>CM037781.1:34555591-34605591 GCA_021229015.1 Solen grandis | reverse complement strand
TAATTTCTATCTTTTACGTGTTAATTTTTATATGTTGTACACGTCCTAGCACCTTGAAAATTTAATAGCTTATGCTTCAGAAAGAACAGTTTGCATTTCAATAATTTTCATTTGACTATGGCGTGTTTTGACGTCAAACTTGACGTCGTCTAAAAATGTTTTTACGCGGTGTACAGCCATTATATCTGGGCCGATTTTCATCAAAATTTCACAGAATGTGTATGTTAGAGTCTTGTTGTGCATCCCGGTGTCTGTTTTTCAAAATTCGAAAATTCAAAGGTTTTATGGCGGATCCAAGATTCGAACCATTGACGTCAAATTTCAAATACGTATAAAATCACTTACAAATGAGCTAGAAAGATGATATTTGGACAGATTATAAGTCTCAAGGGTTTCTTTAAATTTTCTGAACATGAACGTCATATGACGTCATGAGGTGAAAAATAAATTCTAATTTTTACGTGTTAATTTTTATATGTTTTACACGTCCGAGCACCTTGAAAATTTAATAGAATATGCTACAGAAAGAACAGTTTGCATTTCAATAATTTTCATTTGATTATGACGTGTTTTGACGTCAAACTTGACGTCGTCTAAAAATGTTTTTACGCGGTCTACAGCCATTATGTTTGGGCCGATTTTCATCAAAATTTCACAGAATGTGTATCTTAGAGTTTTGTTGTGCATCCCGTTGTCCGTTTTTCCAAATTCGAAAATGCAATCGTTCTATGGCGAATCCAAGATTCGAACCATTGACGTCAAATTTCAAATGCGTATAAAATCGCTTACAAATGAGTTAGAAAGATGATATTTGTACAGAATATAAGTCTCAAGAGTTTCTTTACATTCTCTGAAGATGAACGTCTTATGACGTCATATGACGTCATGAGGTGAGAAGTAATTTCTAATTTTTACATGTTAATTTTTATATGTTGTACACGTCCGAGCACCTTGAAAATTTAATAGCATATGCTTCAGATAAAACCTTTTGCATGCCAATAATTTTCATTTGACTATGACGTGTTTTGACGTCAAACTTGACGTCGTCTAAATATGTTTGTACGCTGTCTACAGCCATTTTTTTCTGGGCCGATTTTCATCAAAATTTCACAGAATGTGTATCTTAGAGTTTTGTTGTGCATCCCGTTGTCCGTTTTTCCAAATTCGAAAATGCAATGGTTTTATGGCGGATCCAAGATTCGAACCATTGACGTCAAATTTCAAATACGTATAAAATCGTTTCCAGAAGAGTAAGAAATCTAAAATTTGGATAGTATATACGTCTCCAAGAGTGCTTTACATTCTATGAAGATGAACATCATTTGACGTCATATGACGTCATAAGGTCAAAAATAGTATCTGATATACGCGTTAATTTTAAAAAGTTGTTTACTTCCCAGGACCATGGAAATCTAATGGTATATACACCAATCAATGAGCTTTAAAAAGCAATGTAATTCATATTAATGTGACGTTATATCACGTCAGATTTGACGTCAGGACAAAAAGGTTTTACGCGGTGTACAGCCATTATTTTTGGACCGATTTTCATCAAAATTTCACAGAATGTATATGTAACGCTCTAGTTGTGTATCCAGAATCCCGTTTTACAAATTCGAAAAGGCAATGGTTCTATGGCGAATCCAAGTTTCGAATCATTGACGTCAAAATCCAAATACATATAAAATCGCTTCCTTTAAATTTTTGAGACTTATTTATATTCTGTTATGATTAATGTCATTTGACGTTAAAAGGTCAAAAAGAATGTTAATATATCTACGCGTTAATTTCTATATGTTGCAAAGTTGCAAGGAGTATGAAAAAATTACTTGATATATTTAAGATACTGAATATTCATTTCATTGATTTTCTTATGCCTATGACATCATATGACGCGGTCTACAGTCATTATTACAGGATGAAATTCGAATTGTAAGCATTTTAAATGAATTTGATTTGTAGCATAGATTATAAAAGTAGTCCAAGTTAAATAAATCGATATAAAAAAATGATTTTCAGTTACTTTTGCCATATCCTCAAAGTTAAAAGGTTTATTTTTCAAAGTTTATTGAAGTTATGGCCATACAAAAACAAGTTAAAGGCTGGAATTTCATATCCTTCTACTATTTTTGCTTTTAAGTGTTTGACAAATGTAGCAGAAAGTCCTATCATTCGTATCAACGAATGAAATCTAGTTATTATTATGTCGAAGTTTTCAACCCAGTCCCAAAGATGTCGAACGTAAGAAATACCACTTCAAATCATTCAAATGAACCATAAAAACATATACAAATTATATAATATCTTGGGAAAATAATATGGTTGAGGCTTCAATTTAAACAGATCATGCAAATGGTAAAAATGATGGTTCATCCGCAATACTCTGCGATTTTGTAAACAACTTGAGTGATTATCAAAAAGTCATAATACTCGTATATCAAATTAATTGCTAGGCTGTTAAGAATTCGGCAAATAAACTGTGTTTGCTTTAAACTAACTTTGACACGGAAGTTTTAATTACAATTTAGAAAACGAATCGTTCTATCTTGGAAATAAATTCGATTCTGAAAGTAAAATGGTTTGAGATTATCGTGCATTTATCATTTTCTAAAATTCCAACGGAAATATAGGTATGTTACCGGTGGTCACAGTGAAACAAGCTAGATCGTAAAATCAGAAATATACTCAAAGGAAAAAGACACACGTGTTTCTTTTTTCTTTGAGTATATATTTACATTTCACACACGGAGGACTTGCTTATGTATGTACACAGTACTTAATTAAATGTATAGCCATGTCTAGGAAAATCACTAGCTCTGACAAGTTGCTTCTAATTAGCCTTGCTCAAGCAGAAAAAACACACGAGTTTACCAAACTATGATACCTAGTATGTTTATTCAATGACACGTGCATATTTACTCGGACAGCCATGATATATTAACACATTCCGGCTTAATACTCCCTAGTTGTGAAACACTGATCCTCAATGATCCTTGTAGCTGCCGCGAAACAAACCTTTGTATCATCTCGGGTACTATTGAAAAGGAGCAAAAATAAGCTAACGGAGACTTTAAATTAATGTCTTTATGGCAAATATTCGGTTGAATGGGGTAAAATTTGGATACTTTCTACTGTATGCTTATGTATGAGTATTCTTTCAATTTGTATATAATCAGATTATGTTTGTAGCAAAGCAGGTACTTAATTTTATAGAATAACTTTTGGTCAAAATGACAGTTAAATTCAACGTCTTATCATCAGATCTTCAAGAATAACAAACTTGAATTTTATCTGCTTTATTCCGAATAAAACGTATGCATGTACATACTGCTATGCAAATGTATAACTTTTTTTAACTTTTTACCTCCATTTGCTGAAATTTAACACATCCAAACTCATCGCCGTTAATTCTCTGGTGGACTTAACGAAATCGTTACCGGTGTTTTCATGCAATCTTTCAATCATTACATTTTGTTCTTTCCGAGACAAAACTGCTGTCGCAATTCTGCGAAGTATGCATTTAATGACAGAAATGTCAGAAGGAATTTTTTCTTAAAGAATTGCATGCAGTTTATGATGCTGAAAAGTTCTGTTAATATCAGACGAGTTTTGTACAACGAACATAAATTCTGGTTGCATTTGACTTGGGGAAATTACCTCCGTGCAAAAATGACGACTTTGGTATTTTGAAGCACGTTAAATCTCTTATCCGTGATTTTTTACTGGGTCTTCGGAAGGAAAATTTCTGGTTATTGGCAAGGAGTTTGGTGCCATCTTCATTTTTGTAACACTGTCATGAATTGAGATATTTTTCAAATTGTAAATACGACGTTCAGGCTCATGAACTATATCCGTAGCTTATGGTGTTCGAATGATCTTGAGGCAAAATCATTGCTGCCATGAGCTTTTCTCATAATTTATTACAATGTCCTGCATCTTCAGCACATAATTGGATATTGACTGTATAATTAAACACTTTCAGCAATCCCTGATAATAACCTTGACAATTGGTTTGAACGTATTTGGAAAAAAAAAATACACCTCGATGTTTTAATTGTCTATTTTGAAGTCTGGTCTTGCGGTATCCTTGTTGCGACAATGCCTTTTTTTCTCAAAGATTCGTTTGAAAAATATCAACAGTTGTCTCAAAATACTCATTTAAGTCATTTTTACGTTGCGTTGTTTATAACGCAACATATTATAATTGATCGCTTGATATCCAAATTCAGTGTCCTCTAGTGGACATATTAGGACCGGTCTTTGGAACCTGAAAACCGGATATCTAAATCCAATGCCCTCTAGCGAGCAAGCAGTACGTGCACATGTTTGTTCGTCCCATCATAATACAATAGAAACATATGCGTGCATGTCGAGCTCCTATGTAGGCGTGTGTCATGTTGTTGTTGTTTTTTACATATCTTACATTAATAAAATGCTCATTAATCTTCTTTATATTTTTTTTATTTATTATTATAGAAGTTGACACGGCACACAACGAACGATAACTCCAAAACGATGCGTAAGCGGAAAATTTATCACTAAATATACAATGAATAAAAATGTGTGACGTAAGCCATTGGGGCACTATTCATCGCGCACCTCTGGCATGTAATTTGTCCATGGTTAATTTAACAGGTTTATGGTAAATAAAATTATATCGTTCATAGAAATATGTTCATGCATCACAACAGAACGCTACATTCGGTACAAGATACATTTGATGTGGAAAATAAAAAATACATTTCCAAATTACATGCTACTTGACTTTCTCCTTTATTGTTCCGGTTCATGCTTAACGCAACACTACATCACTAGGACTCCGTTGATGCTTTCGCTGTTGATGATGGTTCGAAAACAAAGTTCTATATAAACCAAATTGTATCTGGAACAACCATGGAACATGTTTGTGCGGAAATCTGTTTCATAGAGTTTTCGTAAGGTATGTAATCTTGGTTTCAAATCTGTTTCTTATTATGAAAATGTTAATGTTTTGTAAGTGGTCTGGTAGCTCATTCAGTAGAGCACTCACCTTCGCAGCGATGGAGTCCGAGTCCCGGTCTGTCTGCATAATTGCGATATACATTTACAGCCTGCGAACTCCTTTATCAATGTCATATGACATATGTATAGGCTTTAATTAATTAAATATTCGGCCTGTTGCTAGCTAATAACAGATCGCCCGTACAAATCTTTTATTTCCAGAAATTGTGTATGATTGATTTGTCTTGCAATTTGGTTCTGGTTAAATGAGGCTCAAAGAACAAAAGGTGATGAAATATATCCATGCTGGACCAATTTCGCCAAACAGCATTGCATATGAGTGAACATATTAGGCGTGAAATGATTTTTGTGTCTGGTAGATTTTTGAGAGAATAAATTGCAGACGATAGACGGGTTATTAAGGCACCGAGATACCTCATATTGTCTACAATATGACCAGAAAGCACGGCACATATTATTTTTTAGCGTTCATATTTATTTATTTTACAATGTTAAGAACGACTAACCTTGTTTATTAAATTTGTTAATTTACAACAATGGTATGTGGGCGTAGGAATTATCTTTCAGGTAGTCCATCATAAAATTATAATAATGGTCCTTTAAATGCTTGAAAATTCTTAAATGCAGATGCAAGCGTCCATTGTCTTCGAGTTATGAGCTCATAGACTATAAAGGCTTACATAAGCTTTGATATTCCTCTGATCACTTGATGGACCATGATCACTCTTTATTAATGGATGGATTACCTTAATATAGAATATATTTCGATGATCCGGGGGGAATAAAAGCACAACCAATTGGATTAGAAGAATATTTAAAGGACATGTGTTCGTTTTTTGTGAAAAATGCAATTTTGTTTCATCGAGTGAACCTCGAAAATTTTATTCTTCACGAGTGACATAGCCAACACAGGTATTTGAGGACAGGACCCTAGCTGTGCTCCACCCCCTTCACACACACACACGAAGCGCTTTGAATATAGCGGTTTTCAACTTTAATTCGCCACTTACATTGAGTTTTCGTATCAATATATTCACATCAAAATAAATTTAATGTTTACTATCCATGTCTTCATTAATAAAAAAAGCACTATATATAAAACAACAAGGTAACCAACTTCAGCAGGATAATGAAGAGCACCCATCAGTAATTGGTGTCAAAATATCTATGAAAAATGTGCCCTATTTGGCGACTTCCCATTGTCAATGGATAATTATTTTCATAACTGTTCAAAAGAAATACAAATATAATTATTTCTAAGGTCTGAAATGTCAAGACTTCGAGTGGGGATTTACCATTCGAACCTCGATCAACGGAAGTGAACCCAAAACGATATCTAAGAGGTCAGCGTTGCGATTTGTTTATGTACAGAAGGGAACGGTTAGAGTTTTCCGAAGTATTTTGTTTACAAATATTTTCGGAACACTATTACCTTCCAGTTCTGTACCATATACAATCGCAACATCTTTTTCTCAGTCTGAGTTGTCCTTCGTGAGCGATGACGTCATAGATGTCGTTTTGGGTTCACTGTCGTTGATCGAGGTTCCAGTCGGTTAAAATAACTAAATATCAAATAAGAAATCATGAAATTTCAGGCATTAAAAGTAATAACATCTGTATTTCATGTGAACAGTTTTGAAGGAAAATTACCCACTGACAGGGGGAATTCTCCAATATTATCGATGGGCGCATTTTCATTGATTTGTTGACACTTATTCCCAAAGGGTGCCCTTTAGCATCCTGCTGAAGTTGGTAACCTTGTTGTTTATTATGTATAGACTATCGTGATTTTTTTCTTATTGATTAAGACAGGGTCCTTTTTCTCAAGTACGTGTGGTAGCACATGGAAGAAAACAATCTTCGACGTTCACAAGATGGAATAAAACATAGCATCTTTCTAAAAAAAAACAAAAACACATTCATTTTTGTCTTTTAAGTTTGTAAGAGAAAGTTTAATCTCTGTCTGTCATACTTTTGGTGGTACAGTTTGTACCACTGTGTATGCTGACATAATTTTCCAGATTACCTTTTTTATTGTTTTTGTTCATAACCTGGTTAACGTTGACATATTCTGGAAAGTTCTATTCCATGGTAAACTGTATCATTCTGGAATTATCTATTTCTCTTTACCGAAAAAGTCATCAGTGGAAAGTGATCATCGGAAGTCAAGTAGATGTAGCTACCAAAGTTTGGGATTATTTTACTGAATTTAGTATCAGTATTTTACAGTCAAAAGGACTTTGGTTTAGTAAGTGGATTCCACAGGTCAGCTATAAATCAAATTTCATATAGATATTGTACTACATTTTGTTTTATGTAAGTACATTTGTGTAACTTGCAACTTGTTTGCTGAATAATTTGTTTTTGTAAAGCGTATAGCTGGCTTTTCTTTTTTTTTCTTCACCTCGTACGTAACAGTGAAATTATATATTTTTATAATTGTCATTGTGTAATCAAATATTTTTTTTAATTTATATCGAGTAATCCACTAAAAAACATAAAAAGGGTCAAAAACCAATTCATATGCACTGTATGTAATATTTCAGAGAAATAGAGATATGAGGCCTACGTGTAACGAAACATTTTAAATAAAGATTTTTATCAACTTAAATATCGCCATTATTTCAGATTTCCGAGAAGGTGAGCATCATTTGCCGTGAAGATTACCTTATGATAACATTTTCTTTTCAAATTTAGTAGTGCGTAGTTCAAGGAATTCTAGAACTGCAAACCTACGAGTTTAGAAATATTCAAATACATGTTTCTTGAAAATCAGAATAGGAACAATATATTTTATGTCTATTCCCCCAAAAAGCATGTATTATAACACGTGGTTTACACAATTAACTGGCATAATGACATTTCATTTGTGATCTTTAAGAGAAACATATATATATATATATATATATATATATATATATATATAGCCATTTTTAGACGAGATTTATAGCCACACTTGAGATAAGAGTGAGTGATATTCCTTGTCCCGACATGATCTCAACCATTTCTATTGAAAAGTAAATATACAAATTAAATCTCAATTCTCCGAGCCTAGCAATGATCCGATAATTTTACATCCTCAAGTTAAAGTATTTCACCGCATAAAACCACAAGACAGATTTACCGGTTATAACCAGTTTAAGGCCCATTATTTTCATAATAATAGTAGTTTCATGAAAAAGAAAAAGATGAAATAACATTGACCTAATAAAATGGTTCATAATGTGCAAATAGGTCCTGTTCAACAACAGATTCGCGCATTGAAAATGTTGTTTAAAGAACGTCATTTAGTATTTTGTATGGATTTCAAAATACTCTCACTGGAGAGTATTCCCAAAGTCGGTCCGTGATAGGAATTTGTTTGAATTTGAAAAAATATCGCCGAATCACCATTTGTTTATCAGATTCTATAGAAAAAGTCAGAAAATTTACAAAGATATGTGGAATAGGCAAATAGGTATTTTTTGTAAACAATTGAATGATCTGTAGCAAATGATCTTTTTATTTATGCTTTGCAGTTATGTTGTAGTCAATAAGTATATACAGATTGCATCTCTTAACAAATCTGTGACTCACACTTTGCTGCCTGTACGAAGAATATACGACAGCTGTTTGAAGAATAATGGACCTTTAAATAATTTGGTTTCAGACGTGATAATATACAGTAACCTGTCTCTTGGAATTTTATTGAACTAAGTACTGCTTTTATCGGTAATGTTACAACGTGTAACGACATATTTTTCTGACTTGGATATTGTAGAACAATGCCTCTAAAATATTCATGGGAATCCTTGAAGACAAAATGAAAATCTGATAAACTCACTTAAGCATCAATGGCAGAGTGTTTCTTCCTTAATTTTTAAAATGCAGGTTATTTATGGAACGATTTCGCCGTCTTCCTCAACTAAAATTAACGTCCTGATTAATAAAGGCTGAATCCATCTGGTTTAGTTTAGCGGATCATTGATAACATGAAACGGACACTAGTATGTAACAATTATCATTAGAAAATAATAACATAGATATAGAAATTTGATCAATAATAGTGCATAATTAAAGCAAAGGACTAAGAGTCCGAATGTTGCGTTAAGCATTACCTGAAACAGTAAAGGAGAATGGCAAGTGGCTTGGAATTTGGAAATGTTTTATTGATTTTCCATTTCAGTTGTATTTTGTTACTATTTTATCATGTTGCTGTGAAGGCCGAACATTTTTCTCTGAAATACGTATGAGTTTAACTAAGGACTCTTAACTACCAGTGGTATGTGATTGCTTCACTGTCACACAATTAATTCATTGTATTGTCATTGATTATTTTTTCTGCCTACGCATCATTGCAGAGTTATCGTGCGTTATGTGCATAATAAAATGATAAAAAAATTATGCACAAAAGATTGTAGTGCATTTTCTTCATGTAAGAGATGTAAAATATTTCACTCACCAAAACTGGAGTTTGTCAAGCAATTGTATGTATTTATTGTATAACTATGGTACGAACAAACAGGTGCACGTACAGCTTGTCCGCTAGAGAGCGCTGAATTTGGATATCCGGTATTTAGATTCCCACGATCGGTTATAATACGTTGCGTTGTAAACAAAAATCAGTAAAGTATTATCGATTTCGTATTAAATTAAGTTTTATGCAACATAAAATAAATTCTAATACTTATCATGACATTTATAGTACAGTGTTACAATACATTTTCACTATAAATTCTTGTATAAGACCATTTAAAGTGAATATCGATTATGGCAATATAATTATCCTGTATCTGAAATGAGATATACCTTTATTGTTTGGTAATTCAACTACTGGCAATTAATCGTGTTAATACTCAGATTAAAACTGGCTTCCTGCAAAGGTGTCATTAAATATATTTTCACACAAAGTATAACTTACAGGAAAAATGTAAAATGAAATTGAATACTTAAAATATCTACGTCAATACATTAATAATTTAGAGTAAAGCAATTAAAAATCAAATATCGTAAGTAAGTACAATATTACCAACTCAAATTCGAGAGCGTGTGAATATAAAACAAGGAACCAGTATAGATTTATATATATATATATATATATATATATATATATAGTATAGATCTTTTAATGTAATCCACCCATCCTTGAAATATAATCATGGTCCTTCAGATTTTTGAAAAGACTTCAGTGCAGATGCAAACATCCATTGATTAGAGTTAAAGACATTGTTTTCGCATTGTCTAAAAAGGCTTGCAATTACTCTAAAATAAAGATAATCACTTGATAGACCGTGATCAATATTTGATGAGGAATAGATAACCTTAAGTAATGGTTGTAATAAATTTAGTGTCGTATTCAGAATCTTGAAGAAAGATGAAAGTTAATTTAATAGTATGTATATATTCGTATATATTAAGAATAATGTTTTCGTAACTTTAAAATTGTACAAATGTAGTTTATTACACAATTTGCCCTAATATCATCATATAATGCGTGATGCCTAGAAAATACAAGCATGTCCCTTTGTTTCAGCACCAGATGCACCCCTAAATTATTTTCTTTCCTAGTGGAAAGTTCTTTTTTTGCGTCTCAAGTATGTACAAAACAATAAAAACACAGCACAAATTGTACATAAGCCTTCTCTTGAGGGCTACAAGAGACAAGTAATGACACGTCTTTACCATGCTCTCTCATAACCTTGGCCGGCGATGTGGTAAAATGACTGTTGTAGTGATGGAAGTTTTGTAGACAGACAGGTAGATATATAAAAATACGATAAGATTATAGTATATACATCGTATATATTTGCACTTTATTTGGTATTAAGTAGACTATTAACTATAGACTTAAATTGTCGTATTCGCAGGTGTGTTTCATATCGTTTTGAAATGCTACATTGTTTAATAGAGTGCTCACGGTATGTTTTCAATAACCAACACAAGTCGAGTTTCTTACATGCCAACAATCAATTTATATAGGATAGAATCTATCAAGATATTTATTCAGACAAAAGAAGGCAGAAGTGAGCTGGCATCTATTGTCTGGAGAAACTTTCGACTTAGAAGTCACCATGACTTTGTGGCAAGAATTTGATATTGTGAAAATGATCGATCTATTCTGTACATGGTAACACACAAAAGTGTTCTATTGAAATAAATCACTGATAAATATGGATTTTCAGAGCTTCTGACTGGCCACAAATTTCGATTTATGATATTTTAAAGTTTAAGCCAATCTTAAGACAGTTCGAGAGTAAGGCCGTATGATGGTAATAGCAGATGTAATTGACATCATCATTATATAACACACTTGTTAATAACAGGGGTTCTCCATTAACGAATTGTGAAAGTAGTACTATTACATTAGACTATTCCTGTTTTCGATAGGCATTTCAGTGGTTTCTATTGGTGTGCCTCTGTTCACTCGCTATCTTTCTCTTTTCAACTATTACTTAGATGAACATCATTAAATGGCTCAAATGCTGTCGAGGTAATGGTAACCCCAAAAATAAATCAACATCAACAACGTTTAATGGCTACAGTGTAATCACAATGCTATACCTAATTATTAGATACATGCACATATTCCTGTTTTATGTAACTTCATTCTTACAAGAAATTAAATTAACTTTCAGTCCTACTTGCCAAACACATCCAATTGTTTTAATTAAACGTAACGTCTTTTCCTTTGATTCTGGAAAATGGAATTTCTCAGTCGCATATTTGACAGAACTTATTGCTAAGATTCTTTTCTTTATAATGGCAGACTTGAACAGAAACCGACTTATGAGAGGGTGAATGACAACCTAATAGTTCATCGAATACTCGCAATCAATGAGTAATAATATTAATATGAAGCAGATCGTTTGTAATTGTAATATTCAATATCACATATATCTTTTTATGTTTGAAAACACATTTGACCTTTTTGTTTCGTTTTCAATTTAAAAGGAAAACAAAATATTATATATATATTTGAGTGGTTATAAGTGTTTTTGAATTGACGAATGTAATTTTTTGAATGCCAGTGTAAAAAACTAATTTCACAAGAAAAAGAAAACACACACACACACACACACACACACACACACTAAAAAAACAAAAACAAATAAAAACAAAAACGTAACACCAACTAAATCCGTTCTGATGCAGGTAATTTTTTTTAAAATGTTCTTAAATGCAACAGGATGCCAATTATTAATGCCGTACAGGAAAAATATCTACTACCCGCAGCAATAGAGATACTGTGCACAATCCTCATTTTTTTAAAATTAAAACACATAATGCTGATTTCTCGTGTGTTTCTCTAAACGCTCTATTGATCAAAGACATATTGTTTACTTGAGAATTACCCATAACCATTTTTTTGAAATCACATACAAAGTCATTAGGTGTGTTTTGCTAAGAGATGGGGAGATTGCTGTAAAGTCTGAAGGTTGGCGAATAATTCTAGTGCCATTGAAACCATAAAATACACATTCCAACTGAATTGGTAATAATATTGAAATTGGTGATATGGAAATTAATGCATTCCTAAATTTCGGATAGGTCACTGAATCGAAATAATATGTTCGACATAATTAGACATTTGTTTTGTCGAGAAACCGCCGAGAAAAGACATTAACTCATATGATCATACTGTATCTACAATTTCTTCTATAATGTATACAGTCTAAGATGCCTAACTGTGTAGTTGTCTGTCACAGTTACAAAATGCAAAAAAGAAAATAAACCAATATGGGCCACTTCGCTGCTACATACATTTTAAAAGAAGTGTAGGCTTGGTTTTGGCGTATTTCATATCAAAGACAAAGACGGTTCAACAATAATTCCCATCCCTTCTACTTTTCTGCCATGGCGTCTCGACCTTGCAATATCAATATTATCAGTGATGCATTTAATATCTACCAACAATTTGACATTCTCCAGACATTTCATATATGTTTTTAAATCTGTAAGCTAAACGACGGTCAATCATTGAAGACATCCAGGTACTATATATTGACGTAGACGTCTCAGGCAATGTTAAATTATCATTTAAAACGAAATTACAATCCGTAATAGATCATAAATCCGTGTTCGCGATTGATTAAAGACAATGCGTAAGACGTGATTATCACTTGCACATTCACTTCGTAGTTAGGACTTATTTTCTGGCAAATTGCTTCTACCATACAGTAATTATCTCCACAAATCAGATAAAGACAGAGCGGTAGGCGGAGAAATGAACACACCGTTCAAACAGGGCTTTGGATTATTTATCGAAACTTGAGTTCTAACATAGGTTACTGTTTGATTTATACCTGTCGTTACGCATCTCTTTTCCATGGTTGGCAAGGAAGAGCAGGCTTACCCTGCAATATTAAGACATTGTGTTTAATTAGCTTTGACACTGGTTATGATTTATTTCTGTCCGCTAAATACTAAGACTAGTATTTATTTGAAGCGTATAAAATTTTAATGGTGGATTTATTCCAGTAAAATGAAGTACATCATGTTCCCCTGAATAGAATTCTCCTCTTCTGATAGGCTGATAAGAGGAAGAGAAAGGAACCTTCATTATGCCGCACGCGTGCAATTTACAACAGTTTTCGCTTGAACATACTACAAGATGCAATTCATTGTACCCTATTTTTGCTACGCAAAACTGCTACATTAGAAAAAAACGAAAATTCATTCTTCTATGTCTTACATTGATGCTTTGATAATTTAATAATCATTTAAATAAATAAATTAAAAACAAAACACACGCATACACATTAATGAGTCATTTCTTCTTGTAAGAAACAATATGGGGCGAAATAATGTTTGTTTCTAAAACCTCAGTCTTGAATATGACATCATCATGTGTCAAATAAACATGAATTTGAAAAAAAGTATATTCATGTGATACTCATTATATTATATCAAATTAGACCGGCGCGCAATGGCGGATCTTGGCAAGTACTTTCCCCGAATAATTGAATTAAGCAGAATATGTTTACGTTAAGCATTCATTTTTAGCTCACCTGAGCACAACGTTCTTTTAGTGAACTTTTGTGATCGCCTTTTGTCCGGCGTCCGTCGTCGAACGTCCGTCCGACGTCAACAATTTCCTTTAAACAACATCTCCTAAACCGCTGAATGGATTTTGACTTCACAGGAATCATCTTTATGATCCCCTCAATATTGTTCAAATCATTTTGATTGGTTGAAAAAGTACGTCACAGGAGCTAAAATTATATTTTAAAACTTCAAACTTTGAAAAAGTTTTTTCTGCAAATCCGCAAGGCCTAGAGCTTAGATATTTGGCAGGGCTGTAAAAATCCATTCGTCCGCTCGTATTTACGAGTGAATTTCACGGTCGGACGAGCATAATTTCTATGAACACTCGTCCGACCGGACGAGTAACTTTTCGCGGCCAAGAAAGAAATGTTTCAGTAAAAAATGAATTCGATATTGTTACTATGGTTAATCGATATCATAAAACTCTTTTTCTAGATCAGGGGAGCTAAGTTTGACAAAATATCACCATAGCGACGCTCATTTTTTAGAAAGATCCGTAAGCAACAAAGCGCCTACGATAAATCGAAACGCACAAGAAAAGCCCTGGATCATTGGTTTTCTGGCTTTCCGTGGTTGATGAAAAAAAGAAGAAAAAATGTTTTGCGGTGTTTCCGCAAAATATGAAAAGCTTTATACAACTTAAAGGGAAGCAAATAGGACGTGCTGACTTTGTTTAAGGTTTTTACACCCCTGTTTGGTATGTATCATTTGCAAGTGAACCTCTACCAAGTTTGTTCAAATCATGACCCTTGGGTCAAAACTGGCCTCGCCCCAGGGGTCACTTGAATTTACATAGGCTTATATGGGAAAAAAATAGAAACACGTTTTTTCTCAGAAACAACAAGGCCTGGAGTTAGATATTTAGTGTGTTACTTTGCCTAATGAACATCTACAAGGTTGTTCAAATCATAGGCTTGGAGTCAAGACAGGCCCTGTCCAAGGGGTTTCTTTATTTTACAAAGGCTTAAATAGGAAAAACTAGAAAATTCTTCTTCTCGGAAACTACAAGGCCAGGAGTTTAGGTATTTGGTGTGTAACTTTTCTTTTATGAACATCTACCAAGTTTGTTCAAATTGTGGCGCTGGGGTCAACAAGAGCACCGCATGCGGGTGCCACCGCTTGTCTGTTTTTGCCAACGTTACACATTTTTGTTAAACAATTAAAAAAGTTGACCTTGAAACTCACAACTAAAACTGTAAGCCTTTAAATGCAAAGTTGAAGTACCATACCCTTTAAATTTGACCTTTGACCTTGAAGGATGACATTGACCTATGCATGGAATAGAATGTATACAACACAAAGATGTAAAATATGTAAACAAAAAAATCACAATTGCTAATCCATTGAGTTTTTGATAACACAAAACTGTAAAATTTGAAGTCATTTTAAAAAAAAGTATGTTCTTTTTTATCTGCCTAAAGACCATGACCAAATCACACCTGCACAGGTTCATATGATGACAAACCAGTATACAAAGTTTAAAAAAAAGGAATGACAAAGAAATATCTGTTATTAAACTTGTCCAAAGTTATCGCAAGATAAGGTCAAAGGTCAAGGTCAAGGTCGATAGATAAAATATTGAGGAAATCTGAAAAAACAGTGTCATGATGAATATGCATACCAAATATTAAAGGTGTATGTCAAATAGTAAAAAGTTATGGCCAACGTTAAAGTTTTTTGTTACACATTTCAAAAATAGGTCAAAGTTCAAAAGTCAAGGTCAAAGTCCAAAAGTGTAACATTGATGGAAAGGTCTTGCCACAAGGAATTCACATGTGAAATATTAGTGCCCTATTGGTAACGGTTCTGAAATGACAGGCATTTGAAAATTTTCAAAAAATACAGCAAAAATAGGTCAAAGGTGAAGGTCAAGGTCAATTGGTGAAAAAATATGCATATGACTGAATAGGCCTTGTCCAGATGAATATGTACACAAAAAATGAAAGTTGTATATGGAATAGTAGAGAAGTAACGTTAAAATTCCGGACGACGACGACAACGCGAACGCCGGAGTTACCTCGGATTTTTTTTTCTTCGAAAAACAGACGAGCTAAAAATGGCCCCACTCCAGGGGAAACTTGATTTTACATAGGCCTATAAATAGGAAAATCTAGAAAAAAAATTCTTTTCAGAAACAACAAGGCCTGGACTTTAGATATTTGGTGTGTAACATTGCCTTATGGACATCTACTTACTTTGTTCAAATCATGGCCCTGGGGTCAACATTGGCCCCGCCCAAGGGGTCACTTGATTTAGCATAGACTTACATAGGATTTTTTTTAAAAAGATATACCTGTAAGAAACCACAAGATCATATATAGATATTTGGTATGTAATATGGCCTTTGGAGCCTGAACTAAGTTCTCCAATCGTGACCTTGAGGTCAAAATTGGTTCGACGTTAGGGTTAACTTGGATTTTTGGACCACATGTAAATTTTTTGTGTGGAATTAAAATTATGTTGCTGTTCTTCTGCATGGATTTTTTATTCAGTATGACTATGTTGTAAAAGGCAATGAAAGCAATATTTCTCAGGTGAGCGATTCAGGGCCATCCTGGCCCTCTTGTTATAATATCCACCTATCCAAGTATAAACGGAAAACAAAGTAGTATGATAAATAAACAAAACGGGCGTATCTCATGGTAGTATAAAATACTTGTATTGGACGATATTGAAGCTAGAACTGGATTTCTTTCATGATATATTTCACAATTGAAACTGAGAAGTGAAATATCCTTATTTGCGAATAATAATGTGCTCACAGACCTTGCAATTTGAATTATCATTTGTGTTGAAATACATTATGTTGGCTTAGTGTTTGACCACTATCATTCTTTTTTTTCTTTTTTTTCGAAAGATTTCATATAATAGGGGATTGTTTAAAGTCCAAATATGATATTTCTTATAGCAATCATACATTTTGAATAAAAAGAAAATATGAGTTCATACATTCATTGGCGACTGAGTGTATAATGTAAAACACAATAACTATACGATGACAAAATAAGTATGACCAATTGAAACAAGAATGTTTTCTTTAAAGAATCTTTCTTTATTTATTATCTCTTATATAAGTACTTCATAGCCAAGGCATCCAGACTAACTGAACTTATATGAATACTGAATGCTCACATTTAATTACGGATGATACCATCCAATAATTTAACCTTTAAAGGTCGATATTTTAAGACATTCAGCTAAATTATTGAAGCAGACGTCTAAAGATTGTAAAATTAAATATTTTTAGACATCCGAAGGACTAGCACTTAAATTTGATTACAGACTGACTTGAGCTACTGCATATTATTTGTCGGATTTAAATATCATGTGCACCTAAACTCCCTTTTTAATACTATTTCCGAAAACTTTCATCAAGCATATGATTACACGATTGAACTTATGTGGTATGAAACAATGGTCACACATATTTCTGTGATGAAACTTGAGTTGAAACATAAGCCAATAATTCATTTATGTAGCGAAAAAGGAAAATGTTATGCAATAAATACATTGTCTATGACAGCTTGTCTTTGACTACGTTAGTCACGCAAAAACTTTAGTGAATAATAAAAATATGACTATGATTTATATGGTTGAAAGATTGCAGTACATAACGAAATTTGAAGTCGAAATCTACTTAGTCCAATACACATTTAATGTTAGACCCAAGTGTGACCCAGACAGCGGCACATTCTTAGATAAACGCTAAGCAAAAGAAACTCAAATTGAATTTTATGTACCATTATGATTTAACTTCTGCATTTCATTCAATATCTGACAGCACACGATTGTATTATTTCATTCCTGTTTATGAATAACACTATATCGGATTGAATGATCATCCATAAATCAGAAAAAACACTGCAAAGTTTTGATTCTCTATCGTAGAAAGATGGGGTTAAAGAAATGATATGAATTATAAAACATCAATAATAACATCAATAATAACAATTCATATCCTAGACAGACCGCAGCGACAATACCTTGCAAAACGTTACAAAGCAATCTATAAGATGAATGTTTCTTTTCCAATATAAGCATAGACATCTGAACATTCTTAAGGCGGAAAGATGTTTATCGAAATAGTATGGACTAAACATAGTTTTTGTGCTATTACAAAATTTATATAAATATTTTTGTTCAGTTGCCATCATATTTAAACCCGTTTGAATTGAGCATATTAGAAATGTATTGAAAAATATTTTATAAGCAAGATTCTTGAAGAGGTCAAAACAATTGTGATGTATTCAGGATCTAAATATTGATATAACCCAGGGACCATTCGATTTTTACAGAATCTGTGCCAAAAGCGACTTAAATTCATTCCAAAATGTATATATTGTCCTTAATTTATACGTTTACAACATTTCATCTTTTAGTGATTCATTTCCTCAATTTAAGTGTACTTAAGCATTTTCTAGAGATCACGTCACAAAAGTCTTGACAAATTTAAAAATTTGGTTTAAAAAAAATTAAAACCATTTGTGTTGTTTTCAATTGAAATTTAAGAATAATACTTAACAGTAAATATCAATATATTTGCTGTACAGAGACATATTCCTGATTGATAGAAAAATAAAAGGTTGATGATTACATTTTGTTAGAAATTAAGTATCATGCTCAATTTATCATATTAAACTCGGATTTCCCTGTACTTTGATATTAATATATATTGGTTGCCCTAAAATGCTTCCACATA
Organism: Solen grandis; assembly: GCA_021229015.1. Taxonomy (NCBI): domain Eukaryota; kingdom Metazoa; phylum Mollusca; class Bivalvia; order Adapedonta; family Solenidae; genus Solen; species Solen grandis. The sequence goes on along the minus strand of CM037781.1, from coordinate 34,586,867 downwards.
AGCGATGGAAAGTCTTGATTTGATTCCTGACCAATGTCAACACAAATGTCTGTACATAACAGAAAGTGGTACGATTATAAAGTGTCATACAAATATACATAGAAATATATATCATTTCATATTTCTTTAATATGAAGTATCAGGAAGGATGTTATAAGACCCTCAATGGCGGTAAGCAGCAGTCTTATATACATACTTTAAGTCACAAAACAGGGTCATGTGTTAAGGGCAATATATATTACTTTGAGTAATGTATTGCAATATTGCTATTGACACTAAAATCTCTGCGATTACATTTAAGGCATGTAGCAGATTACAGTTTTAGGAAAAATGGTATAGCTTCCTTCCTTGGTGCTCAGCATATAAGGGAAATCCCAGGACTGGTTGGTACGGTGTCAAGACAATGTGGTAGGCAGTGGTATATGTCTACGGCGTGATACTGCAATGTGACAGAACTATGATCTGTCTGAAGTAGACATAGTCTCCAAATGACTGAAAAGTGTCGGCTGGACGTTAATTCAATAAACAAACAAACCGGCGAGGGAAGACACCGAATGTAAAGAGACACTCGGGAAGAACAACCAACCTACAGTAAGCTATCTTGCATGAAAAATATTGATCGAGTCTATTGGGCAACGAAAAACTACGAGAGAATTACAATCATGCACTCTGAGGTATATACAAATTCGTTATATGCATGTACGTATGAAATTAATAGTTTCCTCTCAAATACAACTCTTCCATATTAATCATTACATTTGCGCTTCATATCATACCTTTGGAACAAAGAAGGAATGTCCCCGTCAAAATTTAATTACCTGCTACTTATTTCTTTTTATTAACAGCATCTGCACAAGGATTCTAATTGCATAAGCTGAATTAGATTGAACATGCAATTATTTTAATTAAACTGCTTTTCATTAAAATCAAGGAAGTGAATTTCTATGAACTTCATCGATTACATTCAGTTAAATAGAGCAGCAATGTTAGTAGTAGACAAATATCTATGTAAGTGAAATTGAAAAAGAATGCCACACAGATTTTTGCCGATGTATGGTATTTGTATTATAAAAACAAGTTATTGAGTCAAGTGTGATTTACACAATACAATTTAACTGTATATAATAATCATTTACATGGTGGAGTGATACTATTAACATTAATATCGCCGAATTGTTACGATATTTCAATAAATGTCTATTTCTGATTTTATTAGGAATTTTGTGCTTCTAATTATATATATTTATTTTCAAAGTATACGTTATCACAAACAAGCTAATTTAGTGCTGCATTTATGTGTAAACATGTCTTTAAATCAATATTCTATTCTTATATGTAAATAATATTTTACAGGATTGTGGTTAGATTAGAGAAACATTCGACAATGTTTGCACGTTCTTTTGTGTCGTTATATCTAACGAAGCCATTAAAGCCATAGAATGAATTCGTAAAGAAGAAACGATATACCATGGTACTATATCTAAATAGTTTATAAGGAAACCATTATCCTGACAAATGCGTATTTAGACTTATTACACGAGTATTTTCTGTAGAGAAGTAGATTTGCGTTGGAATAATCATTCTATCATACTCGTATTTTGGTTCTTGTAGGGAGTAATATGATGAAAGGGCTCAGTTCAAAATGATTTTACACAAAATATTCTTAACTGCGAATAAATACACTCAGATATTACACGACTTATGTAAGGTCAGTATTGTGTCCACTTTCATTTCCAAATTATTGAAATTTTAGACGGTTTTTTAAGCCCAAATATATTTCTGAATATCATCACATATATCTGAACTTTTTAATAAACGAAAACCCGTGTACCGTCACCTATATGCAACTCAGTATTTAATGTATTCAATCAAATGTATAGGAGACCCAAATTCATATCAGACGCACAGTTAAATCCAGTCAAGTCTAAGGGCGTATTTTATCCTTTTTTAATATCTTAAAACCTGTCAATCATCAATCGGTCGGTCAATATTTAAAAATATTAAAAATACTTAAGTAAACGTCTGAAGATAAAACACACGAAGGACTGGTTCATATATCAACTGTATCAGACTTATTAAATTATGGGTATTGATATCAGTTGCACTTTATTTTACAACAAATTGCTTCTGTCACATGGATTTATCCAAACCGTAAAGACAGCTTTGGCATTGAGCTATGTTTTCCTCTGTTCTCTTTGCTGCTTGAATGTTAAAGATACATACATTTCAAAAGAATTATAGAATTATTTTTGGCTTATTTCATATTTAAGACAATACCTGTTGAACAATAGTTCTCATCCATTCTCCTTTTCTGCCAAGGCGTCTCGACCTTCCAATATCAAAATTATCAGTGATGCATTTGATATCAACAAACCATTCGACATTCTCCAGACATGTTTAAGCTCATGACATATATTTCATGTATGCTTTTTAAATCTGTAAGTTACAAGACGGTTTAATTAGTCAAGACATTCAGGTACTATTTATTGACGTAGATTCTCAAGCATCGTTAAATCGTCATTTAAAACGAAAGTACAATCCTCTTTTATGATGGGTTCATAAATCCGTGTTCGCGATTGATTAAAGGCAATGCGTAAGACGTAAATATCACTTGCACATTTACTTCGTGGTTAGGACTTATTTTCTGGCAAATTGCTCCTACCATATGGTAATTATCTCCACAAATCAGATTAAAACAGAGCGGTAGGCGGAGAAATGAACACACCGTTCAAACAGGGTTTTGGATTATTCATCGAAAATTGAGTTCTAACATAGGTTGCTGTTTGATTTATACTTGCCGTTACGCATCACTTTTCCATGGTTGGCAAGGAAGAGCGGGCTTACCCAGCAATACTAAGCCATTGTGTTTCATTATCTTGAACACAAATAACGATTTATTAATTTAAAGCGTATAAAATTTAATGGTGGATTTATTCAAATAAAAATGAAGTACATCATGTTTTCCTGAATAGAATTCTCCTCTTCGGATAGGTTGATATGGGTAAAAGAAAGGAAACTTCATTATGCCGCACGCGTTCAATTAACAACCGTTTTCGATTGAAGATATTTTTTATTTACAGCTTCGAGATGCTATTCATTGTGCCCCATTTTGCTACGTATACCTGCTACATAAGCAAACACGAAAATTTGGTCTCCTAGGTCTTACATCGATGCTTTGATAGTACAAAAATCATTTAGATAAATTAATGAAAACAAAAATAAAAACACTCATGACACTTTAAAGGAAACAGTTTGGTGCGAAATAATGCAAAGCTTGTTTCTCAAAGCTCAATTTTGATTATTACATTATGATGTGCTTAATAAATATGATTTTGAAAAAAAGGCGTGTTTCTTTTTATATTCAGATGTATAATTCCTATCAAAATTATCTGTATCAGCTAATTACAGTCCCGTAAAATATCAATTCTTCGAAATAATAGAAAATGTAAATCATATTAGTCATACCTGTTAGAGTACAATGTTAGTACAATATATATTTCAGACAAAATAATTCGTTTTTAAATGAACGATAGCTTATAGGAACTGCGCTCTTGCTGATAATATCTATTATTTTATATTACTTATAAACACCAACGTCATAAAAATATGTCCATGTTGCTTAAGGTTCTAGCCGGCGTAGGCCGAATGCACCGCGCTCAAATTAGATCGGCACGTATTTGCCGTGTTAGCAAGTAAGATTTTTTTCCGAATCAAATTATAATGAAAGTGCTTTTATTTTTTGCTAAAATGTAAGTAAATGAAAAATATATCCTATATCTACGAATTTTCAGTGATTTCTGTCATCATTTTAACCTTATAAAAAGCATTTCATGACGTAATTCGGCGCATTCGTCCCCCCCCCCCTCTTTTTTTTCGTGCTTCCAAGTAAAGAATTAAATCTGATCATATGGTCGTTTAATTTTCAGCCCGATCACATGACCGGCGCAGGCCGTCATGAAACTGAAGTATCCGTTTCACGCCGATTTTGTCCAAACGAAATCCATGAATCAAATCATTATCGAAAACTTTCTGTTTATAAACAGCATTTGTATAATAAGCTAAAAAAAGGATAGCAATTTAGAAATTCCAATCAGTTTTCATAAACAAACTCTTAAATTAAATATGGAAAACAAATTATCCTGCTAATTAAAATGATTTAAGCCGAATATATGAATTCAGAACATTCTCAGAGGCCTACATTTATATAACATCCACCTAAGTATAAACGGAATACTAGGCAGTATGATATATAAAACAATCGGGCGTCGAAAAAGTATAAACCGATATCTCACGGTAGTATAAAAATACTTGTATTGGACGATATTGAAGCTAGAACTGGATTTCTTTCGTGATATATTTCACTTTTGAAATTGAAAAGTAAATTATACATATTTGCGAATAAATAGGTGCTCACAGACCTTGCATTTTGAATTATCTTTTTTTTTTAAATACATCAAGTTTGCTAATGTTTGACCAATATCATTCTTTTTTTCGAAAGATTTCATATAAAAAGGGATTGTTTCAAGTCCATATTTCTACAAACAATTATACATTCTGAATAAAAAGAAAATATGAGTTCATACATTCATTGGCAATTGAGTGTATACTGTTAACCACAATAACTATACGATTACAAAATAAGTATAAGCAATTGCAATAAGAATGTTTTCTTTAAAGAATCTTTCTTTATTTATTATCTCTTATATAAGTACTTCATAGCCAAGGCATCCCGACTAACTGAACTTATATGAATACTGAATGCACACATTTAATTACGGCTGATACCTTCCAGATATGTCTAAGTGTGTATGATATATTTCTTGATATATAAACCTCTAAATTATTTATCGTTCTATATTTAAAGAATTGAGGCAGACGTCTACAGCAATGTTAAAATAAAAATATTACAAAATATAAAAATTCGAAGGATTAGCACTTGAATTTGTTTTCCAGAATGTTCTAGGATATTGCATATTATTTGTCGGATTTAACTATCATATGAACCTTAACCTCGTTTGTAAGTCTTCATTAAAAAACATCAACCATATGATAAAACGATGGAAATAATGTGATATGAAAACAATGGTTACACATATTTCTTTGATTTCAGTGATGAAACTCGAGTTGTAACATATGCAAATAGTTTCATTTATGTATGTCTATTCTCCTGATAGAAATATTTAGCGAAAAGGGCTATATTATGCAATAAATGCAAAATAGCAGTTTGTCTATGACAGCTTTTCTTTGTCTGCGTCTCAGTAAATTGTGACTATGATTAAAATGGTTGAAAAATTGCAGTGCATCACGAAATCTGAAGTCAAAAACTACTTAGTCTAAATATGTATTTAATGCTAGGTCAAAGTGTGTCCAAGACAGCGACACATTCTTAGATAAATGCTAAGCAAAAAAGAACCACCAATGGAAATTTATGTACCATTATATTTTTAACTTCTGCATTTCATTCAATATCTGACAGGATAACTGCCTTATCTGAAATGACAGCACACGACTGTATTATTTCATTCCTGTTTATGAATAACTCTATACCGGATCATCCATAAATCAGAAAAGACACTGCAAAAGTTTTGATTTTCTATCGTAGAAGGATGGGGTTAAAGAAATGATATGAATTATTATACATCAATAATAACATCAATAATAACACTTCATAATTCTAGACATACCGCAGCGACAAAACCCTGCATAAAGTTACAAAGCAATTTATATGATGAATGTTTCTTTTACAATATAAAGTATCGACATCTGAACATTCTTAAGGCGGAAAGATATTTATTGAAATAGTGTGGTCTAAATATAGTGAAAAGTTATATAAATGATTTTTTTCAGTTGTCATCATATTCATACTCGTCTGTATTGAGCATAAAAGAAATATATTGAAATATATATTTTAAGCAGGATTCTTGAAGAGGGTAAAACATTTGTGACATTTCCAGAAATTAAGTATTTACATAAGAAATTTACCCTCAGGAAAAGTTTATTTACAGGTTTATTTACAGAATCTGTGTCAAAATCGACTTAATCCTTTTCAGAATGTATATATATATATATATATATATATATATATTCTTTTATATATAGTACATTTATCACATTTCATCTTTAAGGGATTCATATCCTCAGTTCAAGTGTACTTTAGCATTTTGCAGAAATCACGTCACAAATGTCTTCCCAAATTTAACGTAAATCAAATGGCCTTTGTCGAAAACAAAACGCATACGTGTTAAAATTGATATTACAATACAAATCATCATTTATATCAAACAGACAATATTTCTGCTTTACACAGAGACATATTTGCTGCTTGATAGAAAATAAAAGGTTGATGATTAAATATTTTTAGAAACTAAATATAATGTTCATACTTTATATAAAACTTAGATTTTAGATTTCCCTGTACTTTGATGTTAATATAAATAATGTAGTCGCCCCAAAATACATCCACAGAAGTGATAGAAAGTCTTTACAGATTCCTGACCAATGTCAACACAAATGTATGAACATAGCAAAAGGTGGTATGATTAACAAAGTACCATACAAACATTACAAAATCATTTATTATGTTGTAAATTTTATGAGGCCTTCAACATACTCGAAGGGACAAAACAGGGTAATGTGTGTTTAGGGCAATATTTATCAATTTGAATAATGTATTGCAATATTGCTTTTGACACTGACATCGCTGCGATTACATTTAAGGCATATAGCAGATAACAGTTTGAGGATAAATGCTACCGGTATAACTTCAATGCTTGGTGCTCAGCATATAAGGGTAATTCCAGGACTAGTTGGCCCGGTGTCAGGATAATGTGGTAGGCAGTGCTGCATGTCTACGGCGTGATACTGCACTGTGACAGGACTATATATGTCTGAAGTAGACATAGTCTCAAAATGACTGAAAAAGTGTCGGCGGGACGTTAATTCAATAAACAAACAAAAACTGGCGGGGGAAGACACCGAATGCAAAAAGGCAACCGGGAAGAACCACCAACCTACATTTAAGCCATCTTATATGAAAAATGGTATTTGTATAATATAAATAAGCATATAGGGTGATATTTAATCCAGTGTGATTTACACAACACAGTAAAACTTTATAGAATTATCGTTTACTTGGAGGAATGACATTAATAACATAAATATCGCCGAATTGTTGCTATAATTTTAATTAAACAAGGTCTATTTCAGGTTTTATCAGAAATTTAGTGCTTATAGATATATATGAGTGCTATTTATTTTTAAAATATTCGTCATCACACACAAGGTATTTTAGTGCTGCCTTTATATGTAAACATATCTTTAAATCAATATTCTATTCTTATATGTAAACAATATTTACAGGATTGCGGATAAATTAGAGAAACACTCGACAATGTTTGCACATTATTTTGTGTCGTTATATCTAACGAAGCCATTAAAGCTATAGAATGATTTCGTAAAGAAGAAACGATATACCATGGTACTGTATCAAAGTAGTTTATGAGGAAACCGTAATCCTGATAAATTACACAAGTTTTTTTTCTGTAGAGAAATAGATTTGCGTTGCAATAAACATTCATTCATATTTTGCTTCTTGTAGGGAGAAACATGATGAAATGGCTCATTTCAAAATGTTTTTATACAGATGATATATAATATATACTCAACTGCGAATAAATATACTCAGATATTACCCGACTTGTAAGGCCAGTACTGTGTCCACTTTTATTCGAAATTATTGAAAATTTAGACGGTTGTTTAAGCCCAAATATATTTCTGAATATAATCATACATCCTATCTAAAATATTTGATAAGCTTAAGCCTGTGTTCCCTCATTTTTTTTATTTTTTTTTTGCGAATGTGTATTTAATATTTTCCATTAAATATATAGGAGGACAAAATTCATATCAGACGCAGAGTTAAAGTTATTATGTTTTCTTTAAGATAACAAAGCATTTGAACACAGACTGAAGTACTTCATCGTCAAGACATCCAGACATTACTTAACGTTTTTGAATACTGAATGCACTTATCGTATTACAGCTGATACTTTCTAGACATGTCTAAGGGCGTATTATATTCCTTTTTAATATCTTAAAACCTGTCAATCATCAATCAGTCGGTCAATATTTAAAAACATTAAAAATACTGAAGTAAACGTCTGAAGATAAAACACATGAAGGACTGGTTCATATTTCAACAGTATCAGACTTATTGAATTATGGGTTTTGATATCAATTACACTTTATTTTACGACAAACTGCTTCTGTCACATTGTTATATCCCAACCGTCCAGTAGACATATCAGTTATAGCATTCGCACTGAGCTATGTTATTTTGTGTTCAAATTGTGTTTAAATAATGAACAATTTAAGTCCCTTTTTTACCAATGTTTCTGCAAAACGTGCCTTTGTCAAGGAAAAACACGGATTTTAAAGCCAATGCATTGTAAACGTTTGTACAGCCGCAATATGGGGGCAAGTTTAATAATATGGCGGCTGTACAAACGTTCACAATGTAGTCGCTTTTCTTGGAATGGCAAGTCTTTCCGAACTATTGTAAAAGAATGACTTTCAGAGTTTATTTCGATTTTACTTAGGATTTGATCCTTACTCCTAATGATCATGTTTGGCAATTATTTACGGACGCTGTAATATATTAAATTTAATATTGATGTGACGTATAATTATGCTTAATATGAACAATCTATGAATTGAATGAAAAAGACTGCTTTTCTTAAGTAACAGTCACGCAAAAAGTAGTTGGGGAAATAGAAAGTTACAATTTATAGTACTCCAGTAAAGGTGCAATTAGAGAACTGCAATATATCACGGACTATTCAATGGGTGCATAACTATCAAAAAGTTTTTTTTCAACTTGAAAGGAATTGCTAGTTATGGAAAAGGAAACAGACACGAGTCTTTGCGCTTTATAGAGTCATAAAACCATTTTGTTTTGTTTTTGATCTGCTAAAGTTGGAAGTGAAAACATGTGTATTGGCCATATATATATAACATGGCAAACGCTTTACTAAAGTTTGATTCGCTCATCAAAACAGATGCAATCCTGAACAGTTTCATTTAATTATTTTTCTCTATTACTCTATAAATGAGCTGGAAATATTGATATTTTATGACCTTTCATCAAAAACTGTAACAATTGCTATCAGATTTGAATTGTAATCATAAGATTATGTGATTTCAATCTTGTTTACGAATGTCTAGATTGTCTTTAGTTGCCTTAATTTCAGAGATGTTTAATTGCCCACTTCCCTTAGGAATTTCTGATTCATTGATCAACCATACGTCAGAAAAGACACTGAAATAGATTTGATTTTCTGCCGCTGGAGTATCCCAAGCTCTTTGTTTTCCCATCGTCCTACGACTAATCAATATAGTTCATTTACATATTATAAACACTTTTGTTAGATATCTCTGTTCAATTACACTACAAGATTACAGGGAGGCGATAGTAACCTTTTTGTTCGTCCCAATATGTTGTGAGGTAATTTGATCAGGGTTTCTTTTTTTTTTTTTAACACGCACATTTTATTATGACAGTAATTCTGGCTGCGTGATAAGGAGATATTTATTATCAGATGCCAGTTCCGTGGTGTCTCCGTATCTCTATTTAAAACATTTAAGTTGAGTAATCTTAGTTTGACTTCACTTTAAAATACTCGTTTAATGCTACTTCATGAAAGATGTCTTTGGAAATTATGAACACATTTTGCAGTTATGGCCTCCAAAGCGTTATACATCGTATAACATAGAGAAAAGGGAAAGTCAAAAAAGAGGGAAGACAATTAACGGCACAGATTTTTATCTTGTAAATTACTATTTCACTTATTACGTCATTCATATGCAACTACTTTACAACCCCAATATAGTATGCTACCAGAATGATCTTGCGTCGATTAATCATTTTGTCTTACAAAAGATAAAGCTTCTCCAAATGTGAATACAGATGATGTATCAGTTGATAAAACTGACTTGGAAGTGGAATTAGCTGTAATTTTTACAGCGTCCATGTTCCAGAAACTGGGATCTGAGAGAGGTTGAAATGTATGATTTAAAAAGGTACATGCATACTTGACTCGGTTTACTTGACGTTGAAAGTTGTTTTGTGAATTTACTTCGAACCCGTAAGTTGAACTCCGCATTGAGCACATGAGTTCATCAGTAGTCCCAATCACTTTGGCGTATGTAAAAATAATTAAAATACACGAACCTGAATATTAAAGAAAACATAAAATTATCGCCGTTCAAATCAATCTGGAGTGTGAATTTGTTTATCCTTTCAAAATATTATTATTATATAAAAGACCTCACTAATAATAAATGAATGATACATTTACACATCAATGTTTCTGAATCAATAAGAATTGTATTAAAGATAAAATTTTAAAAGATATGAACGAAGAGTTATATTAATTGTTTTGAAATTGTACACATTTTCAACAAAGAATCTTAAATCTTCAGCAATATTTTTATTATAAGAAGTTGTATACGTAATATTTATATATATCAAGTAATGAAGTAGGATTTCAAATTCCTCAATATAATCTTTGTTTTTGATAAACTAATTAATTAGGTTCGAAAAAGAATAATGAAATTTAAGAATTACTTAGCACTAAAATTTGTTGGTGGAATTCGACCCGGTCTCCAATCTACAGCGGCTAGGAGCTCAGTGATATTAAGTCAGCGACAGTAACCAGAGACCCAATAATACATAATTTCACTCGAATACAAGACCGTGTGCACATGACGCAAACGGCGATTTAGTCTCTAAAGTCACAGATATTGCATATACGACACCGCCTAGAGAAATATTGGAAGATTTATGACTCCCCTTTTTGACTGAGATAATCTAATTTGTGTCCTTGCAGTCGGAAAAGATGAAATATGAGACGGGAGCTCGAATTGAGTTTTTTTCCCCAACCATTTTATACTAACTTAAAACTGACTATATAATTGTACTTGGAAATGGATTTTAAGCATCTACTGACGAGACTGAAATACTTTGAAATTATTTTTTCTATGCTACTGCACACGTGTTTTACATATATGACTATCGAAACGTTGCAGTCAGCTTTAACAGTGTTCTTTAAAATCATTACCTATCATGCAGTCTTGTAACTAAGATGTATTCTGTCGCACAGAAAGTTGGGAAACTTTGTTGTATTTGACATTTAACACTTACATTTGATTAACTAATGTAGATAGTAGCGCCCTATATCTTCTGTTTCGTCGAATCAAGGAAGCCACATATCTCGAATTTGATAAGTAACTGATTTTCGCTTAACAAGAACATAGTATGTACGAACAAGATAAGCTCAGTTATGTAAGACGTTTTTATATGTCATTTTGAAACCTCCAAATTGATGATAAGGCACTATATCTAGACATTCATCTTTGCTTCTGTCAACGTATACAACACTTGCGATGCGAAATTAACATTTTTAAGCGATTAATCTCTCAAAGACTTGGTACATAAAGCTGCTTTCCAGACCATGGTGGCATATTCTCGCCACCACTTAACCACTTAGTTTTCGTGAAATTTTATCTTATAATGTGAAAATATATGTAGTTTTCATGATACCTGATAATAGTAACCTAACTGGAATTTTGGCGAGTTAGTGTTCTAAATACCTGTTATTCTAGTATCACGATATCTTAACTAGTTTCATGAATTCTGCTATTATCAAGAAAACTTTCTGTTTTCGTGAAAATTTACAGGCTTTCAATAAGCAGTTTCTTGAAGCCTTTAGATCTATTTGTTTTTTCACGGTACTATTCATGAAACCTAATAGTATGTGGTGGCGAGAAATGGCAATAATGTGCATAGTTTTCTGTGAAGATAATTATTTGGTTTCCTGAAAAATATATTAATTTTCTTGATACCATATAATTTTCATGAAAAAACAACAACATTTTTTTTGTGTGAAAGTTTTATCAAATATTCATGGAAACTAAATGGTTAAGTGGTGGCGAGAATATGCCACCATACCAGAATGATTGGAGACACGACAAACGAAAGCGTTGATTCAATATTGCAAATATATGTAATTCCCGACTAAGTGAGGGTACAACATTGCTCTTAGTCCCAACACACTAGATTAAAACGTATTTCTAGGAAGGAACATTAATGCGTCAACCACTTTACTCGTGGTTTTGCTCTATTACTGCGTTTGTCCTTTATGTTTTAGAGATTTTCCGCATTTATGTTATTTGACTACTTAAATGCATGCATGTGATTTTTTCAAGGTTTTCACTGCCTTAAAATAAATGAAAAAAATATAACGACACTGAATTTATAATCATTGCCGTAAAAGACACAATCTTATTTGAAGCTATTAACCTTCGTGTCTTGTAAACTCATAATTTTAAAGACCCAAGCCAAAGATATCGCGAAAGATTCATTGCTTTGCTGTCGCGTCTTGGACATTAGGGCTGGAGAGGATGAAATATGAGCAGGATGCACAAAATTGACTGCCATCTGAAGCTATCATCACAGTGACTTTTGAAAATGAACTTGCAGAGGTATCGTTCTGGTGCCTTGTAAACAAAACAAGCAGCCAAAGATCGTCTTATCTAAAATACAGAATACGCTTTAAATGATTTCTTTGATTTTTATGTACTTCTCGAGGTAGGGGTTCATTTTGATTGTAATATGGAATGAACCTTTGATAAATGAAGCTTTGATAATTGCAACTCAAATCGGACAAAAGACCATTCACACTATCATTATTAAAAACCTTCATATATCAGTGAGCTAATTATTAATCAATAATAAAAATAATAATTTTAACCATCATCATAATATATACATGATTAATTTATAGCATACATGTTTTCTATATAATTTGTTTACAGTAAATTAATGCAGGGTACCCTCTTTTTCCTATTTTCACCAGTATGGTTACTTTATCAATCGCTGTCAGTTGTTAACGTATATTTATCCCTAATGAAGAGTTCTATCTCCAGTGATAATCTGCAGAAATTGTACAGTATTAACGCCATATACGGACAAACTATATTTATTACTATGTGCCTGTACCTATCCTACTTTCATTAATGAGTGGTTTGATTTGGCAGTATCTATTTCCTGTTCCTGTAATTCATTAGTTTGTTTAATTTTAATAAGCACATATCAAACTCATATATTTCCCTTTCCGTTAGATATCATGTTATGGGTATGAAATTAGATTGAATTGTTTTCCTGCTTCTCAAGAGAGAGAGAGAGAGAGAGAGAGAGAGAGAGGGGGGGAACAACGAAATGCCAAGAAATGTATTGGCACTTAAACATTAAAATAATCAAAACAGGCTGGAATCTTACTTTTCATTTAAAGAACATTTTGATTTAGGGGTAGACATTTTCATATCAAGGGAACAAAGACTATGTAAATATTGCAACTTATATGTAGTAGAAAATTAGTATCATTTCTTATACGTCTAACCAATTCTAATTTAAGCCAGACATTCTCTCACGCTCGAACCACTTTTGATAGCTATGTATATGCATATTGCTATTTTATGCAAATGGAATGCGAATGAAGATGCCATGATTTTAAAACGAGTTTCTCAAATATGTCTACATGCTGTATTGAGCAAATCTAATTTTATTAAAAGTAATATGTACACTTCGAGAGAAATGTATGCGAAAAATAATTCACAAAAAAAAAAAAAAAACGAAAAAAACAAACCCCGCAGAATTGTTCTCGTGATGGGGTAAGTGATGTCAAAGGCACGTCAGGCACGAAGTCGAACCTATGGACTGTTACATGTAATTAGACATAACCGTGGTGTGAAGTTGTAAGACCATGACCCGTGTTCTCGAAACTAAAATGATACTCAAACTCAAAATATGTCCGTTAGTTTCAATAGGGGTTTGAGTATAATACTCAAATATGAGCCGGAGAGGTACCTTAATATTTTCGAGAACACGGGGCCTTGTTTCAAAATCGACGTGAAAAAATAAAACTGGTCAAATATAAAAAGGGATCTGTACATGTACATGTATACGGCGGAGAAACCAATGGATTTTAACCACGGTTACGAAATTATGCTTAAAAAAATATTTACTTGGGAACATGTTTTCATTTGGATACAGATTAAAATTCAAGCAGAATTATTTCCAAATGTATTAGTCTGTAAATTTGATTATGATTTAACTTAATATAATCATAATCAAATATATAGATGTATGTATGCGCGCGTATTATATTATTCTAACCAGAAGAAAAATGCGCACGCATTTTTCTCATATTGTTAAGATGAAGAGGATAAGAATATTACTCTCTTTTGATATGTTATTGCAATGAACAATTGTAAAGATAGTTTAGCGCGAACTGCGGTTGCTTTTTAGCCGAATTGGTTATCAACAAATTATCAATCTGTCTGAAATTGACCTTTGTTAAGATATATATATCGTAAAACTGATATATATTGAAGTAAGACAGTTGATTTTAAAAGCGGCTCTGAGCCTATCAGTATATTATAGAATTAATTCAGTTCTGATTTGCGATCTTTGATTTGCAAGGGAATCTAATTTTCATTTTTTTCTCATATTTTTATATTTTTGAATGCTTGTTGACTATAATGGACGTTTTTGTTTAAGTGTGGAAATCCTGTGTAGATAAGAGACGATCGTTTTCCGTATTCCTCTTGGAAGTATCGATCCGTGTGACATAGATTTTAAAATATTTAAAAAGAATAAAAGAGGTAATATTGAAATGATTAATACCCTTTTGATACATTTCTTGCTCTCTGTTTTAAATGCAAACTCATTTTTATAGGCATGTGGGATAGTCGATTTTTTAGATCACCCAATATCACCCAATTGAAAATAATGATGTGATCGTGTTTCGGTAGTAAACGAATGCATTTTTTTTAACAAATGTGTATCTTACTTCAGTCATATGCTAACAAATAAATAAATAAATAAATAAATAAATAAATAAATACTCTTTATTTTACAAAGGTGACTCAGTAAGTAAGGGGCTTGTCTTCTTTTAGACCTTTGATTAGCAAGAATTGTAGACTACACAATAAATAAACAACATACATTTGTACACAATTAAATGCACAACAAATCAAACCTTTGCAACCTCTGAAACTCCAACTCACACGCATGCGCACAAAATGCGCACATATATTTACACATTAATAAAACAAAAATATGAACGCTAACGCACGATGGTAAAATAATCTTAAAAAATTATGAAGGTTAAAATGAAGTCTTTAGCAGAATCACCAACATTAACTCACTTTCACAAGAGTGAGACAACAATATATAACAAGAGGGCAAAGATGGCCCTTGATCGCTCACCTGAGAAAGATGATTGCTTAAAAAATAAAGATGCTAGAGTGTAAAAGTGAAATCTGGCTTTTTTTATGGTGAAAAGGGCATAACTCCTAAATTTACTAGTCAATATCAGTTATAATTGAACTCGATTGCGAGATTATGAGCATAAACATTGTCTTAAAGTTTAAAAAAGATTGGCATTTTTGTATATTAAAAGGGACATAACTCCTGACCTTATTGACGGAGCTCAGCCATAATCGAACTCAATCAAGACATTATGGTCATAAAATTGTCATAAGTTTTAAGATGATTGCTTAAAAGATGAAGATGGTAGAGTGTAAACAACGTGAAATATGGTATTTTTTATATTAAAAGGGGCTTAACTCCTGACCTAATCAACTAATCTCAGCCATAATCAAACTCAATCAAGACATTATGGTCATAAGCATTGTCATAAAGTGTGAAGATGATTGCTCAAAAGATAGAGTGTAAACAAAGTGAAATATGGCATTTTTTTAATATTCAAAGGGGCATAACTCCTGATCTAATTGACGGATCTCAGCCATAATCAAACTCAATCGAGACCTTATGGTCATAAGCATTGCCATAAAGTTTGAAGATGATTGCTCAAAAGATGAAGATGCTAGAGTGTAAACAACGTGAAATCTGGCATTTTTTGAATATTTAAAGGGGCATTACTCCTGACCTAATTGACGGATTTCAGCCATAATCAAACTCAATCGAAACATTATGGTCATAAACATTGTCTTAAAGTTTGAAGATGGTTGCTTAAGAAATAAAGGTGATAGAGTGTAAACACTAAACTAAAAATTGTTGACGCCGCACGACGCACGCTCACGGGATCACCCTGAGCTTTGCTCAGGTGAGCTAAAAATCAATGGATAGCTATACATACAGTAAGTTTTCAAGTTACTTTGATACACGGATATGTGTATTGTGTTGTAACATTTAAAACAATAATACAAATTACGTACATGTACATGTATACACACGGTATGAATTACCTACATTGTTGATCAAATATTACTAATATTATGTTTTGTAGCATAATAACTCAAAACACTTAAGTTTAAAGGAACAAGCTGCAAAAACTAGAATGACATTTGCGTTTAATACTTATATTTTTGTATTCGACTTGTTTCGTGATGATAGCCTTTTCAGTTTTCCTTAAGTAAATGAACTATTGTTGTTTTGTTATAAAAATGTAGTACTTAAGCCCCCCCCCCCTTTGTTTGTTTTTCTCTTTGTATATGTGTGTGCATATAATATATAATGGTGAAATTAATTGAATTCAACGTATATTTTTGGCTTTATAGGCCCTATTTGTTCAGACTAAAAAGCGGTTTGTCAAGGTATTAACAGCCGACTCTGGGATAATGAACTGTATCCAGCTACTGCCAACAAAGTTTTAGATAAGTGATACTTTTTTATTATCCCACTGGAAGAGTTACCCGGTCACATTGCCTTATGCCACAATCTCACATTGTGATCTATGAGATATAAACATTTATGTATCGGCAAAGGTATTAAATATAATTACCGTTTATATTCTCTTGATCAAGTCAGCGATGCAAATAATTAAAAAAAACAGCAACAAGATTTTCCCATTTTACCAATAAGTTACCAACTTAAATTTCACATTAGGTATACGAGGGCAGGAGACTGGGTTGGAGTTGGAGATAAACTTCACGTGAAAACTTGCGATTTACAAGCAAATATAATGAATTTCAACGTTTAATACAAGTGAGAAAATTGCTTCAGATGCTAGGTCCCACCATATGGTCCGAACGCCATCTTCTGACTTTTTTATGAATAATGCGCACGCATCTTTCTTAGATGACAAGAATTAGTTCGGGAGAAATATGCGGCTCAACACACTCTGGCTTTCTTGACACTAGGTGCGAATAATCAGTAAACAATTACATTGCACCAACTATTTTAGGTTTTGAAATTGAATTCATGGAATAGCTTTAACAAGGACATCTTTCTCTTTAACACATGTCTGCAAGGACCGCACTCTAACTTATTAATCATTTAAATAGGCGACTCGACATGGAATTGATACATATCCAATAGTCATGCTGAGCAGCTACCAGACAAACAAAACATGCTATTAAATCCATACTATGCTTAATATCTTGATTTAACTTGTATTTTCTTCATTTTGGATTGTACCATTAATTACTTATGTGGGTGCAAGCTGAATTTTTATTGACTGAATAGCGAACAGTGCAGACCATAATCAGACGGCGAGGATGTGCTGGCTAAAGTTGTCTAAGGTAGTCACAGGTACCCACATCATTGTAAGTCTTTAAAAGGCAATAAACTTACTTCCTCTATTTTCATAGAAGTCTGAATCTTCATTTCCTAATTAATTGAACTATCTTGAACGCTTTGAAAACTGGATTTTTCCTAAAATGTAATAGAACACCAATTTTGAGTGACAACGACGACCTTTGATCTTGGCTATTTAGCGATTGAACTTAACGTTACTGATAAAATGCAGTTATAAAAATAGATTTCGTTCAACTCTGTCTGCTATTAATAGCACATGAGACAGTTTTGCTGTTTCATTGTCATTTTGTTTCAGACAGGAATCAGCTGGCACCTTCGAAAAAAAAATGATTTTAACCACTGGAGAGCTTTGACCTTCTCCTGTTGCTACATGGCATTTTTATACATTTTATAGGGTTCATATCAAGAATTCGGCCATCCCGTCATTTAACACAGCCTCGATATTTGAAAGCATCAGCTCAGAATATTTGACGTCAAGCTTAAATAATGCTCATTTGTTGAAGTATCGTGTTCGAACTCAATTTAAAATTAAAAATAGACAACCATTTATTATCATTCACCTCTCTCTCTCTCTTCTTATTTTATTTTTTGTTTTATTTTACTTTTTTTTTTGGGGGGGGGTCGTGTTTTAGTTCATAATAAACGTATGTATTGTAACAATTTAAATTACGTATTACTGAATTGGTCTTTGGGGAAAGAGACGACAAACGTATAGGATGAATCAAACCAAAAATAACCACACAAATAAAAGGAACTAGCCATACAAAATCAATAGCATACTTCTTATCTGTACTAGTATTGTCTAAGGTTGTTCACTCCTTCAATTAACAACTAGTAAACATCAATATACTCATTTGATTCATGATTATCTTGTTACACATTTACAACGGTTTGCTAAAAGCGAAAGAAAAGTAAAATCTGCTGTACCCATTAAATATTATCCATCTACAAAGGAGAATGTTAAGGTTATTACGTATTTACCCATGTAAATCACGATCAAGCAATGTTTTATTGAGTTAGGAAATCATTAAGCTGCAACACCTAATCCACGGATTTTGTAATGTCCAGGAACCATTCTGTAAGTGAAACAACCATTAATGTACCGTAATGCGACTCCTTTTATTACTTTTCTCTTCGGTGCAATCTTATACTGATGAAAAAAGAAACACAAAAGAGTGTCAATTTAAGATATTTGTGTAAGAAATGTCGCGGTTTTTATGTGATTGTGATGATAGCAATTGTATAGTTAAAAGTAAAATACACTATTCCAACCGTGTTGACAACACATAGAAACTGCAGAATAACTCTTTTGATTCAGTAACTTTCTGTTTGATAGAAGTTTATTTCATTTCTTGAACGCTTCTAATTATTTCAACATTTTAGTAAAAACGTTATGATTAAGATTACTTTTGACATTACAAACAAGAAATATCTTTAAAAAGGATATCCGGATTAGCTAAATAATTATCAATTGTAACATGTAAAACAATTTTAAACTATTTTAAAGTTGGAAACTTTAGCAGTAATGTTTATAAATACCAAGCTAATGGGAGGTATTGTGAAGGCTATATAACAAAACTGATTTTATTGACAAGCTAAAGAAAAAAGCTAATCTACCAGCTTCCATTAAATATTACGCACTTGCTGATTTTTAAAGGTCAACCACGAAATTTCATTTTCATTATTATCTGTTAGAATATATATTAGTTTAAGACCTTCTGTACTAAAAATATGTCAAAATTATATATAGTTTGTATGAAATCGGCTTTGAAACTTGCAAAAATGTCCTAGGTTAGAAAAAATTGACAGACTTCTTTCCCTTTGCTATGACGTCATCAATAGACAAAACTCTGCCAGTACTATGTCGTATTGAACAAGTCACAGTTACTGTAACTAATCTCAAGCTAAACACTGATGACACTGATTGACAATGAAGGGTGTAAATGTGTATATATTAATTCATTTACATTCGTATCAAAAATTTTGGAGAAAAAAATGTCATATCAGGATATATTCTAAAAACATTATTTGATTATATTGACTTAAACGTCCTGGTCATATAAGAAGTTTGAGTAACGTTAATAAACCTTTTACATACCTTCATGTCAAAATCCATCTTATTTTCATTTAAAATCCTACACATGCGTTGGGTTTCCACAGAAACCATATTTCTGAATGAGTAAAATCCCTAACATATCTACTGATAAGAATTTTTTTTTTTTTTTTTTTTTTGGGGGGGGGGGGGGGTATGTAATTCCTGTTTGGGGTTAATCAGAGGGTAATAAAAGGGTTACCCGAGTTACTTGTTCCGAGAGTCACCGTGTGTGTGTTAGAGAGGTGCCTAATTGATGGGCATGATTTATGGCCTTGGGTTACATATTGCCACCTCTTTAGCAATAGACACTCAACTCAAGCTGTGGACAGACGCTTACAGACGGTCGGGTGCTTAAGTGAAACATTGACAATTAGTTGATAATGACATAGATTAAGTCATAATTAACGCATTTAAAATCGGCAAGTTTCATTTAAGATTATGTAAAGGGGATTATTAGTGCAAATATATTAAGTTAATAATGATGAAATGATATTTTGAGGTTTTAGTTCCAATTTTTCAAATTAAATCGATTTTATGAGTTATTTCTTTGAAGGGAAAAAATTTTTTTATTAATTTATTTTACGAATGAATAGTTACAGACTAACGATAATGAGCTGATTTCTTTTTTTAAATGGAATCATGATATATAATGCATGAAGGAAAGGTAAGTACTTTTAATTTCCATATTTTTATTTCATAATTTCCTGTGTTTTTTGGGGATTTCCTGTGTTTTTTGGGGGGTAAAATGTATTGTTTGTTGCCTGTCCACAATTGATCAGTTAAGAGTGCTTCTTTTTCGTAATACGCATTACAAACAAATGTTCGGGTAGGAGAATTAAATGGCTGTACTTCTAACACCAAAGTATAGAAATATGTCAAGTAATAGTTGTGATATTATATTCATATTATTAAATTTTTATAATTTAAATATATTTATTTTTATCAAATTTGCCTATTAATTTCCGAGAAACAACTCGATAACACCTTTAACTTTATCTTAGATGAAAAACAAATATGAAGCGTTTGATTTACACGTTTTAAATATGATTTATGACTACATACATTTAAATGAAATAAAGAAGGCAAATGATATTTGATTGATGACGTATGTGGGTCACGTGACCCTAAAATGTAAATCCTGCCCAGCAGCTTACAAAATCTGGATTTAACATACTTTAAGAGTTTTTTTCGCAAAAAGTATGTTCGTGGTTTCCCTTATGAAAATGGACAAAATAAGAAAGGTTTTAGAAAAAGTAAAATTTCCTTTGTGGTTCACCTTTAAAGTAAATACAATTCATATGTAACCAAGCGAAACCGAAGGATCATAAATCGCGTATATTCGATTATTGTTTCCAAATCCGCACAATAAACTGCACAACTTCTCTTAAGCAGTTACCTCCCCTGAAGACCAAGTCCAATTTTACCAATTAGGAGAAATTGTGATCTAAAAATAGATATACGCCTACTTTTTATTTAGTTTTTTTAAATCATAATGCCAAAGTAGCATTCCTAAATTGATACGGAAGTGTTTATGTTACCTTCCATGTATAAACTGAAACAGAAACCTGTTATATAAATTAGAAAGATACATGTTGTATATAATATACAACCTGAATTGGAATATCCTAAATAACCCTAAATAAATTATACAGGCCAATGATAGCATTGAACTTACTCTGACTTCATTTGCATACCAACATTTGATTGGTTGAAGAAGTAGGTCAAAATCAATTTTATACAGCTACGCCGAAAAAGTGTTTGAACACTACTTACCATTTACTATCTTACGTAAAGTTTAAATATTGGATTTAAAATGTACATGGACGAATTTGGAAGTGTAATTTAAATTGGGTAATTGTATGACTTAATTTAAGTAATTGCTTAATAAATATTATTTCGATCACTAGAAATCTCGAGATATACGCCGAAACGTACAATTTTGTATCTAGAATAAAATAAATCCCGGGAGAGCATGTGATCCTCAACATATGCAAACTTGTGCAGAAACTGATAGAACGATATGATCAAAGTCGATCAGACACGGAGATTGTACTAATTTATTTGTTATTTATGAATGGATACATGTTGTCGATGTTCAGAAAATCTTGATTGCGAACTCCTCCACGGAGTACTATACGTAAATCAGATAAAAAGATACTCGGATATGTTTTGCTACAGCCGCCATTTCCCTCACCCTTGTTGTTATATCTTTGTCCAACATCTGATCAATAGCATTCATTTACATAATGATACTATAACAAATGTATGTGTTTTGATGACTGACTTCAATTACAATACACAGTGTCGTTGTTGTTCACCACGTGTCAGTGGTGTAACATTTGAGTTAATTTTCCCATCGCTGTCCGAGTGACTTAAAAGCAATGTGGGCAATTTCGATAATGACAATTTGTTAACATTATGGTAGAATGGATTTGTCGTGAGAGAACGGAATCTATCAAATATCCAACACGTCATACTGTCGTTTCCCGTCATGCAACTGACACTTGTCAGTAACAGTGGACAAGTAATGTCAGATGCCTGTCGATATTATAGTGATAGAATATGATACTTTAAAATGAAAGTGTCAACCTCTTGGAAAAATGATAACTATCATTTTTCACATGAAATAAAAAAGTGTTGCAAATGAAAGATGACACTTTTGCCTCTTTACGACATATGGGATTTATTTTACTTCCTTTGAAAGAAAAAAAATGATATCAGTTATACAGAACTAAGTGAAACGAGTATGCTGCAAACATTCCTCATATAGTTTACTGAAACGACCTTCATTTTCTACCGGTCGCACCGGTTGAATGATTTGGGAGTCCGCCCTTTTCGCCCCTATTAAAACGGGTGGTTGGTCAAGGAATTGCTAACTCAGACACACGAACATAAAATGTACTTTCAAAAATGATGAATCTGGTGTGTTACCCACTTAGTTTTGAGTTTTCGCGCAAGAATTACATAAAACGTTCATGACTAGTTCTTTCCCGATCACAAGATAATGAAGCCCTCATGGTTTCATGTCTTTTTTTACGGTATTGACATGGCAAGACAACGAATAAAACTCTTGCAGACATACCAGACTAATTGTCAATAATGTAAATCAAACAAATTCAAACAATTTCATTGTCTTTTGAGACAGATAATAACTTCAATTTCCATGAAACAGCAAGAGAAACGGTCGATGTTCTATTTTAAAATACTGTCTTACATTGAGCTTAGAATTCCTTTCCTCGATAATGAATTAAAATTTGGACTGAATCGATTTACACCCTAATCATTATACAAGATGATTTTAACCAAGAATTTCAAGAAAAATCGGTTTGAAATAATAACTCAATTTAATTCAAAACAATTTGTTATGCTTTTATCTACGTTTAATGCGTTCATCGCCTATAATTTTTTTCTTTAATCAATGAGAATATTTTATAAAAACTTCCTTTACTAGGTGCATTTTCCAGACAAAGTCCTGGGAATACGGAATCGACCGTATATGATCAAAGAATCGGATTTACCAAAGATGGTTTCTCCGAAACCAATTTCCAGGATCATGAATATAAAACATGCGAAATGGAGTAAAAACCATGAACAATGGGCACAGTGCAAGAACCCTAATGTTAACAATGAAAATAAAGATAGTATTGACGTCATTGGTTGCATGTTTGTGTCATTCCCTTCAAAGGCCAAAAAGAAGTTGTCGATTACAGTGTATTGAAGTCTGAACTTGTCTGTCATACACGGTACGTCAGGTAGCTTCTTAATTATGAAATATGTTGATTAAGTTCGCAATACATGATATGGTTATGAAAATAATATCATAATATAAAAACAGAAAAAGACCCACACCCCAAAAGACGCCATGATGCAGTGGTGGCGTTCATTGGCTATGCATATTTTAGTCATGAGTTCAATGCCTGCTGGAAACGATACATTTTAGTCTTTTAAATACCAAAGTACTAGCATAACCAGGGCATAGCCAACGTATCCCTGCAAAATTAAAGGAGTCATGTTTACAATTTACATATTATAGAAAATATATGGTATTAGCCCTTTTAGAAAGACTTTGATTTATATTTGGTTCTTAATTGCTGTATATTTGAATAAAGTATTACTTGATTGTACCACAGAGGCTGTGTTTTTCGACGTAAGCTGTATGAAATGAATTTTAACCTATTCTGATGGTTAACAACCGGTGAGTCCGAAAAGGCAAAGTTTCAGTGGAATGCATTAATCAATTTAGAATAGTCCATCATAAAATTGGAGTTTCACGGTGCATATCTTTCTGCATGATTGTCAATTGGCAAATACCAATTTAAGCTACCTATTTAAACATAAAAACAATCAAGTTGAAAAATTCTAACATTAAAACCATCCAGCTGAAAAAGTAAACAGCTGTGAGTGTTTAGAAAACGTCGTTAACCTTGGTAGTGGACTCGTCCCTCTAAGTCTCAAAACTCGCAGTGTATAAGTTAGCTAGCATAAGCTTCGTGTAGCATCAGCCTCCGTAGCACATTTGTTTAAGTGCTCGTCTACTAAACTAAGGGCCCAGAGATTGAATCCTATTGGCGGAACTTTTTTGTGTTTCGCTTAAATTACATTTCTGACCCCAACCTTTTTTTCACTAGTATATAACATCTCCTAAATTTGTTTTTCTAGCATTTTTTAATATCACAGACCACTTAAAAGTTGCCAGCCAGCATTATTATATTAAATATATTTCATTCATATTGTAACACTTTACCTAATCTTTCATATCTTTTTGTAAAGATATTCTTTGTTTATGTATATTCGGCGTTAGTAAAGGATTCCATCAACCTCTTACAAGTCGCCATGTTTTGATGTACAAAATACAAAAAAAATAGTCCCGCCTTTGCTTCAGAAGTTGATATCGGTATTTCACTGATTTAATCAGCGTCTGCACCTTCTAGACATGTCTGAATACAAATTGTTTCTTTTTCATGTGGCCTTTCAAACCTCTTAATTAATTGTTAAATATTTCAAGACTTTCATTGAAATCCTAGACGTCTCAGACGATGAAATATGAACAATTTTTGAACGAAAAAGAACTCGAAGAATACATATATCTATTTTGCAGATTCAGAAACAACCTGAAAATGATGAAAATATCACGTTTACCGTCATTCCGGAACTTATGTGATTGTGTAATTATGCAAAATACCCGCTTAAAATATTTTTGCAGCCAACGTTTTACATTTACATTAGTTTAGTTAATATATGTTTCTTAACATTAATCCATGTGTTAGACCAGAACGTTGTGCCTGGGAAAGCAAGACAAAATCTTTGACCCAAAAGGTAGCTTGAACCAACACTTATAAGTGGTCTTTGCAAAAAAAATACATTTTATTAAAACATCTCTTTAACCAATTCAATTCAATTCAATTCTTCTTTATTCAATTCACAAGTTACAAAAGTAACAATGAGTGAAATACAAAAACAAATTCAAAATATCCGTTCGTTTCAAAAGGTTTAAGACAATGCCCGGATTTCCTTACATTGTGATTTTACAAAAACATACAATACATACTCGGTTCCGGTGGATGAGATTAGAGAATAAAATCTGTCGGATGGTCAGTGTCTCGATCACCGAGACATATAGAAGTCGTTAAATTGTTGGGTTACAATATCTACTGAAAATCACAAAAAGGCCGTTCCGGGACTGACTGAGCCATGGCAGGAATAGATGTGATATCGCAATGAGGCAGCATCTTATATGTCTCTTCGACAAAGTCTTTTAACTGAAAGTCAAAACACAAACGTCACATAACGCGTTAAACTAAGCTAATAAACAAAATAATACGATAATATTTCAGATCGAATTTCATTATTGTTGTTTCTCTAATAGAAATACAAATCTTTTTCATTTCTTTACAAATATTTTAAATTATTTAATTAATAATTCACGTGAACGTGACAGCATGCACCTTTAGACAAATCAAACGGCGCGGTACACATAGTTGTTTGAGTTTTAAACGTCAGCTTGTTGTTTAATGGAGAGTATTCAAAATACTATGCGGGGTTTCACTGGTCAGCAAATAGCTGATTTATATACATGAAAACGGAAGAAAATCCCACGGTATAAACAGTAGTGATAAGTAAACGGAATATATATAAAGAAGGTTCTAGCGTTGCTCCACATCCGATGTGTACTCCAATGTAGCTGCCTAACAATCAGCCAATATTATCAAGTTCCTTCACCCAAGCTGAAAATTGTAGATTGAACTCTTAAACAATACACACTCATGCGAAAACTGATAGAATTGCCAGCAACTCTCGATTCAGATCATGAGATCGTTTTGATGCATTTTTGCTTGAATGAATGCTTGTTGGTTTTTGTAGGCTTCATGCTAAAATTGATTGCCTACTTCTCTGAGGCTTTCTGTGACATGAGCCATCTGTAAATCAGAAAAGACGTTAAAGTATAATTTGCTGTCTCACGCGTTCGGTCATGTCGAGTCGGTGTCTAACACGTAATCAATATGATTAATTTGCATATTATTATAAACCCTTGTTAGGTTGATGAATTATGTTTCATTTCGGGATGGCTGTAGTGGCAGACTTGGAATTAAACATATGTTAGCGTTGAAATATTGTGTTATTCAAAAGACATAGCCATTGACACACAAAATATGTTGCCCTGCACATTTAACTGAACTTCTAAACAGTCGTAGCATGAAATGTCACATTAGAAACAGATTCATAATTCTGTCAACATGTCAATGCATATTTTAATATATTTACTTTTTGTTCATGAAATCCTCCGAGCTAGTTTCTCGGTTGTAGTATCCAGTAATCAGGCTATCAAACAAGTCATACTACAGCAAAGAAACCACCGACGAACCGAGCGCTGAAACTACTTAAAATCAGATTTTTTTTTATTTCTATAAAAGTACATTTTAGTTGTGTGTGTCGTAGCCAACAATATTTCATACTTTTAAGTTTGGTATCTGGCAAATAATAAGTTACCCATATGGCAATTCTGCAGCTCGTCAAACACTCTTTCACTTGAGATACACAAAACTTTACTACCTTCAACGCTTTGTTTACTAATGCCATAGTTAGACATATACACATGGATAAGATTTTGCAATGCGACTTGCGTTTGCGAACGTGTCTGTATCTGAATCTGAACTTAATACGTTGTACACCCCAATACTGGGTTTTATACAACGGAATACTAGTACTAGGTTTTATACAACGTGCAACATTTTGAAAAAAATATGGAAAGACGAATACAATACATTTGAATTACGAATATTTACATGTGTAAGAAATGTGATCTTTCAAGTTCGATTAATGTACAAGTGTATAGAAAATGGCTTTGATCAAGCAGAAGTGAGATTTGCACTAAAACTTGTAATCTCGTGACTTACGTTTATGTCAGTGTGTGTTTCCTTTAGTCTGTATTGTCATGTCTTGATATGTGTTCAGCGTCTCCTGTTGTATTCATTGAGCAGAGAATTTATTATGTACTTCTTTAAGGCATTTTTAATGAATTTACTGAGGGAATTAAATGAAGAAAATCGAGAAACGGGTAATTCCCTTTCTGCATAATTTTTACCTTACCCCTCTTTCTTCTTCACCTTTTTTTCTAGCTGAAAGAAATGATGTCGATGTGTATTTCATATTATATACCATAATATAAAATTACTAGTGTTGTTTTATATAACATCTTGTTATTTAAATGAGTATAGACCACTTCACTCCGAAGTGAGACGTAAACCTACGTAAATCATTGTTAACTGTGTTTTTTTTTGTGTGATCAACGTGGGTAACATAAAATATTCAAGACGACAAGAACACATCTGTTTCTGTATCAAATGGAATTATTATGGCAATAAAATATGACGTCATAAGTGGCGTGACGTACACGTCCAATTTAATTGAAGCTGTCTGACGAGTGTGACTGGATTATCAATATGTCTGTGAAGGACAATAATTTGGATGCTATCTAAGTCAAAAATGATAGTTGCTATGCCTTGACCAAACAGGATCTGAACGCGGAAATAGACTAAAAGCCATACATCGTGCTTTATATCCGACAGATTATACAAAACCATAAAAAGCGCCGTCTGATCCGAGGTATTTCCGAATGACACGAGCTGTGCATTTGTCTGAAAATGATTATCAATGAGAATTTAATGATTTTTCATACAATAAATAAAAAAAAGAAGATGTTTGATCAGAAACCGTTGATTATAAGTACATGTACTGAATAAATATGAACCTAAGCGACTGATAAAACTGACTGCTTATTCAAATTTTGTATACTTCCAGGTCTCTACAATTAACGTAATCTATATCAGTAGCATGGACATTTTCAGTCGTTTTTTTTCTATGTTATTTTCAGATAATTACTTTAATCAATATTATCTTTATTTTATTACAAAATTTATTAATTTCATTATATTTTAATATCAAAGTGGTGGTTGAATTTAATTAAAAAGTAGCTACTTTTTTGTATGTCTGTTATATATTAATTGCGACCACAACCAATTTATTGCTTACTATATTGAAAATGTTTCGCATCCGTATACCGACGAATTACAGTTACTGTTTTTCAACCTACATTCTCAGCTGTGACCCGATATCAGACTAACAAAAATGCTCTGATATAAGATGTAATCTTAATTTCCAAAGTAGATATCAGAAAGATGTTTTATTATCATTAATATTTTGTTGAAATAATTTTAAAACAATCTTACAATTTAAAAGCATAAATAGTGATGACTATAATGCAGTTTATTAGTTTTGTTATGCTTTCAAAGATACAATTATAAATTTGAAAGTACTATTATTATTTTAAAGGCTAAATACCAAAGCACGCGCCCAATCTTTCAAAAGCGACCATCTTAGAGGCCTTCAAAGTGGGGATGGCAAAACTTAAATAGCTGTAAAAAGTTTTATTTTTAATCTGCATTACCTTGTACATTTCACCATATACTACAATGCTCCAGAGTGGGCCCTGTACATTAATGGAAGAAGAAGAAGAAAATTCTCGCTTATGACAGAATACCAACTCATAATAAAAATAAGTCCACACCTATAAATCAGCATCCTAGATCATACGACAACTTACATAGAAATAGAAGTGCAAGGATGTTTTTGACACGAGCAACAAGCAATTTAGTCTACGCCGAGAAGTCATCGCCTGCATTTGACATACTACATTCACTCTAAATTGACGTTTGTCTTCGTAGATCAGGACTCATCTGGAAAATCATCTTCTGTAAAAAGCAGTCAATTCTAATCAATTCAAATTGCCTCGCAGACTGAATAACTTTTTCCTGTTATTCCACGTCTAAAATGTTACACCAGTTTCACTCAAAATGTCCTTTTGTGAAATCGGACTGTATATTTATTTGTTTATTTGGTTTACAGTCTCACTGAAATTATATCAAACATTCGCAGTACTGACGTTGTTTATACAACATAACTGACGCTGTTTAACTGCAACATCACCGACTGGTTTATTGACAAGATACCTCATTCAGTAACACTATCTTGACACTGGGTCTACCAAGTCCGGGAACTTACTGGTATTTTCACGGCTGATGAGTTCAAACCCCCGGCCTTTCGGTTGCCAGGGTGGCCGTTTACTCCCAAGGTCACACAGGTAGAAATAAGATTGCATTTTGGTTTTTATATCTTTTCAAACAATCCAGTGTAACAGTACCTAAATATTTGTGTGACATAATCCATTGTTATTACAATACATTATAATGGATAGTGTACAGTATTCATCTGGCGTGCGCTCAGTGTGACAAACCGTACATCGGTCGCTTACAGTCAGCTATGGAGTTGTCTTATGACCATATTGCAAACTGTTCACTTGCTCCTTATGCTGTACATGGGTATATGTCAATATCGTGGTTTATGACACTGAGATAGTTTCATAGCTGACTGTAAGAGTACGGTTGCATACGGGTTGTCATACTGAATGCACGCCTGATATGTCAATATCGTGGTTTATGACACTGAGATAGTTTCATAGCTGACTGTAAGAGTATGGTTGCATACGGGTTGTCATACTGAATGCACGCCTGATGTGTCAATTGCAGTCCAGCAATAACAGTTTTCTCTCATTGATTCCATAAGACAGCCGTGTAGATGTCCAGTTTCCAAAGCCATTTATGATGCTTCCAATACCTCATTTTTATTTTGGGGTGTCCAAAAATTGAAAGAATGGGAAATGTTCTAAGAGTGAGAAACGCCTCAAATGCTCAGCATTTGATAGAAAATTGGACAGTTTTAGGTCTTTCCATCTCACATCGCCGTCTGTCAATATGGTGGCCAAATTTAGACCTCATTAATCAACACCACTTGTGCTTTCTAGTAATAACTCTATGTTATCAACAGTTTTCCCACCCTCCGATGTGAGCCACGCCCCCATCACCTTTCCAACAAATATAACTGATCGATTGCGTATGCTAGACTTATTGTGTGATTTAGAGATTAGTTTTATGTTTATCATTTATTTAGTTAACAAAAGTTAAAATACTACATGGTGCGTATTAGGCTGGAGTTCAATACAATACAAAAACCTGTCAAGAATTGCATAATAAGGCCAAAACAATAATTCCGTTTCTGATCTTCAGCCAAAAGAAAGGGGGGGGGGGGGGGTAGGTCGGGATTTGTTTAGAAACGGAACTATTTTTTTGTCTAATTTACGATCCTGAGGTACCACAGAATCAAACTAGCATAATTGTTTTCTTGTTTATTAACTGAAGAAAAAAACATTTGATTGTTCTTAATGCCTATTTTAGTAAAATGCGGCGGCTCTGCGAACTTAAAAAACGAATTTGGCAGATGAAATAAAAGACCGTTTTATGACTTCTTTGTAGTTTAATTCAATAAAATATTTATAATAATTTATATTGCTCCTGTCTATGAAAATAAAATCTAAATGTAAGAGAAGTACTCCGGATGCTTTATACATCTGAGCATGAACAAAATTGTTTTCTATAAAAACAAAAAAACAAACAAACAAAAAGTCATGTGTGTGTTTCCACAACTTCTAAATAAAAACAATATCATGGTGCGATTGCAGAAAATTTCTGAACATGCAAAACTTAATAAATCATTAGAGAGGAATTTGAACTATGATTATACTCTTCAAATTATAAAAAAAAATCTCTTGCATTTAGCTGTCACTAAAAACGACAATATCGTGTTTGTTTCTGAGAATTTAAATTTTGTTCCTTACGCCACAGTAGAAATAATCTAATCACAGATATAATAAAAAAATAACGTTTATTTTCTTGGAAAATATGTTCCTATATGAATAGATGAATGGATGTATATAAGATCATTTAAACGTGTAATGACGTGAATGTGGGTCAACAATTGTGTTGTTTCATTTCATTTTTAATCTAGAACTCTAACAAATTAGGTTTTCAAAAGAAATAATTGAACAGTTTTCAATATCAAAGGACACACTGATATAGCAAATCACTGCAAATACCTTAGGGAAAATTGCATGATTATTTTTATCAAATATATAATCGCTGATTATAGTTTATCTAATATTAAAGACAAAA
>CM037781.1:34533257-34555491 GCA_021229015.1 Solen grandis | reverse complement strand
CAAAAACAGTTCTCAAAAGAAATTCTAGAATGTAAGACAAATATACAATAATCCGTTACCTCGATTTGGGAGTTCAATCGTATAAGCGTGCTACATTTTTAACCCTTTAAGGTAAAGTCCATGTAATGGTTTCGCTACGTCTTGGACCACTTAACCTCCACCTAGATAACCAAAGTACCCAAATGAAACATAAGGAAACCTTGGTTATCTCGGTGAAAGGCCATGACGTCCGAAATGTAGCGGAACCATTACAGGGACTTTACCTTAGTTCATATAGACTCATTTTGGCGGATTTACAAATTGAGGAGACCCAGATCTATCAGCTCCTGTAGGATCTTCTCGATTTGCTCATACAGTTTTGTACGTAGCTCAGTTTATACACAGCCTGTGAAGCAAAGATTCATGATTTCATATACCATTTTAAGTTTTGCGAACCGCCATGCTCTCGGGTGACCTTTGGCCGTCCGGTGTCACGTGTCAGGAGTGGTTAAATAAGTCGGCCAGATACTATCGGCAGAGCAGGAACCGTGAAATGAACACTCGTGATAACTACAACAATGATCAACCTGACTGTGACAGTTATCGCTTGCACGGGCACTGGATGTATTAGGGAGCGTTAATTCAGTCTTGGGGTAGATCTTTCACGGCGATCGTAAAGTGTGTTGATTCACGGCATACATATGTATTTATATTATTTACTATAGGTAGTTTGCATAAATTGAATACATGTACCTGGAACGCTACATGTATAATGCCTAGTACTTTTGTCTCAGTAACCTGTTACATAGTGAAAATATAGACATGTGTGATATAGCAGAACATTGGCTTAATAAAACCAGTCTATATTTTATGAATACTATTCACAAAGAATATAACAGCGTTAGTAAATCTGTTAAAAGAAATAATATGCAACAGAAATATTCCTATAGGTGGCGTAGCCTTAATGTGGAATAAAAATGGGACTCATGCATAACCACTTTATATTTTGAAACAATTATATAACTGGTTTATAATTTCAAATATGAAACATAACTTTATGTATATTATACAGGTATATACTCCTTGCTGTAATCATTCAATTTCCAAGTACCACGAACACTCAGATATAGTCCGAGATGTAATATAATCACATACTCTAATAGGGGTTATGTAGTTTTAATGGGATACTTTAATTCAAATATGCAAGGTAATTCCTTTATTAAAGTAAATGATAAAAGGAGCAATATCTTGAACTCATTATCTGATGACAACAACAGGTTGCTGTTAACACGTTATCAATATGTATCGGTGCTAATTCTACTTTGTTTCTATGATGGACAGTCTCAATCAATGATAGATCATACTGTTGTCCCAAGTGAGTGTGTGCGTTATGTATCAAGCTGTCACATTGTTGATGACGACTGTTTAAATGTTTCTACTCATAGACCTCAAAGATTTACATATGCTAATGAAACTCAAGCGTTGGAACTGGTTGTCAAAAGGTAGGCCCCAGGGCAATGAGCATGAAACGTATGTTGAATATAAAAAGCCACTACGTCATAGAAACGCCGTCCGAGAATATTTTAAAACTGATGAGGCGGAAAAAGATCATGCTGCCTGTGTAAACAGTAACCTTTTCTGGAAATTATTTAACAGGAAAAAAGAAGTACAGTTTGCAAAAATCTTGTAATGAGTTAAAGTTCAATGGTATTATATTAGAGATGCAATGAAATAACTCAGGCATGGGGAAATTATTTTGAAACGCTCTAAGTGATATAAAGTACGTGTCTTATGACCAAAAAAAAAAAAAATCAGAAAGAAGTGGAAAAAACTATAAATAAATTAAAAAAGTAGAGAAAACTCTAACATAGACGTCGTTAGTTACAAAGATGGAAGTTTTGAAATGTTGGGCAGGTTTAAAAAGAGGTAATATGTGTGGACTAGATGGTGTTTATAATGGGCATTTAATATTTGGATTTGATAGTTTATTAGATATTATAGTGGAGTTCTTTAATATGATATATATGGTCATATGTGCCTATAGAATTAAAAAAAAGGTTTATCATTACATAGTTTAAAGATAATCCAAAGAGTTGCAGGTCAATAATGCTGTCTTCAGCTATACCCAAACTGTATGAACGTGTATTACTTAACAGACATCAATTAGAAGCTAACATACATATTGATCCATCACAAGGGGGGTTCCAAAAGGGAATAAGGTGTTATATGACGTCATATTTGGTAAAATAATGCGAATTTTTCTGTAAAGAAATTGACAGTAAACTATACGCATGTTTTCTTGACACAATGACCGCCTTTGATAAAATTTGGCATAACGGTTAATTTTATAAATTACATTTCTGAATATTTCTCATAAGCTGTGGCTATCGGTAGTGGAAATGCACTCAGATATGTAAATATGTATAGCTGTGTAATGATGAATGGTTGCATGTCGCACAGGGAAGCGGGGGCGGGGGGGGGACTCTTGGTCAGTACATACTTCGAAATGTACTGTAATAGTTTTTAAAGAAAATTTAGGATAATGTTGAGTTTGACTGGTATCATAGAATGATACCATGACTTTAACAGATTTAAATCCATTCACTGCCAGCTGGTATTGTTGAATATTTGGATGTATGCATCAAAAACATCTAGTAAAAGTAAATTGTTGTAAAACAATAGCTAAATTAATAACACTCACGTCTTGATTTAATGAAATATGTATTTAATGTTACTTAGATATTGGAGATTATGTCTCATAGACATCTTACTTTTAGATTGTAATGTAATTAATACATGCAGAGACAAACTATTCGGGGCTATTGAACAGGCATATGGAACAAATATCGTCTGTTGCTTAAAATGCTTAATAGAAAATGTCTTGGTAATACACTGTTAGGTGTACATTGTCCATTATTAGAAACCTTCTTCTTAACAGGTATGGTGCATTTTGGGGTTTGTTGTTTAGTAACATTCACAGAGCTTTGATAGAATATATTAAGTCATAAATTACATTTTCTAAAGTAATAACATCCATTGTTATATCTACACTAGTAATCCTCATTATTAATGAATGTAAATTTATAGTCAACCCCAAAGCATATTTAACGATTTGTCGGCTTATATTTCGTTTCGATAAGATGTCAATATAATCGATTTGTATGCAATTATAACCTAATATGATTTGTTAACTATAATAATATAAGTGGGTATTTTTTTTCTCTTATTACATAGTACAGTCGTATTTTATCATTTTGTACCATTCCGTGTTTACATTTTTGCGAACACACCATCGACACCACCACCACAACCGTCATCATCATCATCATCATCATCATATCTTTTCATGTTTGATGTCATCCTCATTAGTGGTGTCGTTTCTAACAACTGCATTAAAAGCATTATCGTCACTATAAACATCATCATCATTATCATCAATTAAGTTCTGTTCAGTTTATATGTTGTTTTGTTATAATCATATTATATACTCTTGTAATCTTCAGAAATGGAGGAAATAAAGAATATATGATGAATGACAGTTTACTTACACGATAATAGTGATTATCGCTGGATTTCTCATTACAACATTTGACTTGAGCATGATCATATCGCTCTTATTCCATTAGAACTAGGCAATATTACCCCATTATATTCCAGTAGCTTTCAATTAACACAAAAAGTAAGAGTACTACCATGGCTTCATATAAAAGACCATTGATCGGTAAATGACAATTTACTAACAGAAATGAGACTCAAACATGGTCATAGGGATTAGAAACCCATCCACGAAAATTTATAATTTACACATACCGATATTTGTATCAAATGAAAATGTTTTGGTGAGTAAAATGGTATTTCTTAATTTACCCTGTGCTGAAAATTTGACAAACATTGGTAGACTGGTTACAAAGTTAAATGATGTATCATGCATTTTTTTCCCTTTTTGACTGAGAATACACATGTATTTTGCATTCGAACTTCGTGAGACATTTGATCAAATGACGTAAATGGAAATGATAACTTTCGCAACAAAAACGCCGTAGCTGCTGATTTGGACACAAATATCAGCAGATGACAGAATAATGCTATGAGTCGAGATGTCACAATCAATTTTTCTACTCATGCATATTGCCTACCGCTGCTTCTTTTCAGAATATCTCGATTCAAGAAACTATGCATATTGAAATCCCATTCATAGCGATAGCTGGCTTGAGGAATATTTATACAATCCAGGGTTCACCCTGGCTGAAAAAAAGTTTGCGCCAACAATTTCACCAAATTAAAAAAAATTGGAGCCAAATTTAAGAAGTTGGAGCCAAATTTCGCGCCATTTTTTCTTTTTCAAATTATGTTGTATGTATGTATGTATGTATGTATGTATGTATGTATTGCACTCTCTCTCTATCACACACACTCACTCAGGATAGAATAGAAAAAGATATATTTGAACCAACTTAACCAACATTGAGAGAGGAGAAATAAAAACTTAAAATCATGTAACAGTACAATATATTTATTTTGTCTATTCTTTTTTTTCTTTTTTCTCTTCATATCATATTTAACATGTCAAATGAAATATTTATAAGAAAACGATTCTTTTAAAATATCTTTCAGACAACATATGATCTCCAAGTTATCCCATATGAAAGCACACATGGTTACTGACACAGTCCTAGAAATCTATTGTAGAATACGTCTACTCTTCTCCTTGGCCCACACTTTAAATGCCTTTGAGAAGTCATACTGACAAGACTGTGGTCCTCCCTTGCAGATGCCATGTGCTGTGCTTGTTTGACTGATGCAACAGCATTGACATGATCTGAAAAACATATTTAAGA
Organism: Solen grandis; assembly: GCA_021229015.1. Lineage (NCBI taxonomy): Eukaryota > Metazoa > Mollusca > Bivalvia > Adapedonta > Solenidae > Solen > Solen grandis. The sequence continues at coordinate 34,550,674 of CM037781.1, read as the reverse complement.
AATGAGTGTTTTATAGCAAATTTAAATCAAAATAGTCAAAATCAATTATTAATAGTTCTTTCTAACCCAGTTAACACTTCATAGTAAAAGTTCAGATTAAACTTAATGAAATAGATATCATCCTATAAAGAAAAACCAGGAATGACATTTACCCTTGTTTGCTGCATTGATTCTTATTGTGAATATCTCGATGGAAACATCCATCGATATGTATTACTTTTCTTTTCAATTTCAGGAATCTCAAAATTCTACCAGCAATTTGATATAAGCGTACAATACATAGAGATATCAATAAGGTGATGATTGCCCCTATTGTACCGCCTCGACAGGTTTATATATTAAATTTATTGTAAAAGGTTATCGGCCAATGAGCGCAATTCCCAAATAGCCCTAATCTACTACGAGACGAACTGGTAAATTACCTTTAATTAATAGTAAAATTGCAGAGTACGAAATTAGAAGTATACGAAGTAACCTAGTTAAAATTATCAGAGGCATATAGGACAGCAGCATATAATGTTAAAAGGATTGTTCTCTAACACGTAAACATAGAACTTGTGAAACTCTTTATTTTTATATCGAACCTGAATGCAACTAATTATAGTTGATCAAAGATAAATTTGATTTTAGCAGGAGATTTGGGTATAATCCTTTCTGGAAATACTAAAATCTAATTATAAAAACGGTTTTGTTTGGTACATTCGTCACGGACTTGTCTCGCACTGAGAAAACACTCAGAAACGATTAAATCTGTTTAGATACATTTTAAACCTATCTATTTAATGATCTTTAAATGGCACCGACTTCTTAATTTCGTTCTTGCCATAATGATATGGCATTTTAAAACGTGTCTTTTTTAATAGCTTTCACACAGAACGGCGCCGACGCATTTTTAGACTCTAGTTTAATTTTACACAGTCTCACTATTCGCCTCAAGTAAGGACAATGTTCTTTGTATATAAAACATACCCTAGCCCTAAACCCCCTAACACTGACCTAATCCATACGCTAACCTAACCACTACGAAATAAATCGAGGTCAAACTAAGTGGTGAGTAAAGTGTAATACTCGGAAGCAAGTGAGTACAAAGTTTACCTCACTTATCTGTCTGTGCAAGAGCACAATTTCATGCAGTTTCACACTTTATAGGTACATGTAATACATATAGTAGTACATACATATGTTAAACAAACAGTTATGTTAAATTAAGAAGGTTATAATATTCAACATACGATTACACTTTGTAATATATCACTTTAACCTTGACCTCATGAGCATTCATGTACAAGTTTATGAATGGATGAATATAAACTTACTTTCTAAATGGTGTGTGAAACAAGTCTTTTTGTCGTGCAGCTTATATAATCTGAGCAACAATATTGTATGATTATACAAAGAAAGGCTCTGATCAGATTCCCGAATGAAATTGTCTGATTCGTTCACTGGGTCAAAATGAGTCTATTTTGTTCAAAACTATTTTATGAAAACAATAGCTGTGAGAAAAGATCGTTTACATAGGATTGTTTAAATAAATATTAAATGAAATTTGCCTTCACAACTTTCAAGGTGAATGACGATGACATCCGTGAAAAATGTGTAACATGACACAAGGAGAACAGAGACATCAGTTAGATATGACATATTATTTTCACCGTTGTGGCTAAGATATCACCTTATTCTGTTTATTCCAATAAAGACCGATATTATACTCGCTTCACATAGACGGAATCCTTTATTTACATCAACGATTTCTACAGCTGCCTCTTCAACTAGCCCAGAGATAAGGTAAAGAATCGCTGAAAAAAAAACAAACTGCAATTTGTTATTTTAATTCCACATTGTAATCCTGGAATGATGATTCATTACTCGCTTTACTAATAAACTCGCAATTATTTGTACAAGTAAATGAATCTAACATTTCCTAATAGATATACTCGTATTGATCCACAAAAAGCTTTTATAATGCTTGTATATACTTGTATATATCTGTGATAACTCGAAGCAATTCGTGGAGTTTTGCCGCTAAATAAATTGAAATAACTTGTAATAATCGTTATCAGTTACAAGAAAAAAATGTGATTTAAATAGAAAAAATGCTTACCAATAAATAATGATCTAAAAGAATGAAACCATCTTCAAAGTTTATATACATGTGATGGGAACCTGAAATCAGATGTATAACGTATCAAATCTATATTAATCAAATAGGAAGTATAAGTAGATATTGTTGTTATTCGCCCCACCTAGCATCCAATATGACAAAATGCATGGTACTAACTGCAAGTTACACAACGCTAGAGTTCATTCCAGACAGTATCTCTGGACATTTCCTACAAAACAGTAAATCCCCGTTCAGTAGTGTTATTTCCAAGGATTTGAGCTATGTAAGCCAGGGGTCTATCCATGACATTAAAGGCCCAATATATTTCTTAATTAATCAGTGTAATATAAAATAACAATGAAATATCATAGACTAAGACAAATGGTGCATAATTTGCAAATTTCTGCAGTAAAATAACACTTAAACGCATAGAAAATATTGATCAAATTACTTTAGTAGGGTTATTTCCAAGGATTTGAACTGTGATAGCCAGCGGTCTATCCATGACATTAAACGCCCAGCTTATGAACTCGTTACTCGTTAACGGAGACAAACGGAATGTCTATGGAAAATTGACGAAGATACACAGAATATGCAAATTGTTTATTATTGTAAACAATTTAATGATCTTAAATAAAAGATTCTTTCTTTTTATGCATTGTAGTAACGTGGTCGTCAGCTAGTATGTACAGATTACATCTCGTAACAAATCTGTAGCACACACTTTGCATATACATTTGTATATATATATATATATATATATATATGCTGCTTTAAAACCTTTATACATGTATATATTACAGTCTATTTCTTTGATATAGCCAGCAGATTTCATAGACCTCAAAATACAGAAACCAGACTGTTTTGTCAGGGCTTTGTCAGAAACAGAACCTGTATTTAATTAAAATACAAACATTAAACAACCATTAGGATAACAGCAAATTAAATTTGTCAATGTCACTATACATTTGACTTTGTTACAAACAAGTCGTAACGCATTGGGACCTTGTGACTTAATCTCTGCTTCGTCTGTGATAATAAGTAATGCAGGTAAGTCCTTTTTGTAATCAGAAGGCATGTTTTATATTCATTCATCTCCGTATATATCCAAGTTTAAAATAATGGATGTAAGCAAAATAATCTCACAGACAGTATACTGATTTCAAGCCTCACAGCAAAATCTTGTAAACAAATCCATGTCTCAATCTACACGTCAACATCAAAAACAGACAATTCTTCTTATTATATTCCAAATTTCTTCCCAGCCACAACTATATGTTACATTGAAGCCTTCTGGAGCCAAAAATGTTAGTAAAGCCGAAATCTAACATGAATTATTCCAGTGTAATATCATAAGATGCTTTTCAAAATATCCTCTTCCTACATTAATGTTTTTGAGGGTTTTGATTTAAGAAAAGCAATTTCTTTGTTTGAATTACATAATCCTTTTTTCTAGTTGATCTATTAATTTCCGCTGTTCTGCTACAGTCTGTCTGAGTTCTTCAGTCTCAGCTGTCAATGCCAGCTCACTCATCAGTGATGTCCCTGGAATATTAAGAAACATATGAAATGAATCCATATTCAAATCATCAATATTTTATTGATGGAATAAATTAAGTTGCCACATATGATAACATCTGACTTAGACTTGACTTGACTATTTCAGTTTACCGTCGCTTCGACAGTATTTCAACCATATGGCGACGTCCAATTAATTACAGGTGGAGGAAAACCCCGAATGCCTGGAGGCATCCGGGTAGAACAACCGACCTACCGCAAGCCAACTGGAAGGCTTCCTCACATGAAAATCCGAATAACCTTGCCGGGATTCGAACCCACGCGGTGAGGGGCTTAGTGAGTGCAAAAGTCAGCGACTTTACCCTCTCGGCCACAGTGGCCCCTAATAACATCTAATAAAAAGATTACATATTTAATTTCAGAAGAACAGTCTGCAACAGCTATTAGCCTGTGAATCAGCAATGTGTTGAGACATGTGTGACACTCCAGTCTACCATTCGACTTCCAGAGTTCAAGTTTTTAAACATAATTTCAAGTTGTGGAGCCCCTAAAAAAGGAAATTGGTACAAAAGATCAGGTATTACCTTACAAATAGATTCTAGAAAGGTCAATACGTTTAACTGCTTCCAATTCTGTATTAATCATTTAAAGAAATCACTTTAAACAGTTGAGCTTGACGAAAATATTTTTAAAACGGTTTTAGTATCTGTCAAACCCCTAGAGTATACACACCACAATGAACAGAAGGCAAGAAAACAATGTTTTTGTCAGTTCCACCAAGAAATATTCATAAGACTGGATTTGTGAGCAGTGAGTCTTCTTTTCTTGGCGCCTAAACAGATGGACTTGCTTGAGACAATAGCTAATTTGGTTAATTTGAAAGTAAGTGTCCACAGTCCCCGAAACCTGACCATTGCTACAGCGCTTCGAGAATTAGCTGACTTTATCTGCAATATGTCCAAGGGAACCCACAATAAATATGCACAGGTTGAAGGCAAACTAATGATGACTGCTTGCGACTTTTGCAAATTCGTAGTCAAAACCATTATGATTTACATGTTAAACGCATAATGCCAGACAAACCTTTTATTATGTAAATTTTGATATTTCTGAGTTTTGCAGCCACAGTGCTTTGGTTCACCTTAAAACTACTGTTTATGGCCATGAATGAATATGAAGTGATTCAAGGTAACACCTTAAAAAGTTTATTTAATTAGCAGTTAAATAATGAAAGAAATGTTCTCATGACTTCGCTCCAAGAAAACACGTCGTATACGTAAATTGAGAGTTTCATTAAGATAAAGAAAACTCAATATCCCCTGTTCGCACGAGACCTGAATATTCTCGCTCGACATATGCAGTCTTGATTTACGTATGGAAACTGTTACAGTCATTGACCGCCAGGTCATCCATTGTTTCACCAAAATCTTAAAATTAAAGCCGAAATATATTTTTATGTATTGACAGATAGGAAATACGGTAGAAGAAAAAAATCAGAATTAATATATTTCACTGATTACTCTACGTGAAATAATCACGTTAAGTCGTTAAAAAAAATTTAACTGTCACTTATTTAGTATTCTTACAAAAATACGTTTTTTGGAAATTCTACTTTCAGAACAAAAACAAAATTCATTAACAAAAATATAACCGTTGTAAAATGTTACATGTATTAGCTTTCAGTTCAATTACGTCATCTATCTCAAAAATGGGTCTACTGAAGACAAAAATCAACAGTTCTACCGCTTTTATTACAAAAACATCATCAATCAGGGACGTTTAGTTTATAGGATTTAAACCTTTTTGAAACTTTATTCCATGATAAAATTCAAATTTTGTCATTTGAACGCTTGCCTATCGCTGATTTTCAGAGTCTGTTAAGAAACAAAAAATAAAAAAAATAATCAGGTTATAATTTCTTTTTTTTTTTATGTGTAATGATTACTGTTTAAATGATGCCTTACAAATACTTGTTCACACATTACATTTAAAAAAGAATAAATCAGTTATTATTTACGCACTAATTTTATGAAGATTCAAGACCATCCGTAAAATTTCTAGGCACTTATATGTAAAAATAATAATGTCAAACTAAAATATGCTTAATACATGTTTATTGGCTAATTTAATTATTTGGATTCTTATTCTTTATTAATAATATCACTTTTCTTTTATCAAAGGCAAACTGAATAAGGAAATAAAACTGATTCTTCAATTAATGCATTCATTTAGAAATGGTTGGTTTACTCTCCTACCCACTTTACGGGTCGTTTTTTGATTAACTCTATTTTTGGTTGAATAATTGCAAAAAAAGTTGTTTTAGACACATCAAAACCCTTTAGATGATTTATAAACATTATTTCTTTTATGTTTTACATTTTGTTTTCCCGTCTAATGATGAAGCTTAAATCATTATTGATGTGATTGGATTTGATTCCAGACAGTATACACGTATTCAAAGTTGATGTCTATCAAATAGATTATATACTGTTCTGTCAGGTCATTGACTAAGAATTTCATTTCTCAAACCACAGGCAAAAGCGTTATGACCAGTACTGTACCTATATTTAGAATTATTAAATCTACAGATAAAGCCAGATCGTGTAATTCGAACGAGTGCTAAAACTATATGGTCGTCATTAAGAAATAGATATTTTGTATACAGATAGTACTTATGTTGGGATGTTTTGTGGTGTAACTCGTAGAATTGTATTCCTTTTAGTAATTTAATTATCCATGTTGTCTAAATAATTTCCGAACAAGCCTCATAATTTTCTAATTTCGTGACTGTAAGATGACTGAATATATTCACTCTTCGCTCATGTACTCACACCACAGACTGAACTTTTGAACTTAGAATCCGCTACCCGGAACAGTAGAAGGCACCATATTGCGGAACATGTCTATTGGCAACGCAAGTACCTATTTCGGGGGAAATAACGTTTTCCCGTGCAATGTGTACCACACTTGCCGCGATCATTTGCCAAGAAACAAAGATTTCACAATCATTAACGAGAGAGAGCAGAGTATTTTATATTATCTCTACCGATCATCTGTGAATGAGCTGCTTTAAGATTGAGTCTTTATTTTGTGTGCATACATGTAGTAACGAATATATTTCCTTTTCATGATTTTGAAAACACTTATGTATAACTTTATGTATTTGTTGATTTGTTTTATATATATGACATATTCCAGAACTTTTTTCATGATACGTGTTACTGTAAATTTACCTTGGAATAATATTTATCTAAATTAAATTATAAATTTATTGTGTTCAATCCAAGAACAAGTACATAAACTTCCTTCAATAATGGCGTCAGATTTCTAAATGTAACATAACAGTGTTACATTTAATAAGGATATTTAATGACATAATAACCAAACAGAGATCCGCAACTCTGATATAGGTAAAGTGCTAGTCAAGAGAAACACTCGTTTAAGTTACATGTACATGTATGCGAGATAACGTGAAATTTCTCATATTAATTATGAATATACTGTTTTTTCTCTTCAATTTATTACAAATTAACCAATTATATACGTTTCTCATTAGATCAAATATCTCTTACTTTGAAGCGTCGGTCTGTTTAGCGTCTGAAATCGTCTGCAAGATGTTCAGCATGTCAGCGAGATCTCGTTCAAGTCCCGTTCACCTGTTTTTCGGTCATGAACAAAAGTTATTTAGGACCGTTTCATTTCTGTTGAATAGGTCTCTGATCGTAACTGACTGACACATGTTTCTTATTCTACTAGAAAAAAAAGTCCTGCGAAATCGCGGGGATGATTTTTACTGTTGGGATTCATCTGAATTGAAATGAGGTATATCATGTGCCAGTACCAAACAACAGGATAGGGACCATGGGTCTCACATAAAACGGTGTCTTGCACAGGTGTGTGAAGTTAGCGCGTAGATCGTAGATCGTAAATCAACACTATAACTAATTTTCTTGTCGAAATGGTTGAGCTGGGTCGTAGATCGTAGCTCAGCCATTGAAATAAACCAAGAAAGATGGTTGACCTGGATCGTAGATCGTAGCTCGACCATTGAAAATGTTCATGGAATGGTTGAGCTGGGTCGTAGATCGTATTTGTCATGAAAATTATAGTCGTCCTAATTTTGTACTCGTCTGAAAAAATGAACTTGTCGGGAAAAATTATCTGTGGGATTTGTTTAGTATTAGCAAAAATTTTTTAATTTTTTTTGGGTTTTGATTTTAAAAAAAAAAAAAATCGGGAAACTTTTTTTCTTCGGGAAATATTACTCGTCGGGAAAATTGCATTTGGAAAAAAATGCTTTTGTCGGGAAAAGAGTTTCCGTCGAAAATCTTTGTACTTGTCGAAAATATTCCATTCGTCGGAAAAGCGTCGGGAAATTTTCTGTTCGTCGGGAAAATTATCTGTCGGGAATTTAGTATTATTCAGAAAGTTATGTGCTCGTCGGAAAAATTGCATTCGTCTTGAAAAGTGCTTCCGTCGGGAAATTTTGTAGTCGTATATATATATATTCATATTAGTTATACGTGAACTTGCAATCTTATATATGATCATAACCATCAAAGGCAACGCACGAATGATTGCCTGATTCAATGATTGGTGCAAAAATCAAAAATCATAGATGGTTTCCAAAATGGTCTACATATTCTGACAGATATCGTTTTATTTTATCTAAAGCAATGCCGATAATGTAGATAGGTTTCTGTACAATTCAAACCACTATTACTATCAAATTCTAAGTCTAATTGTTGTTTTATATTGAACAAGTAATTGTGTGGTTTGATACTGACCAGTAGGTATGTTGTTTGATACTGACCAGTAGGTATGCTGATTGATACTGACCAGTAGGTATGTTGTTTGATACTGACCAGTAGGTATGCTGTTTGATACTGACCAGTAGGTATGTTGTTTGATACTGACCAGCAGGTATGCTGATTGATACTGATCAGTAGGACTGACCAGTGGGTATGTTGTTGTTGTTTCATACTGGACCAGCAGGTTTGTTGTTTGATACTGACCAGTAGGTATGTTGTTTGATACTGACCAGTAGGTATGTTGTTTGATACTGACCAGTAGGTATGTTTTTTGATACTGACCAGTAGGTATGCCGTTTGATACTGACCAGTATGTATGTTGTTTGATTCTGACCAGCAGGTATGCTGATTGATACTGACCAGTAGGACTGACCAGTGGGTTTATGCTGGTTGATATTGGACCTGTAGTTGAGTTGTTTAGTATCGGAACAGTAGGTGAAGTGATTGATTGAAACATTAAAGGGCTATAAGTCTTCTATTTTGGCTTTTTACGGATCATTATGTATAAAGCAATGCGTTCACGCCTGTTGATATAATTGGTATTTAATGGATACAAGTACATGTATTTCATTCTAAGCTAACATTGTTTTGCTATTATCACGTCGACAAGAAATGTCAATTGGCCTTTCCGTGATGTAAATACCAGATATTATTTGATTTTCTCTCTCATATGTAAGAAGTTTTAATTATGATAAAGTAATATTAAGTTATGACCTACATATAACTAGTACTTAAAAGTTATATATTTGATGTAAATAGCTTACGCTTTATCAGATAATGATGTAAACAGCGATGGTGTCGTTATAGACTTATAGTGACACATGTGACACATGCCCTCCTCTTTTATGTCAAATGTTATTTTGATGCAAGATGTGTATTTACCATACACGTGTTGTTCATTCATTGCAAAAAAACAAATGTTTTCAAGAGTATCAACATATATTTTTACATGCTGTTAGTTATTTATTCTGAAAAAATCTGAACTGAATCTAAGTGTTCTAGCCATGTTTTTGCGCTCATTTGCGCCTGGTTACCCTTTTTTTCTGTGGAAATGATATCTATTGTTTTCATTTCATTTTTGCTTATATTGAAATAAATGCACATTGTAATGCACCTGTTGCTTGTTTATATATTTCATATAAAGTTAAAACACTACATACAATACTTGTTAATAATGTTAGACTAATATATAATATCAATAGACTTTTCACGAACCCCCCCCCCCCCCCACCCCATTATTTCAAATCAAAATTTAGGCAGGGTGAGAAAATTGAGACAATAGATTTTTCATTGTATTTCTGTATGCAGTTACATGTGTATTTTCAACGGTTTCGGGGATTAGGCGGTTCAACCTAATCTCAACTTTACAAGATCTTTATTGTTCACTTATGAAAATCATCAAATTCTGTATATCGGTATGACATACACCTTTGTATTTATCGTTAACGTTGTTTTCGTCAGGTTAAAAGTTTAAAAGTTTGCTAGGAATGTTGAAATCGTGGGGAAAGTTATTTTCGTCTAGAATGTTATACTCGCGAGGACAGTATTTTTCGAGACATTCAAGCTCACCTGAAATATACAATTTTCATGATAAATAAAATTTTAATTTTAAATTTTCCGGAAAAAACACGACCAAATTTTCCCGACGAGCACAGATTAGCCGACGACGAGTACATATTTACAAGATTACAATTTTCAAGAAAAACACAATCGATTTTCCAACGATTACAAATTCCAGACGACGAAAACAACATTCAGACTAGTCCAATTTTCACGAATAATACAATTTTAAAAGCGAAAATAAAAACTCCCGATAGAGAAATTGGAAATTTCTTGACTAGTACAATTGTACACACACACACACACACACACACACACATTCATCATCATCATCATCAATGTGTATTCAAAAGGTCAGACAGAAAAATAATGAAATTTGAGATCCATCTCAAAATATTCGAATTCGATTGCTCAAGAAACGATATTCCACACAAATCGTTCATTGTCGAGCTGAGACCTGGGACAAAGCTCAACCACTTCTATGTCAAAAATTTATTGGTTTATTTAATAGTAGCATACATTTATTTAATGGTTGAGCTACGATCTACGATCCAGGTCAACCATTTATTTTGGTTTATTTGAATAGTTGAGCTACGATCTACGATCCAAGTCAACCATTTATTTTGGTTTATTTGAATGCTTGAGCTACGATCTACGACCCAGCTCGACCATTTATTTTGGTTTATTTGAATGGTTGAGCTACGATCTACGACCCAGCTCAAACATTCCATGAACATTTTCAATGGTCGAGCGACGATCTACGACCCAGCTTAACCATTCTATGAACATTTTCAATGGTTGAGCTACGATCTACGACCCAGCTCAACCATTTATTTTGGTTTATCTGAATGGTTGAGCTACTATCTACGATCCAGCTCGACAAAGAAAATTAGTTATAGTGTTGATTTACGATCTACGATCTACGCGCTAACTTCACACACCTGTCTGCACAGTTTTAAACGGGCGCAATGAAAACACACGGTAAAAGACCTGTATGGAGACGTTATGAAGACGATGGAACGGTAACAGGACGTTATAAGGTCGTTAAGAGACCGGTTAAACGTTAAGAGACCGGTTAGGGGCCTGTAGGTAGCCGGTATGAGATGGTGAGTCAACGTTGAGAAAACGGATAGAGGCCGGTATGAACACGGTTATTACGTCGTCACCGCCCCATGAACGGTCCCATAACGCCCTCGTACCGGCCACAGGGGCTCGAAGTTGCATGGGGCGAATCATTTCAAAATTCAAAAAACATACAAAATTCGTAAAAAAATGCTAGTAGCTTTATGATTGGCACTTTGCAAATAAAAATAGTTCCAGGATTATTTGGTTTGAGGAAAATGTGATTTCAAGACACCTGTCTATGACATGATAGGTAGAAACACTATATCAGTATTATTTAGACAAATTTGCTAAATGACATAGCTGCTGTCGATAAAGCATAATATATCAAATTGGACAAAACGAAGAGCCCACCATATGGTGTTCCAAAAAAAAATGTTACTATATTTAGATTTATCCAATATCGATACTGCACATACTGCAATTTTATTTATTTTTAAACACACATTAAACAATTCATGAATGGTTACTGAATAACCGTGATACTCTGTATACATGGTGCTGTTTCGAAGCGGCGCCAAATCCGACCCCAAAAAATCAGTCAGCTCTTTTAGTTAAATAGATGTGTACGTTGTAACGCCGTTAAACGTCGCAACGCCGTTAAACGTCGCAATTGCCGCTAAACGTCGCAGCACTAACGCTAAACGTCGCAACCACCAAAAACCCCCCCAAAAATTAAAAATCGACTGCCCCTAAACGTCGCACAACCTTAACGCTAAACGTCGCACTTAGTAGGGAGGTTCAGTATCGAACCTAAACATCACACATAAGTTCAGAGTAACTACTCATGGTTCTATAGCAACCACCCACATATCCCTAGCAACCATCATTAAGTCCTTAGCAATCAATCTCGTGCCCTTAGCAACTGCATAAAAGTCCATAGCAACCACTCCTGGGTCCATAGCAACAACTATCACGAAATTGGCCGAAACAGCTTCTTCAACAAAAAAGATTGTAGAAGGAAAAAACAATATTTTTTCAAAAGAAAACCTTGTTTTACATTGTAAAGCACGAGATTGATTGCTTAGAGCACAATGACTGTGAATAGGATATATTTTTTTGAAAAGATATAAGAAATGGTAAAATAGTTATGTATATGTGTATGATCGAATAAGTTGCCTAAATATTCCATCAAAATCCCTTTAGTCATTTGAATAGTACAATATCAACTATAAAAAACAACAATTTGCACGACGAAATGTTGTGTGCATAAATTTAAATGTCAGGTACAAAAAATAAGAAATGAGTTATTTTAAATATGCATGTTTAGTAGACAAAGATAAAATGCTATAATTATTTAATATAGTGTTCGTGTGCATGTTTTTATTCAATTCATATACCAAAACAGACCAAGTCTATACATGTTTATTCATGTACTTTTGATAGAAAACAGTGGCGTAATTCAAGAATTATAGGTTATCCAAACAAACCAAACCGGGAGAATGCTTGGTCGGATCAGGGAGTATTTCGGGCTTTATTTCCTGTGTATTTGAATAATACACGTCCTAGGGTCATTTTTATATTAAATTACGTTTTTTTTTTTGGTTTAATATGCAAACATGTTATCTTGTTAAATAATATTATATATAAACATAAATGTATATATATATTGTCAATGATGTCAGATAAAATTGTTCCTTTAGAAAAATCAACTTTAGTAACAAATAATTTGTTAGATGTACATAATTTTGTTTACTTTATCTAAGTATTTTATATGAATATTTTCTATGTTAACTTACAATCCTTTATGAAGAATAAATTAAAGAAAATACTATACATATAATTGTTTTCAAAAATCCACTGGAATTAACATTGTTTACTTATGGAATTATTTTTTTTTTTCTCTCATTGTTTGTTTCGGTTTTCGACATAATTAAGAATCACCTTATTTGTCGTTATTACCTTCGATGCTATTGTTTTTAAATGTTTATATGTCACGGTCTGAACTTACAGATCATGGTGAATAATCAATGTGCATATCGACCTGTGGCCCGATAGCCCAGTCGGTAGAGTGCAGGAACAGTATTCCTGAGACCCTGGGTTCGAGTCCCGGTCGAGCCATGATTTTTTCACTACTTGTTACATTTGGCACCCAACGTGGGACCGTGGCTGGTACGATGCTTAACAGCTCTACCATTAACTATTTAATACTTCATTTACTCTCCATATTTCCAAGTTGGAAATTCGAGGACGAATTTCGTCCTGGAGGGGAAGGGGAAGTATGTCACGGTCTGTACTTGCAGGTCATGGTGAGTCATCTATATGCATATCTACATATGGCCCGATAGCCCAGTTGATTTAGTGCAGGAACGCTATTCCTGAGACCTTGGGTTCGAGTCCCGGTCGAGCCATGATTTTTTCACCACCTGTTACATAAACTCGGTTTTGAAAAAAAATATAACAGAACAACGTGGTTTGGGTCAGTTGCTTTTGCTTGGTGATCGGTATGTAAGGGGAGTTGCGGGGCTGGTTGCCTGTTGTAAGGATAATGTGACTTTAAAAGGTACTCCGTCACATCTCTATGGCGTGGTACTACATGTTTAAATGCACTATATATTATATCTCAAGTAGATTGTTAAAGCCAAGTGTCAATAAGGGTACTCTATAAAATGCCGTTCAAAATTTTGTCATATCGATGAGATCGAAATTGCATAAAAAAAATTCGATATACTTGCACATCCACTCGTTATGGATATGGCTGTTAGAATTCATCGTCGCTGCAACAGTACTTCATTATTGAGTGTGTGTGTGTGTTTGGATTTACCGTCGCTGCGACAGTATTTCAATCATATACGTCCAACTTATTACGGAGGAAACCCTGTATGCACAGAGGCACCCGGGTAAACTACCGACCTTCCCGAAGCCAGCTGGAAAGCTTCCCCACATGAAAAACCCTGACCCTGCCGGGCATCGAACTGAAAGAGGTGAGGGACTGAGTGAGTGTGAAAGTCAAAGATTTTACCCTCTCGACCACGGAGGCCCCCTTGGAATTAAATTAAATCGATATATAAACATAAACACCATAAAAATTAAATGATGTTATTAGATATTTAATTCTTTGAAGTTTTTTGTTTAAATAATATATATATATATATATATATGTTATTGTAATTTAGCGACTTCACCCTCTCGGCCACGGAGGCCCCATATATATATTATAATAAATTATAATAACATATACGTAGACCTTCACCGCTGTGGGATCGAAACCCGGTAAGTCCGTTTTTCAAGTGAGGAAGCCTTCCAGCTGGCTTGCGGTAGGTCGATGGTTCTACCCGGATGCCTCCTGTCTCTAAGAGGAGGATTCAGGAGGGTCCGGACCCCACACCTAGAATTTTCATAGAGAATTATTTTTATTTCGATCACCCCCCTCCGCACTAAAGAATTGGACCCCCAGTATTGGAATTTCGAGCTGATCTTGGATACCCCCACCCCAAGGGAAAAATCCTAGATAATACCCTGGGTATCTAGACTATATCCTATACTCAGTGCGTTAGTATGTTGCAAGGGATTCGTGTGAATGGTGGCCATGGACACTTAGGCGGTTGGTAAGGGCAAGATACTGGTTGTAAGGGACCATGAGTAGGCTGCGTAAGCTCCAAGAGTGGTTGCTATTAACTTAAAGATGATGTTTAGGGCCCGATAGTGGTTGCTATGGACACAGGAGTGGTTGCTTCGGACTTTTATGCAGTTGCTAAGGGCACGAGATTGATTGCTAAGGACTTAATGATGGTTGCTAGGGACATGTTGGTGGTTGCTATAGAACCATGAGTAGTTACTCTGAACTTATGTGTGATGTTTAGGTTCGATACTGAACCTCCCTACTAAGTGCGACGTTTAGCGTTAAAGTTGTGCGACGTTTAGGGCAGTCGATTTTTTTGCGACGTTTAGCGTTAACTTGCGACGTTTGGCGGCAGGGTTGCGACGTTTAGCGGTGGTTGCGACGTTTAGCGTTAGTGCTGCGACGTTTAGCGGCAATTGCGACGTTTAACGGCGTTGCGACGTATAACGGCGTTACATACGTTAAGATGTCTTTATTTTAAATAGAAATATATACCTCAACCTTATGACAAGTGTCGTAGGGATAGATCTATGCATTGTGTTATTTATTTACCACGGTGCATTACCATATATGCGGGCTCTCTGCGGAAATCGCTATATCGGCAGACTCTCTGCGTTCGCACCGGTCATTCACTCTTTGGCTGCAAATTGCCGTGAGATATGAGGTATTTCTTCTCACATTTATATTGTTCATTCATACTGAAAAACAACAACAAAAAACAACAACAAAAAACTAAAACTAAGCCTATCGCGTTGCTACGGAAACTGAAAGTGATATTAAAGTCAATATTTAATACAAATACATGTAAATTAATATTTATTTTCTTTAAAAAAATGTGTTCTTAGGCCTTGTAAAATCTGAAATCCGTCAAACATATAAACAACAATATAACATTGCTGCATAAATACTCTTAGACTTTGAAATTACACAAGTAAATCCGTTGTAAATTTGATAAATTAACAGTGACGTATCTGTTCTACGCGAAAATCACAATTTTTCAAAATGCGCTTATAACATAAATTTACTTTGTTTAGTGCGATGTTTAAGAATAATAAAATGATTATATAAAATGCCTATTATTTTATATCATTATATTGTATGTTAGTTTCGTCCCTAGTGACCTTGTTTTTGACGACAAAGTAATAATAGAGTTAATAATCATTTGTTACTTTAAATCCATGGACGCATTCATTCATTTATGTATTTACTTTCGCTTTGTCAAGCATGTTAACGGAAAACTGATAAAGTTAGCACAAAGTAAAAATTAATAGATTCATTAATACAATATCTTTTTCATGTTTGATTTTCTCTCTCTCTCTCTCTCTCTCTCTCTTCTTTTTGAAAAGGACATGCAAGAATGGCGATTTAATTTAAAATTATGAGAACAATACCCTACTAGAGGAAATTTATCTTATATATTTTATATCAACAAAATAGTAAAAATAAAAGTAACATACACATATATACTTTTAGCAGATTTGTATCTGACTACGAAAACAATACAAATCACATGCAAAGTATGAAATTAAAAACACAAATTAGGGGTAAGGACCCATGATATTATTCATTTTCCGTAAAAAATAAGATAAACCATAGCTTTCAGAGAGCCTGCTTATGGTAAATGCAGAGAGTCTGCCTGTGCTTTAAAAAGTGATATGCAGAGAGACCTCCCGTGCAACGACAAAACCGAAAGTAAGGGGTTTTTAAGAAATTTACATCGGCCAATTTATCGGTATCTTCTTGAAGAATATACTTAAAAGAATACATTCGATGGTCATATTATAGACATAATCAAAGCAGTAACCGGCTGAAGCCTGTAGAAAGTGCCGAGGTTGTGTTCCATGTTGGTACATCACTAAACTGTTCGGCCGAGTTTCGGGTCGCAGTCGCTGATAATTGAAAAGTTTACACGCATATACATAGCTAAGATACTCTAATATTCGGTACAATACTTAATATTGAGCAACTCACCTTTGAAAAGTGACCATTGGTGTGTTTCTTTCCCTTCCTTCCAGCGTTTGCTAGTGTTTATGGCAGAGAATGACCGGTGCGAACGCAGAGAGCCTGCCGATAAAGCGGTTTCCGCAGAGAGCCTGCCGAAAAAGCGATTTCCGCAGAGAGCCTGCCGAAAAAGCGGTTTCCGCAGAGAGCCTGCCGGCCGATAAGGTATAGTTATGCACCGTGTTTACGGTTCTTATAACTAGTTTGTAGTCTTTTAATTGTCTTGCTCTAATACGTCCAACTTGTGTCAGCGTATTCCAGTTGTTGTCGTTTGTCCGTCGTGTCAGTTATTTGTTATTTCATTAATAGGTACATATTTTTACAGGAAAACAAGGTATTCAGTTTCGTGTCTTACTTTGGGACCGGTCTTTGCCCCCCCCCCCCCCCCCCAAAAAAAAAAAAAATCTGGATCGTTTCACAGCTTATACATGTCACTTTGTTACGTGTCGCGAAAGAAAACTCCATATGATGACAAGGCTGGGTAATATCTGCCCGAAGAAAGGTATAGAAAGATTACCTTTGACAAATAGATAAGCAATTTATAATTAAGGAAATGTGGCAATGTTTATCTTTATAAAAAAAAAGTAAGGATTCTCCTGATAGTGCTCAAAACAAAGTGAAAAGGAAGGCTCGAACAAAGAGCGGGAAAGGCGGTAATGCAAAATATTTGACAACAGACATGAGTGAGCAGTCAACACCTCGAGGAAGTCAAGGTAATGGAGTCGATGGATATCAAACAGGT
>CM037781.1:34483157-34533157 GCA_021229015.1 Solen grandis | reverse complement strand
ATGGGAATTGTTCAAGACAAACAAGCTCTGCGGGTAATATACTGGTTCCGGAATGATATGTCTAATTTTGTACTAGAGCAAAAATGTTTTGCTCTCACTTTGTTGTTATTGGTTTGTTGTTGACCATCACTTGGAGAGTATAACATTCATTAAAAATATAGGTGTAAAAAAAACTGAGTGCGCAGCTGTAACCATATATGGCACTCGACTGACCCCCAGTTAAATGGAGTCGGAATGACTCAGTTCGGATTAGAACTGATACGATATAGGGGCACATTACTTATTGCAAAACGTATTGCCAAACATATCTCCTTAAGATATAGTCTTAGTAATGATACGTTGGAATGGTTATGTACATAGTTAATTGTGTTATCACACTGCAGTACATCGTCGGATATCCAACTTAATACCGGCTTATTCCGTTTTAATACATGGAATCATGCCGTGGGATTCGAACTGAAACGATATAGGGGTACATAACTTATTGCAAAACTTAGAGCCACACAATCTTTCCTTACGATATAGTCGTAGTAACGATATGTTGGTGTGATTTGTACAGATATGGTGCTGTCACACTGCAGTATATCGTCGGATACCCGACTTGATACCAACTTATTCCGTTTTAATACATCATGCCGTGGGGAAAAGGGCAAGCAAACCGTCGTAATACAGTAGTTATTTATTAAATTATCGACAAATGAAAATGCGTCTTATAGATGCAATACTCTTCGGCGTGTGGGCTTAAAAGTCATGTATACAATAAACAAAAAATAGATGCGTCCGGCAACAGTATAAAAACGGCCTCTATGATTGGTCTAAAAAACGTGATGCGACCAATGGCGTAATTTGACACACCTACTAGATGATCAGCCGTGGGTATTCGACGATGACTGCAGTATCATGTCGTGGACATGCCATATGATATACTAGTACCACATTCAGTCATATAATCTCGACTAAGGGCCAACCAATCCTGTACTTACTGTAAGCTACCAGTATCCGTTGTAAATACTGCAGTGTGTAGTCATGGACCGAACCCGCGACCTGCCACATGTGTGCAGGACGTTCTATAATAACTCAACTGTCGGAAAAGCTGAATGACAATCCTCTTCACTCTAGCCATCTTTATATTACAGAAAATGTGTAATGTAAAATTTAATGAGTATCGTCCTCTAGAATCTAATGATTCCGCAAATAAAAAGAACTTCATTAATGATAACTTAACACTTTATACATGCACGTCACCGAAATATAATTTGATATCATATAATCATGTGATCATTAAAATTGTTTGTCATGATGATTTGTGTTTTATGACTGTGGCGTATTTGTCAGGAATACGTAAAAAGTAAATGACACGCAAAGAGCTGCTTTTCTAATTGGTCTACGTGTGAAATTTCCATAATTAGTCTTATTTCCATATATTGCATACAAACAAGTATTGCGTTCAGTGAAACTTCCCTTCGTATCTCTTCACTCTACTCTGTCTTTCCTGCGTGTGGGGCTGGTTCGATCCCAGAGGACAACATAGCAATGTATTCACGACTGGAACTGGCAGCTTGTGATATAGGGTAGGTCTAGGACTGGCTAGCCCGGTATGTGGATAATGTGACTACATGTAACAACTATTAATTTACTGATTATTATTTAGTTTACCGTCGCTGCGACAGTATTTCAGTCATTTAGCGACGTCCAGCTAATTACAGGTAGAGAAACACTGCGAGTGCACTGAGGCATCCGGGTAGAACCATCGACCTACCTCAAGCCAGCTGGAAGGCTTCCTCACATGAAAATCCGAATAACCCTGCCGGGACTCGAACCCACGCGGCGAGGTAACAACTGTTAAATAGTATCAGTATATATCTAATGTCGCTAAACATAATTTTAAGGCTAACTGAACCAGCATCTGAATGATACTGGATGTGTTATTTCACTTGTCTATCGTCGTATCGAAGTAAAATAATATACTGTAAGATAATTAATTTTCGTTGACATTTAATTACGTGAAATTTGTTATAAAGTCAATTTCGGTGGTATATTTTTTCGTGAAAACGTGAGGTCTGTTAAATATAACAATTTCGTGGGGGTTAATATTCGTTGAAAAGGCCATCCAAGAAATTTACAAAAATTAATCCCCCACAAAAATTAATGATTTTACAGTATCTGTTTTATGAAGAAAAATCGTAAAACGACTGAAATAATTAACGGCGGAAAAACCTAATGTTTTCTGTAATCTTTCAAATAACGTAAAAATGTGCTCTGATATTCTGCACATTTGTTTTCCCCCACATAATTGTATCTTCATTTTCATTAAAAGTCAGTATTCATATGCATTGTACATTTCAGATGTTTTTATCAGATTTACCAAAACCTCAGAGCGATTGATATAAATAATCATTAAGCTTCATTATTTATTGAAATTCAAAATCATCTTGAAACGTACTTGCTGAGTCTGAAATTGCTCATTGTAATATATGTCCGTTTATGTTTTGAGTATAACTGACTATTTACATTAAGGTTGTCATTCAAAAGGATGTTAGTGCCAACAAATTTAATGTATCTGACGTTAATTGATGAGACAAGCCTTGCACAGTGCAAAGTAAATGTTAGATCTTGGTCTCTTGATGTTTATCAGACATATTCAATATCAACACGACCTTGTGTAGGCATCAACAGAACTCATTCACTACATACAGACATGGGCTTAACATCTACCTATCACTAGTTCAGACATTTGGTATTTTTTCTACATAATTTCTATAGCCCTGTTTTACTGCAGTATAGAGTCGCTCTATAATTACCCTAATGCATAACTGTAACCGTAAAACAATGATGTTCGTGAAGTTAGCGGCCTGGCGGCGTGAACTTAGCTGCTTTTTTCCGACTTCTGTATTTAGCAGTTAAAGTTTTGACCCACAGTCTCACGTTTACGATACTGGCGCTCTAACTGCTCAGCAAGTGAAATGTATTTTACATTAATTTTGTTATCTGGTATTATTTTAGAGTAAATGCCACTTTTTTATACCCCTTTTTAATTTGTATTCAGGCATTGTCATCGACGGAATTAACATCTTAAGCTGCTTTATCTCTAATATTAACATTTTATTGTAATCTCTGTTCAAATTTTTAGCGTCGCACAGTAACATTGAGAAATTACACCTTTTCCTTCCAACAGATGTATATTAAGATTTTCCTACCAAGAAATTGTAACTTTATTTCCGAATGATAAACACGTTCTTCCATATCTTTGCAATTAAGGATCACATTTATGTGCAAAGTTACCGGGCAAAGTAAAATATGCGTCACTTGGAGAAAAAAAGAAATTGCTTAATACTTATCTTCAATGCATGAATTCGTTTGTCTGTATAGATAACACCTTTATATATAATTAAGTATTTCTTTAACTTGAACAAACGAATATAATTATATATATAATTATAAAATTATTATATACGATAAAATAATGCATTCCATTCTTAGAATATATTAAACCTTGAATAGGTATTAAGGTGAATATTACAATACAGACAGGCGGACAGACAAACAGACAGACAAAACTTTATTAACAGATGTGCACAAAGTTCATCGCCATACAAATCAAGCAGGAAAGATACACATAAGATAAATAAAAGTACAGGATAAGGTCAAATTCATCAACACATTTGAAAAAAAAAAGTAAAACTGTGAAGTTTTATTGATCATAGCAACTAGCAAAGTCTTATATTTGCGATTGTGCAACTTTATTTCCCATAGGCAAAATTCAATTGCCTGTATGGAAAATACAATCAGGTTTCTATTCCCAAACTGTTGCGTTCAAATTGTTCTAGGTATTTGTTCTTCTTCCAATCACACGGTTTTATTAATATGTGGGTATTATGTTTCATTATCCCAGCCCACACTGTCCTTAATTATATATAGCCCTTATAGAATCTTGTTCATGCGCCTCTTTAAAGTTAGGGGCCTCCGTGGCCGAGAGGGTAAAGTCGCTGACTTTAGCACTCACTCAGTCCCTCACCACGTGGGTTCGAATCCCGGCAGGGTCATTCGGATTTTCATGTGAGGAAGCCTTCCAGCTGGCTTGTGGTAGGTCGGTGGTTCCAACCGGATGCCTCCGTGCATTCGGGGTCTTCCTCCACCTGTAATTACTGTCGAAGCGACGGTAAACTCAAATAGTCAAGTCAAGTCTTTAAAATGACTTGACTTTAACAATGCTAAATTTCTTAACTGGACTTGCCCTTTCTTCATTTTGGCCTGTACAATTAGTTGTTTATTGAGGTGATTGCTGAACATTTATTGACTGAATAGCAAACAGTGTAAACCTTGATCGGACTGCACATATGTGCAGACTAACGTTGGTATACAATGGTCGCAAAGGCCGTCACAATTGTCCACAGTATTGTAACCATAAAGGCTTAATGTTTTGTGTTCTTTTTTAAAAGAAACGTTGCTATAGCTCTTATATGTCAAAACTCATTTCACATAAGTATTGTTTAAAGCAGTGTGTATAATTCATTACCCATTTGCACTAAAGTTCTTTGACTTTGAAGGCAGCAAACAGAATACTGGCAATACGCGTTACGCATACTATGTATGTTAGCTCTCTGAGTATGACATCCACGGGTTGATACATTTAATTAACACGCACATATGCATGTTTTAGTAGGCTTTCACATATGAAATTCTGGTCTAGTCAAATCGAAAACAGTAATTAAAGTATCAGTAAAATAGTTTCATTCGAAATATCTTTAGTTTTCTTAAAATTTCGACCAATCCTGTTAAAGAAAAACATTAACCGGAATATATATCAAATAGTTTTACATTAATAAGTCTAACAGAGACCTATATTCAACAGAGATATGAAACTTCCGAATATGTGTTTTTCGGCGTAGCTGTATAATTTCGATTTCAACTCGCATCTTAAATCAATCAAATGTACGCTAACAGCGGTAAATAATTCTAAGCTGAATAAAAGGACTCCTGTTATTGGTTAACGCATCGTTATGGACTATAAAATTACTGTAAATAAGGGGTGCAGCTTGTATATATCATTCAGCTTGGTGTTATTACTTTTCTTTTTGATGTAAACATGAAAGTGATTTCAGAAAGTTAAATACAATCCTTTTCCATCAATTGAGGAATGCTACTTTGTGAAAATGATTTAAAACAACAAAACAGAATCCACCGTGTTATGACATGAAACCCCTTAATTACTATGTATATTGAATTCTTCCAGCCTGCCGAGATGCTCTCATTGAAAATTAATTCGCCAAAACCAAAACAACTAATAACGCTTTTATATCATAATTGTCATATGCAATAATGATATGAACAAAATATCAAACAAGCCTATTTACAGATATAATTATTTGTATTACCGTCTATAAATAAGTATATTTCATAGAAAAAATACTGAACTATTTCTAGAGCGTACTAAATTTGTTGTGCGTCGGTCTTTCGCGCGCTTTTCCTCGGAATGTTCTAGAAGTCCTTTATCAATGAATCTATGCTTTAAGGTGCTGATCATTAATGTATATGCCTGTATAAACTATTTTGATACAGTTTACAACTGATAAAATCAGACCTGAACAAGCTTTTGTCAGTAAGAAATAAAATAAAGGTGAAGAAAAAATTGTATGTCCTAACTACAACGAGCAGATAACTGCTCATTACATGATCAGCCTGGAATTAAATTAGGTTTTATGCAGCGGATTATCATAGATTTTTTTATAGTTCATAGGATAATTTCTAACATTACACTGCTTTTAAATAAGAACATTTGGAGGTACTCTGAAATATTTGTTATATCAAATCATTTCATATTCTGATTTTAATCATTTTACAATTTTTTATGGTGCAGGTAAGCCTGTTTTTAATTTTTTTTTGTTTTGAAATTTTTTTTTACTTATTTTGTGTACACTCTCGTGGACTATTTTCTTATTTGCAAAATAAACCTTGTTAAAAACATTGCCATTCATCATTGTTCACTACCAAAATTAGACATGTTTTTTACAATTATTTACAACAATGCTTTTATAACACATTAGAGTCTTTGAAATGTGTTTTGCATATATTTCCATTTATAAGTTTCTTAATTAAAGTATATTTATGCATGAGTGAAAATCTCGTTTTTCTTTCATCCTACGCCGAATATCTTTTTTAAAGATAGTTCTTGTTTGTTGTTGTTTTGTTAGTTTGTTTTTTGTTTGTTTGTTTTTTTGTTTGTTGTTGTTGTTGTTGTTGTTTTCGTGACGAAAACATGTTAACGGGATTTGAACTTGATCTCGCCGAGACGCTTTACATCTTGAGACTCATTACGGTACAGTATCACTCAGGAGATCTGCAATGTAATGAGAGTTAGCTATTTTGGAATAAATTGGCAATAAACTGAACACAAAACTTATTATATTCATAACTGAGCAGTTTTACATATCTCACATTATCTCGCAGTCACATGATCGTACGTGTAAAAAAAATCTCTCTTGACTTGCTCTTTTTCTGTATCAGAGGAGATGCGGTTATCATTTAGGTTATTTGGTCTTTAAATAAATAAAACCAGGTAATAATAGAAATTAATATACAAATAATCAATGCAACAAGTATAGATTTTTTTAAAGAGCAAACAAAACCTTCAAACTACGGTATATTAAGACACAGAAATGTGTTTGTAGTATTGGCACTAGAACCGCAGAATTCCTCATTTTATTGAAATCTTGATTATCAAAAAATATATACGATTTTTTTTTTCTTTTCCGGTACTATATATTGAAACTTGGCAAGGGACGAAATCTGACATCACTTGATTACGAACGTCGGAACTTGGTACAAATGTATGCTAACATCAGTTGATATCCAAATAAACAGTGTCGAATTCCACCAACAATTATCAGCGCTAGGTAAAACTTAATCCTTAAGGGCGATTTTCATTAATCTTGTTTCTCTTGTTTTAAAATACCCAGTTTTTTCATTCCTTAACAATTATTGTTAGTTATGTTATTAAGGTAATAATTCATTTCAGTTTAGTTATGTACCTGAAAATATCATAAAATAATAATGGTGGAATGTGTATCTACCTATTTAAAAATTTAAGTATTACTTAGCCCTAAGTATTTTTGGTGGAATTCGAGGAAGAGGAACAAAGAAATCATTATATTTTTAAATATTCCAATGACAATTGGCAATTCTGTGGTTCATCTGCAAGTGATATTCCGTCTAAGGATCATGTCTGATAGCTTAACTATCTGACAAGTGTCTCATTTTTGTCCTACGTATGATTGGTGACGTAAGATAAGACCAAATGAATATTTGAACAATTATCATTGGTAGAAAATGACAATACTTTGAGACAAAGGTTACGCACTGTTCTTTGTTGAGATAAAAACTTGATGAAATATAAAGCTTATATTCACGAAATACTTATAAAGTATTCGGCCTGAATTACAGTTTCTTTGATAAATAGCTATTTTATCATGACCCTCTTCTTAAATGCACATTGAGACCTAATTAGAGTGGAATGTTATAAACATCTTCAGTGTATTATATTCTGTTTAACAGTCTTTCCGTATTGATCACTGAAAAAAATGGTCATACAACAATGTTAACTCCACAGATTGCGGTAGAGAGGACGTTTTCCATAATATAGCCGTTCTATAGTTTCCATTACTAAAATCCCGATAAGCGCCGGATATCTTATTTTAAAATACAGTCCTTGTTTCTCCTTAAATGTAGGAAGCTCTTAGACGCATCATTTAATCGGATAACGTGACATCAGTTTGAATCAGTGACAGTCGCTCCATGTACATGTAGCACGAGACGTGATGGGATATTTGTCTGTTTATACTTATTAATCAAGTTTTTAAGCCTACATTAAAAGGGTCCTGACGAGCTGTTGGCCCTGTTAATGCTTTACTTATCATAAATATCAACTAGAAATGGCCACTATTTTCGATGGGATGAGCCGTTTGGACAATCAGCCACAAAAGCTTGAGTGAATTATTTGAAGCTATGAACCATGAACTTAAACATTCTGTCTGTAATCCATGCTAGCTATTCAAATGATTTCGTCCTTATCATTGAATCGCAGCCAACTTTTTTTATCGTTACGATATGCCAACTTTAACACTCTTTTTTTTCTGTAAAATGAGACAAACATTTCTGTTGACGACATTCCGAAGTACAGAACACACACACACACAAAATGAAAACACAGTCTAGTCTTAAATGACATGTTTCACCTGTTTGATTGTTGTAATTGTTTTTGTTCTCTATTATTTAATGTTGTTATTGTTGTTTGCATTTATCAGTACCCTTTAAATATACAAATAAAGAAACGAGTTATTGGGTTTTGGTATAAACTTGTTAATAGTAATTATCAACTATCTTCTCTTCTCTATAAAGTTACTTTGAAACACTCAAATGAAAACAATATTCCATATCCCTGGTTAACAATGGTAAAAAGAATATTTGATGAATGTGGTTTAAGCTATATTTGGCACGATCAATATTTTAATGGATCTTGTAATATGTTGCTCCAGAAGATTGAAACTTCACTTAAGAATCAGTTTGTTCAAAATTGGAGTAGCCAAATTAACGAATCCCAAAAGTGTTTTAACTATAGATTTTATAAAACAGAATTTAAATATGAAACCTATTTGAATGTTTTACCTGAAATGTATGTTAAACCTCTTGTTGATTTCAGATTATGTAATAACCACCTACCAGTTGAAAAAGGAAGATGGCAAAATATTGAAAGAAATGAACGTAACTGTAATTTGTGTAACATAAATGATATAGGAGATGAATTCCATTATATATTCAGTTGTCCATATTTTAGTAGTCAAAGAAATTTGCTTATCCCTCATGTAAGAGTTCAAAACAATAATATTTTACATTTTAAATCTGTTATGTGCGAGAATGATGTTAGTAAATTAATCAAACTCAGTAAATTCATTAAAACTGTTTTAGTAACATTAAAAAATCCACCTGGCATATTATAATTGTATATCACTATATTCTCTCTCTCTCTCTCTCTCTCTCTGACCTCGTTATCGCATGTACATGTAGATTGCTACGTAAAAGCGTCTTGTTCTTTTTATGTGATAGTTTTAGTTCAATATTAACATTGTATAATTTTATGTTCATTGTTTTTTGTTTTTTTCTTTCTTTTTTGTGCTACAGTATTTAGTTGTCTATTGATGTTATTCTGTTTATATTACTTTAAATCGACCAATCACAGCCTGGTCAAAGTAATTATGTTATAATTATGTTTATCACCTCATATCACATGTATATGTGCTGAGAGTAATAAATGAACTTGAGTAAATCGCGACTAGACCAGTTTCAGTATCGATATCTGTACATATTACTATTTATAAAGTAATGTTTTCTAAGTAAAGGAGGGTTTTCACATCCTTGGAGAATTTTCACCAATATGAACATAACATTAAATATAGATGCGGTAATTGTTCTTCCTTTGTATGCCCCATTCTCAGTTAATCCGAACACGAAAATGCCCCCGTAGTCAACAATGTAAACGCAAAAAAAAGCTTGTTTGTCAGAGATAATCGGTCATTGTTTGATGTCAGCTGCAAATGAACAATCCCAGCCGATCATGATATATTGTGCTTTAGGCTAATCATGTGACAAAGGTTGTTTTTCCTGTACGTAAAAAGAAAGAGAGCACGCACAGCTGTTATTAGCTGGTGTCCTTTTGTCTAATCTACCGATGACCTCGTAAAAACGTGGTGAAACCGTACCGAACAGGAGTGTCAAATGTAGCTTTTACTTCGGTGACTAGCTGAGGCTTTATTGAAAGACTGTTTCACAACTAAGACAGTCCATGTTTGTACCATGCTGACTGGTATTGCAAATGTCTTTACAGTCAAACCAAAACAGTGGAAAGTGACTTCTTAACAAGGTTGACCGGTAAAGGAAGATTATACAAAATATGCTATTTTGGTAATACTAAAACTGACCGCTTAATGTAGGTTGACCGCTTAATACAATGGTGGCTACTACTACAGGTTCAACTCTATGTTGCATAACTTGTCAGTAAAAAAACATAACAAAAAAACGGCGATGCTAAATATTGCGATTTTTTGGGGGTGTGTTATTATGAAAAGGTTGTAGAGTGCGCTGCTGTGTATAGCAAAATGTCACTTTCTGAAAAGTGTCTCTGTAGATTCAAATAGATTACCTTGAACTATTTTCATTAAGTTGAAACGGTCATCGATTATCTATTTCATTTTACCCGATTTTCTTTGGAACAATTAGTGAAGTAATTGGTATTCTGTTAGGTTGAAGATGTGCCTGACGTTTGGTTTTAATTTAAAGGCTATGATATTTCTTTATGTTCTGTTTACAGTTTGATTAGAAAGACAATAAACTGAGACACCTACCCGAGTGCATGCTTGTCAAAACTTTTAGGTATTGTTCCAGCATTTAAATGATTGACAGTCTGGGTGTGGACTGACGTTTAGTGATACATTTTCTTTCAACAACTTATTTTTTCTCTTCCCACATGACTATAAATAAGGAATGATCAATAAACCAGCAAATCTGAAGCAAATTTTGGAAAAGGACAAACATTAAATCATAGATATTAACAGCAGTTCCAAGTTTAAGGTTCCGGAACTGCAATGTATGATGTGGAGAATAACTGGGTGTATTATATATTAGACATTGTAATGTTTTTAGCAGCTGTAACTTAAGCTTTGATACTTTATGCAAAATAATATCCATCTAGGGCCAATAAAAAAGTTCCAATTCTGATCTCCCGACCGACCCTTTCTTCTATCTACCGACACCAAAGTGTGTGTGTTTTTTTTTTTTTGTTTTTTTTCTCCACTTTTCCGCCTTTAAAAGAATACTTCAATTTTTACCTTTCGTTTCATGTAAAAAAATAAAATCCCGACCTACTGACCCTCCTTTTTATTTGCTGGAGACCAGAAACGGAACTCTTTATTTTTTATTTATTTTTTTATTTTTATTTTTTTTTACACGAGGGGGTACTTAAAGTACAAAATGTTTTCATTAGTTACCGATACTTGCCTAAATAGATCTACGTTATCCAGATTTTAGCCTATTTACTGATGCTCTTCAGTTGGTAGTGCTTTAGAGTTCCAGAGCCTTAGTAAGAGATGAACGTCCTAGATCTTTCGTGGTATGTACAAAAGAAGTGACTTTTATATCTGAAATTTTATTTAAATTGCATGTCCCAACCGTTTTCGTCTTAAAATCAGCAATATTTACAATAAAACAAATAACGTAGTGGCATCGCAATTGCCATATACTATTTAACAGAACAGAACATATTTATTCCACTCAGGTATCATATTGATACAACAAGAGGTTTTGTACAAAGGAACAAAATAGTAAATATAATCGTTCCGGTAAGAAACAAAACAGTCAATACATATCATTGCAATCTAGCTTGGTTTTTAAAGATGGGATATCAGAAAATAAGTGAAGAAAAAAGTAAGAGAAGATGGAGTTTGAGAGGGGGGTCAGAGAGAGAACAATTGTTTTATCTTAGATTGTTTTCCTGCCATTCAATTTTGTTATTTATACAGTTATTCTATCCGGTGAGCATATTTACGAGTATATCGCATATGATCTGAAATCATTTTATTTTAAAATTCAAATCATGTTCGATTGGTGATGTCTTTGGTATCGCGATATTTTAAGAGTGATCGGTAATCACAATGCCGATACAGTTGACCT
Source organism: Solen grandis (assembly GCA_021229015.1). Lineage (NCBI taxonomy): Eukaryota > Metazoa > Mollusca > Bivalvia > Adapedonta > Solenidae > Solen > Solen grandis. The sequence continues at coordinate 34,521,439 of CM037781.1, read as the reverse complement.
GAAAATTCATAAAATATATCTTTTTAAAAAATCGAATCGAATTGTTGTTTTTTTCTTTTCCATTCAAATAATGATCAAACAAATACTGTATAAATGGTTGTGCGCGTAGCGGAACACTTCGTGTTTATTCGCGATTTCATGAAAAAAAAGTGAATATCTCAGCCAGCGTAAATTGGATCTAATATACAGGTATAATTCTACCGTTACACCGTCTGCATGTGATACAAGTAACAAAACCCAATATATGCTTCATACATCCAATTATTTTATTTTTTATAATCATATGTCCCAGCAAATGAAAGGAAAATCTATTGAATGAATAATAAATCCGTCTTCATTTATATTGCAAATTTATGAATATTTAATACATTGTTCCATTTTCAGGTCTTTAAGCATCAATTTACCTCAACACCGGCATAGAATAAAACGTAAGATACCGGGTAATTTACCGGTCAACGTTAGTGTCTACATGTACTGGTATCTAAATCCCGGATTTGTTATAGTTGAATATTATCATGCCCGTATTAACGGTTTCCTTATGTAGCTTTCTTTTGTTTACGTCCAAGTTATTCTTATGACGTGTAGATTTTATGACTTTTTAGAAACGATCTTTCCGCGAAGTTTTTCGCATGCCGGGAAAACGGAATCAGCGAACTTTTACGCCAGCGAATATATCAACTTATACAGTATTTTTAGTTGTCATATTCTTTTCAACTTTTAAACGCAATCAAAACTGAATCAAAAATACTTTATTGTTCCACGACACTATAAGCAAGAAAATATAAATATTCCTTTTAAAAGGAAGGCTTGTCCAGTTTATAATTAGCCGGTCTATCTATAACATTTGTTGTTTAACCCTTTCCCTCATAGGGGACACCATGAAAAGACTTATGCGAACAACATAAAACCAGATCAGCCTGCGAGTAACTCGCAGGCTGATCAGGTTTTATGCTGTTCGCTGCTCCTCAGTGGTCTGGAAATGAGGATTTTGTAATTAAATTTGGTAAGGTTTAACTGTGGTTTTCTGCAGATCAGGCTTTGTGTGGTACCTACTGAGTGCGTCAAAATGAGTCTATATGAGGGAAAGGGTTAACTACCGAATGTTTTTGTTCAAGTTTCTGCCCCATTATTATAACCAAGTGCCGTCGAATGGACTTACCGTCAAAGTTTGAATTTAGCTTTCAAGCTGCATCTGCTAAATTACTAACCAAACTGTGAAGGCAAATATAATAAATGTTTAATAGCAGTAAATAGTTTCCTTATTTTGTTTAAGAGTCAATTGCTAATCACAGGGGCTCGAAGTTCTATAGGGCGAATCTTCCCGTGCAACTTCGAGCCCCTATGTTTCAGATTTGTTGTTTGTTCTTTCAGACAATCGTCTTAACTTCGGGAAATCCGCATATGACGTGTACACAAATGGATAATCTCGGCTTTTTGCCAAATGCACTAAGCCCGAAATGATACAAGAACGACGATTATAATCCCATAATGAAGTAAAATTCATGTTATTAATCTAAAGCCGAGTACAAGTCTGAGAATGAAAAGTGCACGAAATGATGGCCAGCGTAATGATAGAATGGTTTCCGGCTATGTATTAAATCAAAGCAGAGTACCAGAACAAGCAGTCTATTTCTGATTGGTTGTGCCTGTTATCTTTGAGTAACTTTGGGAAACACGCATATGATGTACACGAACGGATAATTTCGGATGTGTGCATAATGCAAAATTTCCGAAATGTTACGAAAACGATAATAAGAGAATCACAAAATGACGTATAAACTAAATAAAAGGCTTAATAAAAGGGCCCATTTTCACTGCAAGCTTTAGACTTGCTTCTCTTTGTCACATCCCCAGATCAAGTGTCATCAAAATAAAACAACCAAGGTAATACTTTCCTATCAAGCTTATCTGATGTCATCAGTTCCTGCACTAGATACAAAAGTGCAGCCTTGACGAGCATTACCCCAGGCAATGTAACCAATTTTCTCTATAAGTGTAACTTTTCCCAAAACTGACGCTGCACTTTGGCTTGTTATATTTATTGTGACAGATACGGTGTATTAGTAGACGTTTAGAGATATAGATTAAGGTAAAGGGTCTATTTCAGCGCTCTCGACGAGTAATCATTCCCAAATTCCCAAGACCTTAAACCCGATGGCTTCTTGGATATTTGCCTAATCAATCAAGAGGGTTGTTTTCATTTTCTTAAGAGCAGAGCCTTCGTTGATTCTCCATAATTATACGGTCATTGACTTTACGCAGAATGGGTATTTGTTTGGTAGCATTGAAACAGCATACAGATATGTTCTGTCAAATACAGATAAATAACAAGTACTGTCAATGTAGAGAATATTATAAGTTGAAAAAAAAATCTGGTTCACTTTTTTGTATTTGGCAAACTGAAAAAAATATCTTGATTGACTTGCCTGTAGTTGTAATGGAAATATTAATGATCATGTTTCTAAAGTATGAAAATACTTTCATTATTTAGTAAATAACACATCAGAAATGGCCAATTTTAGTAAGTTTTAAATTGATTTCACCCAAAAGCTGTAAAAAGTATTAGTTTCTTTGTAGAAATTTCACTTATGTAGCAAGGGAAAAAATTAAAAAAATAATTATAAGAAATTACTTTCGGCTTATATATATATTATTTCTTCCTCTAAAACAATTTCATGCATGATCTTTAGTGGAAGAAGCCTGTTATTGGTTCTTTTATTATAAAGTGATCACACACAGTGACGAGAGTGAGTGTTGTTGTCACACCTGGATATGTATCAACACCGACAGTCCTTCATGATATTGTGGACTGTTAATGCATTGCATTCAGGATTTTCATTTCATTTTTCAAAAGCTTTGGTTCAGTCCGTGTTAGAAAAGGAAACTGTTGAATAAATATAAGATTTTTATTAAAATATGTTTAGATCTTCTGTCCGAAATTATTATTCCTTTTTGTTAATATTTGTCAAGTCTGGTATGAATGAATTATTAGAGAGAGGAAGAGAGAAAAAAAATCAAGTTCAAAATAACTTCTGGTAATAGAGCGGTTACACCATTTGGATTAGAAACACAGTGATATAATTTTTCTAAAAGGCCAAGGTGTTAATTTTAACATATTAGAAACTATACCTGATGGTATAAATACAGCAATTTCACGAGTTTGAATTGTAACGCGTCAGTGTAGATTTACCAAAACGCTTGGGTGTTAATATACACGTGAAAGACATGTTACCTAATGGTATAAATAGGGAGGTTACACCAGTATGAATTGTAGCACCTTTTCTACATTTGCTGGGTAGCTTCATTTAGAGCCGTTTCCTTCAAGTGTAAAGTTTCCATGACCATATCGGTGTCAACTTACGAAGGCATTAAGAAACTTTTCACCGACTTCAAAAATAAAAAAGGTTTATCCGTAACAACGCAAGGAAATATTACATCAAAGATGGTGCTCTGGGTTGTCACCATATTTGGTATAATATTTCCTTTTATTTGTTTTACAGTGCACAGTACTTTATTTCATTTAATATAAAAATACCGCTCATTCTTAAAAAAAGAAAAAAAAAGTAAGGTAATATTGTATACTTCCTCATCAGATAACTAGATGGAAAAATAATCCAGTTACTTTTTCTTTTATTTCAATATTCGACTGAAATGTAAAGTATAAAAAGAATTTGAGATTATAAAAATGCCACCTAACTTTATTATAAAATGTAAAATGATATGGCTATACAATTTGTTTTATACAATTGTATGCCAAATAAAAACACGTTTTGTTGTGTCATATTAAATTGAAATTCAAACCCTCGTTCGAAAGTTTGATGCGTTCTCTGTAAATCAACTGAAAGTGCCCAGATGTTGCCTACGTCATCAGCTAATGAAACCATTTTATTGCACTTCTTGCCTTCACTTAGGCAATATATAGCACTATAAAGCTGACGTGCACTATCCTTGTTGCAAACTTGAAGCAGTTATGACAAAAATATATAGCGTGACCAGTACAAGTGCCCCAAAATCGCTTTGAATTTTATGTCTTTTTTATTTTATGTTTCGCAGTTGATCATATAAATGGTATTCGGTTGGAATATAACCATTATATTATATAATTATAAAATAATCATATTTTTTTAATTTTATTTCGCCCGGTTTATTTATGATTATAATGTTACAATCTCTGTGGCTAGTATTCGACGGTCGCCTCGAGGAAAAATATAACCAATAGTATTTGGTCAAAGCAATACCTTTTGGTTTACCGTCCCCGGTGGCCGAGTAGTTAGAGCGTCCGCCTCGGGAGCGTGAGTTCTTGGGTTCGATCCCCTGCCGCGACATACAAAAGTCGTAAAAAATGGTACTGTTATAGTTCCAATGCTTGGCGCTCAGCATATAAGGGTAGTTGCAGGGTAGTTGCAGGACTGGTTGGCCCGGTGTCAGGATAATGTGACTGGGTGTAGTATCATGCCACATGTCTACGGCGTGATACTGCAGTGTGACAGCACTATATCTGTCTCAATTGACGTCGTCTCCAAATGACTGAAATACTGTCGGTGGGACGTTAAACCCAACAAACAAACAAACAAACAAACTTTTGGTTAAGTCACCTTAAAACGTCTCTATTCTGCAACTCTGATAAAGCTTAGCAATTCTAATCTAATCTTCCGTGGGAAATATCGTTTAAAAATGAATTATTTAAAATCCGTTCAGAGTTCCATTCAGATTATGTCCTTAGGGAAAAGCGTAAAAAAGTCCTACTGTAAAATCATTTAATTTCGTTGACATTAAATAAAGTCATCCACGAAATACTAGTAGACGAAAATTAATCCCCCACGAAAATGAATGATTTTACAATATTTACACTAATATTTTTGTCATTACATTAGTTTAATTTCAATTGAATATACTGGGATATTTTTTAAGTTGTCGAATACTATCAGAATGTCAAGGTTTAATGATATACTCGTAATTGAATACATCAAACAATTTCACTGAGGTTATAAATTGATTGTGTGTATAAAATGTAGCATTAAGCATTCAGATTGTGACAGGTTTTAGATTGTATGCCCGATTTTGAACAATTGACATTTAAATTTATCCTCGGCAAAACTTGTTCTCAAGCATTCTTCTTTTTCGATTGAGACTATGTCTAAGGTCAAACAAATAACATACAGTTTTTTTTTACTTGAGCTTAAAATGGTTAAATGTCAAAGTATTTAGGGTTTCTTCCACTACCACGTAGGAGTATTTAGTTTGTGGCATTGCTGGACTTCCTTTCACATTCGTTTGTGTTAAAATGAAATAATGCTCGTTGGGTTTTGCGTTCCATCAACTGACAGTATTATAGTATTTCAGTCCTAAGGAGAAATATTGTGCTATCAGAGTATTCCCAAGCAATTAACAAGATTGTAAGGTTTAACGTCCCACCGACAATATTTCAGACATTTGGAGATAAGCGCTATTTTAGACAGATATAGTGCTGCCACACTGCAGTATCACGCCGTAGGCATTTGGCACGATACCACATCCAGTCACATTATCCTGACACCGGGCCAACTAGTCCTGGAACCACCATTATATGCTGAGCGTCAAAGAAAGAGAGCTATATTAGTATCATGACGCTCTAACCACGCAGCTACCGAGGACGATTGTATACACGTCATTATATATGTTGCACCGTCCGATTACATATCAGATACGTATATGTCCTACTCAGCTTGTTAGTGCTTTGTAGTTTAAATTTTTAAGGTGGTTTGCACTGGATAGAATATATATACTGATACCAAAGCTAAACATGTATAACGAGATGATGTCCAAAGGTCGGGAACCATCCTCGTCGGGGAGCCATTTGTAACTCGGGGTTGTCAAAGATAAACAGCGGGTGGCGATATAATCAAATATGTCAATACAATAGTTTGGTCACGGTCTATACAGCTATATAGGTTTTTCCTGACATACTCGTCAAAATGTATAAAACATATAAAATAAGGTCTAGACATTTAAAAGCATCTGTTGATGGTGACATTTTGGTATTTTCTTTTTATATATCTGTAATTGTTTTCTCGGGTTATCTCAATTTTAGTGCCTGTGTTAATTTCTTGTACGAAAAATAAAACAACAAAAACACACAGAAATCACAGAATTGCGGACGGTCATTCACCGTCACAGAATTGCCGCGTGGGAGAGAAAAATATTATTACAGACAGTTTTTCTTTCAATTCGATATTATTCAGATGTTTATTTCTATAATTGTACATAAAAAATAAATTTCATTCAGATCAAATTATTTTAACTCTCTTTTTTTCTGCCTGTACTTCAGACTCCTTCTCGTATTTAAAAAAAAAAGCTGTATTAGTTAATAATAACTATAAATACTTTTGAGGGATTAAATTAAGGTTAAAGATGTAACAGTATTAACTACATATTTTGAAAATAATGTACACATTTGAAAATGGATTGAAAATTAATTCATTCTAACCTTCACTTATATATCAAGTTTTTTTCCATTACACGGGTCTGTCGTTTTAATTCTCTAGGTAAATAAATTGTTGTACGCTTGACTTGTAAAGTAAATTTATTTTTCCTCTTATTTTCCTTGTTTTTGACCATTGCAAATATTGTACTGAGAATATTTTGTAACAGTACTTTGTAACGATTCATGATTTGCCTGTATTTTCAAAATAAAAAATGAAAATGACTTCGACATTTTTTCTGTGCTAATTAAAAAAATCTGGTTAAATGGGAACCGTTGTTGAAAATAGCTATACGTATACAATTTTTAAAAGGTACATCAATATTCAATTTAGTACATGTAGCAGACATTCAAACCGATACCACCTCTGTTTTAATGATCGTATTCGTGTAGATTTCCAATTTCGTCTGTGTCAGATTTACTACGTTTTTCGCTTTTTGTATTCACTGAGCAGTGGTCACGGAGTAAGCCATAGCCTCGCTGGTTGTTTGCATTCTTGGCCTTTTGTACTTCCGCGCGATCACTCAAATTTCAGTTTGGTCTACTTTGTCGTCAATTGAAAGGCATGTATTCCATTTAAAATTTGAAAAAATACACATCGCGTAAAATTAATATTGACATGACAGTATGGTACCCACGTGACCTTAGATTATTTAAACGGAGCTTGTTGTGGTGATGACTGATGACGTCATGTCTTGTAATGCATATTGCAACAGTTGCAAGCGACGCTGGCTCTGAACCATACTTAAAACATCACGTGCAACAGTCAATTAAACGGGAGCGATCCCATAATGTGAGGTCAAGGGCAAATCTGTATGGCCAAAGACCTAAATCCAAAGATAAGAAACTCAAATAAGCGTGTGAAGGAAATCTCGTATACCCTCGGCGCCACCGCGATTTTGTGACAAAAAGCCGATGTGCTTGTACTTTCATTAACTACTGCACGGAGCTGTGTTCCAACGCCATTCGAAAGTGGCAAACAACATTCTGGCTGTCTTTATCCAATAATTATAAATAGTCAAAAACCGCGGTGATCATCTACAGCATTAGGTGCACGTGAAGAGCATGGTATATGGTCCTAAGACAATTTCATAACCGGTTGCATACGGCAAATTTAAGTGAAATAATGACTGTTTAAATCCGAGAGTAGTCAATATAAGGTCCTTACGATTAAATAAGGACTGGAAGGGACATTTTTCAGGAAGGAAAAAGTTCAGTTAATGAAAAAATGCAGTTCTGTTGTTTCCTCTCTATAAATTGAGAGGGTTGTAAAATATCTCTATTAACTTCATCACGAATATTCTGGCATTGGTCTCAAATGCGACAAACATTTAAGATGAAACGCTTCATCTTTATACACACTTAATGCATTATATGATCACATTGTAACAGCATGGCATATATTCCGCTGTCCGTTTAGGTCAATCTTTAGGAAGCTACTTATAATTTTACTTTTTTAGCATTTAAATAACTTAAACTTTAGGTTAAATAGCTATGTTTGAAATGGGACTGAAAACACTCATTTTCAGAAAACACGGTATATATTCCGTAAACACTACTGTATATATCGTGGAATTTTCAGCTGGCAAAACTTCGTTTACATGAATAATAATCAGCTACTTTATGATCAATTGTAGCGCCGTTAAATGTCGCACCGCCGTTAAATGGCGCAACTCACGTTAAATGTCGCTCTGTTGCCGTTAAACGTCGCTCTCACCGTTAAATGTCGCAACACAAGCTCACGTTAAATGTCGCACCTCTAACGTTAAATGTCGCAAAAAAACGAGGTCACGTTAAATGTCGCACCATCAACGCTAAATGTCGCACTTCTTAATTTACACTCTTATATTAAATTTGTTATATTTTTGAACCCACTTTTGCGGGTTGACTTGTTAACCCTCTCTACAGAGGGTTCAAATCCTGGTCGGGGCATTTGGATTCCACAGTCGCTGAATCAACCCATGTGTCTCTTTTGCATCTAGGGTCTTATGTATTCTACTTCTTATTTTAAAAGCTTGACATCGTTTTTGTCTAAGTGATTGACACATCAAAATCAAACCGAAGCAACATACTTACCTCAGAACAATGAAAATGTGTTGGTTTTTAGAGTTTCCCTTTCATTCAGTTATTAAATATCGGTCTGCTGGCCGGGAAGTTTGGAGTCCGTCCCTTAATCGGAAGGTCGTGGATTCGATCCCCGGCCGCGTCATAACAAGGTTAATTATGGTAATTGGTGTACCCCACTTTTACTCGGAGATAAATATACAGTCAAGCTGGTGTACAAGCCAGTGGAATATGGAAAAAGTTGACGTTGTTTACAGGTGGCATTTGTTCGGATGGTCAGTTAGCATCATCATCATCATCATCATCATCAACACAGGACCAATAAAATCACTGTCTTTGAATTAGAATAAAAACTTTCGTTATATTTATTCGAGATCAAAATTCAATCATTACTAGACATGGGCCCCTTATGGACAATGTCCCAATGAATTTAATATAGTATTTATATAAGTACAAAATATAAAAACAAATATTAAATTTTATTCTAATTCAAAGACAGTGATTTTATTGGTAGATAGATTAGATAGAAAAACCCCCAGATATTTTAGATAGATAAGATATATCTTGATAGATAAGTTGGATTTGTTATCTTAGATATATAAGATATATCTAGATAGTGGATATTCTAGATAGATAATATATTTTAGAAAGGTAAAATATATCAAGATTTTTTTTTTTTTTTTTCCTTTTTGAAGGTTATCAAGAGTATAGGTAAACATTGTTTTAAAAATCATATTTTCTGCTGACATTATATTAAATCAGTATTTAATTAAATGAACAATAATTGGGTATCGAGCCAGTTCGCCATATACCACCGTATTGATTTTTTTGTTTTTGTTTATTAATTTTTAATTATTAACATTTTGTTTTTTGTAAAGCTTACTTATTGCAAATGTACGATATTCATTTTGGTTGCCTGATTTTCACGTTTGTTTATATAGAAACATGGGGTTATATGATTATATTTTGAGTCAGAATAGAAAAATAAAAGTTTAGTACTACACTTGTTGTTGATAACGTGTGTGTGTGTGTGTGTGTGTGTGTGTGTGTGCCGATTTTCGCAGCTAAATTCGTGTTCAGGGCAGTTAGTTTGCCTTCTTTATTGACTATTATCAATGATTAGGACAATTCATGATATGACACCTATTCACATTATAATGGCACCGGGCAATCACATTTTAGTTTTGAGCGCTAAATCAATACCATTTTAAAGAATTTGGTATGCTGCGGCCAGTGATCGAACCTCCGACCTCGCGAGTACAGGACGGATGTTCTAACCATGAGGTCGCCGTAACGGAACTCAATACATAATAAATATATTTCACAAATTACTCACGTGACCTTAAACAAAACTCTCTCCGACTCACTCTCTCATCTACTACATCATTCCCACTTCTATCTTCACCAACAGTTTCGCGTACTAGTAAGTGATCAAACTTAATACGTCATGAATGATATTAAAATAATATGGAGAATGGATATTCACTGATATCTCTATTATGAACATATTAACTCAAATCGACATCAATAGTTTTCTCGTTAACTCCTCACTGATATCACTATTTAAAACATAATTCTTTAATGATTTTTTTTATTTTCTATATGAAAACTTATCAACATCGATACGCATATGGTATAAACACACACACACACACACACACACACACACACACACACACATGTACAATGTAATATAGTTGTCAGTATAAAGCTACAATATATTGCTTTTGTTCGCGAAATAAAAAATATCCCTGTCCCATAATATCTTCCTGGAAAAAAATAGAAATATTGTAGGATACGGTATATTCAAGTCAAGTGTCATATATTGCTCTCCCTCTTATGCCAAACGAAACGAAATTTAGAGAAAAGAAGAAGAAAAAGAAATTACCAAATATGTATACATAATTATATACATAACTCTACAACTACTAGTTGTGATTATGATTATACAACAGCATACACAGAAGTTATATCAACAATTCGCATCTTAATAGAGTTGCTTTTATCATATATTTTGCAAGATTCGATTATGATTTCCTATTCGAACAGTTCAGTAATCCAACTAACTTGATAATACTTGGGTATTTGTAATGATTCTGTTTTATAAATGCCCTACGTATTTTTTAGATTTGTCGCATATTAATATATTAAAATTATACTAGTCATCTATATCTTTTCTATTACACAAAACACATTTTCTCTCTTTTCTCATACATAAAGCCATAATTTTCTAATATAGATGTAACAGAATATACCCAGTTTTAACCCCTTGTTACAACTTTCTAATGCATCTTCATATACAGCTTATTATCAATACAGACGCACACACAATACGAGCGATAAATACCTCAAAGAAAGCGACACTTTTATTTAATTTACGGTCGCTTAAACAAATTACGATGCATAACTAATTAAGAAAAAGTAAAAGATAGCTTTTTGCTTTTGATAACATCTCGAAAAAAATACAAATGGTACGTAGGCAGGCATAACATCTTAAAACAAGTTAATCATAACTTATACAAGAATTTTCTGTCTATTTTACATTAAAGATACCTATATCGTTATGATGAACATGTTTAGTGAAAATAATAAAAAAAATCTGACTTAAAATCAAACGAATGTAACAAACATAGTCGGAAGAAAGGGCGTTAAAATATACACCAAATGTTTAGGGATTGGAATTTGGTCCGTCAGGTAAATAGAAACAAACATTTTTTAAACGCCACGAAGATGCGAAAAGACACATTGGTTGAATTAGCAACCATAGAAGTCATATTCCCGTTCGGGATTCAAACTCTATGCAGAGAAGGTTAACAAGTCGATCCGCCAATGAGGGTCCAAATCTATAACATAAATTTTACATTAGAGTGTATATAGAAATGTGCGACATTTAGCGTTGATGGTGCGACATTTAACGTGACCTCGATTTTTTGCGACATTTAACGTTAGAGGTGCGACATTTAACGTGAGCTTGTGTTGCGACATTTAACGGTGAGAGCGACATTTAACGGCAACAGAGCGACATTTAACGTGAGTTGCGCCATTTAACGGCGGTGCGACATTTAACGGCGCTACAATCAATGAAACCGCGCGTAGTATTTTGTATATTCTTCATTGACGTTATATAAGCTAACATTGACTTTCAAAATCATTAAAATAATTTAAATGCTTTATAAAACAATGCATTTCCAATGTCGTGTAAACTGAGTTGAAACGGAACTACTAGTACATAGGCAAACAGAAGAGACCCTGATCAGACGGCTCCTTATTAAAATCTGCTCAAATATGGTTATATTATTTTGTTTTTGTCGTTATTATTTAATAAAAATAATAATAATAATATAACTCACAGCTAAATATTTCATACATTGTTTGAAATAAAAACATTTTGTTTTTATATCGTTTTGTCTCAATACATTATATTAAGAAATTGGAGACAGAGAGAAAAGAAGAAAATGGTGACGAGCAAAAACAGCCATACCGTACGGACATATTGTCAGTTCTAATTGGTTGCATTTATATTGCTTATGTCAGGTCAGGTACAGGCAACGAACCTCTCGAATGTATTCATTTTACCATTTTAAAATTTATTTTTAGGAAAAAAAGTACTAGTGACCTTTATTGGTTTTGTTTGTTGTGATAAACGTCGTCACACTATAGTAATATGTATCACGTTGTAGACCTAATACGATAACATTATCACACATTATACTGATACCGGGCCAACCAGTCCTGGAACTACTCTTTCATGCTGCGTGCCAAGCAAGAGAGCTATACCAGTACAGTTTATTGTGTGTGATACATTGTCCGAGCAATTGGCCCAGACTCAAATCATGTATGAAAATTATGGGATTTTTTTCACTGCTAAAAACTGAGAAAGATGCAATGGGTTGAAGGGACTGGGGTGTGCGTCTTTCCGATTAAATTATGAAATATACTTTTTCTTCTGTTGCCTGTTTTGAAGATTTAAGCTCAAACTGGTTACGTTTTAAACACCGTAAATGTTAGAATAAGATCACGATGTAGTGCTGACGTTTGTATTTATTTGTCAAACGAAGTTAACTTTGCAAATGGTGTCAAGGCTGGTGTTGACATTTTCCGTTCTTGTTTAATTTTAAAAAAAAAATGTATCCCTTATATGCGAACAGCACTGCGTAGGCCGATGCTCTTTGTATTATTCAACTGATGTTATTTAAAGCAATAATTGTTCAATGTCAGTAACAAGATTAACGACGCTAAATGTCAAACTAAACGTATTCATTTAGTAAATTACTACTTTAATTGATGCTTTAATCAGGTTAAATACACATTTCAGATCTAACAAAATCAACACTTTTTTTTCTTCCTTAGATATATTGCAATGATGAGTTAAGTTTTGTTTAACTCATTTAGTTAATTATGGTAGCATTGGGTAATGGAAATGTTCGGCATTATGAAATTAACATATTTAAAATGCTCTTGTTATATATATCCAGGTATAGATTAGTTCCTAAAATAAAGATATTAATCAATTATTCAATCGCAAGAAGCTGGTTTCATGTAATTATATAACTACCTAAAGGTAAACTAGTGAATTAATTGCTTCTAATCATATTAAGCTTCAAGATGTGAAATACTGGGCAATATATAGTAATCAAGGGCGTTGTCCATATCTTAAAACATCTGGATCTATTGAGGATGCAATGAAAATTTGCTGCAGTGTAAATTATATTGTATTATATATTTATCACAAATTCACAAAACTATTTAGAATTTAATCAGAATTCTGAAAACTCACATTTATCACGTTTTTTTTCAATAGACACTATTTCACAATGTATAAATATCTTGATATATTTGACAAAATCAAGTGTCCTCAAAAATTTAGGCCAACACTTCCTACGATCGCTTCGGTCTTCTTTTGTCGGAAAAAGTGTAAATGACTCTATCCTATACATAGAAAACAGTTACACGCGATCTCTGACTTAGACCACGGCCTCCCAAGGAAATCGTGACGTAGATACTAGATAGACAACGTTTATCCGTGGTCTATACGATTTAGACAACGGCTATGCTTGCCTGTGATTGGTGGAACAGAGTAGGCCGTAGTCTAAGGCGAAAGGTGTAAAAGGAATATTTTCAGAGCGATTGGTGAGGTGGCTTGGACATATATAACTATGAGGAAACATGGTATCTTGGTTTATAATATTAGTGACGCTTTGCCTGTCATCATATTACGAACATTTTGTAACCATAAGCTGTTGAGAAAGTTTGCAGTTTGTTCATTTTTTATGTTTAGATGAGGTGGAATATACGGAAAACATAATGTATATACTTTATAGTATATAGGAGTATAACCTGCAAAAATATTTGAAATAATATATATTAGAATAGAGTCACATAAACTATTATATAAATTACTGTTATTATTTTCTTAATTGCTGTATTAAACTTAAACTCTTAGTTAAATGTCGTGTATAGCTTGCACCAGTGATATTGTTATTTGTTGTGATTTTATCACATTTTTGCATGTTACCTGCATTGTACAGTAACTTAAAATCATTTGCTATACCTCCAAAAAACTTTATACGCGAACTAAATCACTAGAAAATGTGAATAAAACATTTGAATCATCTGGGTCTGTACTAAACCTAATAAATGACATCGTAAAAAAATGGTACTGGTATAGTTCCCATGCTTGGCACTCATCATATAAGGGTAGCTGCGGGACTTGTTGGCCCGGTGTCAGGATAATGTGACTGGGTGTGGTATCATGCCATATGTCTACGGCGTGATACTGTAGTGTGGCAGCACTATACATGTATGAAGTAGACTTAGTCCCCAAATAACTGAAATGTTGCCGGTGGTACGTTAGACCCAACAAACAAACATAATTATTGATAGTACTTGACCCAATATACTTCATTAGTATGTCAAAATATATGTACAGTTGCTGTTGCTCATAGCGTCGACGTTTATAATTCAGCTTTAAGAAAGACAGAGCGCCGTGGTCCAGTGGTAAATGCGGATCCAAAGGTTTTGGGTTCGTACCCCTTTGAATTTTCCATGGCCTTTCCATGCGCAAATTACTAGTCCAACCCAGGAACCAGTTGAAAATAGTATAAGTTATAAGAACTGTTTTCCAATCTACGTAAAATACAAAGGTTTTAACTGAACGTTGGTGTTAACTTTAATTTTTAATTGTTAAACCTTGAAATTTTCCTTTAATTTGAATTCAGGTAGTAGCTTAAGAAAACCTATTTGAAGAGTACTCGTTTTTTATGTTAGCCTATTGTAAAAAGCGCAGGACTATCACTCTTTTTGAAATATTAGCGAAACTTGGTGTTAACTTTGATATTTAATTGTTAAACCTTGAATTTTCTTTAATTTGAATTCAGGTAGTAGCTTAAGAAAACCTCTATTTGAAGAGTAAGTTAGCCTATTGTAAAAAGCGCAGGACTATCACTCTTTTTGAAATATTCGCGCTGTAGATATTGATTGCTGCAAAAACATTATTTTTCAATGTCCCTGTGTCATTATCTTTGGTCAAAGTTTACAATTTATGTATGGAACATTCAGTTTTCTTCCTTGTTCATAAATGATCGTCTATGAATCATATAAGCATTTGTTCACTAAGGAAAAAATTAACAACGCATACTTTCCCTGTCGCTCCAGTTGTCCTGGTTTTACAGGGGAGAATTTGGTCGATATGAGTTACAATGCAAAAATGCTAAAACAGTCTTATTTAGACTGTCAAGATTTTATAATAAAAATACACATATGTCGAACAAATGGCGTACTTCAGGACGGCAAAATATGATTTATGGTTCTGTAAAAGTGCCCATGTCAAGTATTCAACCTTAATTATACAGTTTTTATTGAACTAATTTCGTTAGATCTCAAAAACGTCACTGTGATTAAAGATATACGTCTCTCACAAAACCTCAAAAGACTACTTCCGTCTGACTTTCACAACAAAGTTGAAAAAAATGTATGTCATTTGCGGTACACGTTTCACTCTGTCTTGTATAACAGTCTGGTATATCTAACTTGTTCGCTACGATGCATTAATGTTACAGATGCTTCAACAAATAAATGCAATAATTGCAGTTTGTTGCTAAGATTTTCAAAGTAAGGTAACAGGAGGACGTGGTATTTTGTTGTTGTTGTTGTTGTATTATGGTTTACCGTCGCTGCGATAGTATTTCAATCATATAGCGACGTCCAGCTAATTACAGGTGGAGGAAGACCCCGAGTACACAGAGGGAATCGGGTAGAACCACCGACCTACCGCATGCCAGCTGGAAGGCTTCCTCACATGAAAAATCCGAAGTCCCTACCGGGATTCGAACCCACAGCGGTGAGGGCCTGAGAGATTTGTATTCCACAACTGTAACCGCTCGGCCACGGCGGCCCCACGTGGTATTTTGTGTATTTTTATACTTTTTAGATACATGTTATTATATACTTACTAACATTCATTCTAAAAACGATAAAATACTATGCTGATTTCCTCTGTCAGTTTATTTGCCGTACTATTGCAGTCATATCAAAATAAGATATTGCATCCAAGCTGACTGATCCTATGTCTTATTGCTGTACTGCATTGCATTTAAAGAGAAAGCTATTCGTTGTTTCCTGTGGATACCTCCAATCAATATCCAGCAATTTTATTTCAGGTCGGATCTCCATACAATTAATACAAAAATAATAATTCGGTAATAAATCCATAAATTTGATCATCAAGCTATATTCAGAATTGCTTTTCAATCAAGTTTGTGTGTGTGTGGGGGGGGGGGGGGGGGGGGGGTAATAGGGAGAGTATTACACCAATTGAAATATATGCCATTCCCATTTACCTGTTATATGGAGCAATGTTATTGTCTTGTCAAACAAATTCCAATTTGCATTGTCTAGATACTGATTCTAAATCATCCGCTTACGCCATTTGTAGCATACTCAGACAATGGTAAATACAGTTATACCTGTCTTAGGCGGTCAATCAGGAAATCAAGATAAAATGATCGCTTAACAGAAGTGATCGCTAAATGAAGGGAAGCATATAACAAAGTGCTAGTTTGGTGATATCAAAACTGACCGCTACATGCAGACCGCTTAACACAGGTGACCGCTAGTACGGTTCAACAGTACAATGGTGTTCCTATTCATTTTGTCCGCAAAACTACGCCGTGCCGTCTGTTAATATGGCATTGACATGATTCCATAGGAAATATCTCACATTTCACGAAATGCATATTCATGTTTCAAGATTTAAAGCGACACAAACCAGGGCATACTCTCAGAAAAATCCGGGTTTAAAAATACAGTAAAACCTGTTATCAAATGCTGCTTAAAGAAAATGAATACCTCTAATACAGGTCTGAATATATGTCATTCAAGAAATTAAGTTAATTGTGTTATTTCATATTGTTGGTGGATGGACTTACAAAGATCGAGTGATCAATAGTAAATAGATAACAGTATCTTCTACGAATGGAGATACGCTTACTGCAAACAGGAAAACATATGGACAATTTAAAAGGAATGCATCAGCAGAATGCAACAGAACATTCTAATCTTATTGTTAGATTGCATTATTTTTCTTCATTTTAAGATATTTTAAGATAGTGTTTCCATGACAACACATAGGAGAAAATACGTCCTTGCAAAATAATCAACATATGTCCATATATTCGTAACTCATTACAATCAAATACTGAATGCGCTGATGATACAAAAAATATTGACCGTACTTTTGGCTGCAAGTAGATTGAATTTACTTGTATATTTAAATCGACAAATGCACATAGGAATGTCTTGACATAAGTTTAAATACGTAAGATTATGCACTTTGAATTTCTGAATTACTCTAGAATCTGCATCAGTTGTCGTGAAAGGCAAGAGTACGTTGTAACTTTACTTGGGAAATATATATACGAGTGTGTTGATGCGATTTGGTAATTGTAAAAAATAGATTTTGGCATCGTTTACAATACATATTTTTTCTGACTGACTTAACAGAATTGGTACCGACTCATTTTTTTTTAATCTCAGACCGACGATTTTTTAACAGTTCGCCAATTTCGCTCGCTCATGCAATTCTTTCCGCTGTTTTAATGAAACTTTCAATCGGTCAAGCTCCGTAGTTTTTATTCAAACAAGAAACAAATAAAGACTTAAGTACTAAGCTTTGTAATATGTCACCCTTCTTTTTGAAGGCCATTCAGTTTTGCCATTGTCAGATTTTTTAAAAAAATGAATTTTTATTCTCTTCCTCGTTAATGTTGATGAAGCCTTTGTCTTCTGACTAATAAATTCGGCAATTGTTGGTCAAATTAATTTATTATGAAAACGCTTTTTTCATAAACGCCTATTTCGGCTAAATTGGAACTGTATAATAGATAATACCGTATCCCAAAAAGAAGGTGCTTAAGTATAGGTTAGTTCATCGTTGCCTTTAACTACACGATATAGTCACGAGGGAGAAACGGGATTTTGTGAGGTATACAACTCATTCATACATATAGTAATACCAACATGCAATAGAAGACAGACGCGTGAATCAGAAAACTGCTAAATGCCATGAAATCGGGGAAATTCAAAAATAAAGAAATAATTGATCTTCCTTTAAAAACTAGACCGTGTCACAACGCACTTACCTGCGTCTGAAATACACCAAGGGAGCTAACCACTTGAATGACTTGTATATATTCTGAGTTGAGTTATTTCCCTTGTTTGATTGTTTCACAATAAAATTTGGTTATGTTTGTTTTTTATTTGTGTGAATATAGATTGAATGGCATAATTATATATTGCAATATTCAGTAATGTTTATAAAATGAATGTGATATTAAACTTTCAATTATATGCTTATTCTGACAGATAGAAATATTACGTTTAACCATTATATGATTTATCATTCAATATTTTCTATGCAATTTCATTTAAATGTGTCATATTTATTGATTTGTTCATAATGAAAGTTAGCTAAGATCTGTGATAATGAATGGTCAAATGAAAAACTAATGACGCTGTGCTTCGGTGAATACTGACTACAAACACCTATTTTGCAAGTTCGATCCTCTCTAGTGGGCGATATTTTTAAATACTTCCAAGTCGCAACGTACAAATAGAAGCAAGGAACTGTAGGTAAGGATACGTTTAAAAAAATGTGTTTCTAAATCGACTTAGAAAGCACATTGAATTAAACCAATCAAATGTAACTTTAAACATTACTATTCTGTATTTCTTAATTGGACATGTCTTTTTTACATTTTGGACTGTGATATTTGTTGTTACAGGATGCTAGATGAAAATGTATTGACTGGAAAAACATTGCAAACCATAAGCAGACTGCACGTATGTGAAGATTGGTCTTGGTCTGCACTGGCTATATGTCCAAATCAATGTTAAGGTTCAACTTGTCCGGTCCTGGAATCGGGAGGTCGTCGGTTCTATACCCGGTCGCGACATACCAAATTTGTGACAAATGGCACTGGTATAGCTCCCTTGCTTGACGCTAAAAAAAAGGCAGTTCCTGGACTGGTTGGCCCGGAGTAAGTATAATGTGACTTGGTGTGATATCATGTCACATGTCTACGACGTGATACTACAGTGTGGCAGCACTATATCTGTCTCAAGTAAACATAGTCTCCAAATGACTGAAATACTGTCGGTGGGACGTTACACCAATTAAACAAACAAACAAACACACTTAAAACTTATCTTTAAACTAAGATCAAAATCTATTTTATGTAAGAAAAAAATCCTTTTACAGCTACCTTTCTAGATTACTTTTATACGTATCGCATGCCAGCTACACATTTCCTTTGATGCGGATGCTTGATCCGGAGAACGTTCTAATTTAATATTTATCGCGCAAGCAATAACAGATATAAAGCACACTATCGATCAGGTTTTCAACTGGATGAATCACCCTACCCTGTATACACGATAATCTGGGTCATTGGCTCACCAGACCCGTAAGCTTAAAGATATATTCGGTCCAACACTTATCTCTTTCAATCTTGACAGAAAGTTGTGTTTAAACACTGTGTGAAACTATAGCGCGCAACATTGATATTTGCAGGAAAGTCTAAAGATTTTGAAACAGACAATCTGAAAAGTATATGAATATACAGAAATCTTTAAAAAAAACGCCTACTTTTTATCTGACGACTAAACACGGAGATTACCTCGCTTATTTACATTTAGACTGTGGGGTACTGACGGTATTATACAGACATTAGACACGCTTGTTTACATAAGACAACGATACAGAGTTCCTGTTCCTCGAGTTACCTAGGTATTGTCTGTTACTTCAACAAATGAAGGCATGGATGCCTCCTGTTCCTCGTGCTTATTTTGTGATTTCAAATATTTTAACAAAGCGGAAAGGATTTTTAACAGTAAGAAACGCTCAAAACTATTCAATATTTCAAAGAAATGTACATCTGTCGATATGTCTTTTCAATGTTTTGGCCTGTTAGAATCTGCAAGTAATAGGAAATTGTGGTCTATAAATAGACATACGTCTGCTTCTTATTTAGTTGTTTTAAATCAAATTGCCAAAGCAGCATTACTAAATTGATATGGAAGTGTTGAATTTTCATAACTGCGTTACCCTTCATGTTTAAACTGAAAAAGAAATATGTTATATCAAGTAGAAAGAGATATACAACGTAGGATCGGGTTTGTAATGTAGGGTCGGGTTCAAGTTCCTTATAATTTCTGTTTTCCAGATAATTTCACTGTTCAAAACAGCGAAATTATCAGATATAATCCACTGTTTTTTCTAGGCAATCCATCGAAAATCATTAATACTGTTTAATACTTTAAGTTACATTTATGGTGAGATTATTTGACAGATGTGGGGGTTTAATACTTATCTTTACGGATGGTATAACCTGCCTTTACGGTAAGAACCTGTGACTGATATGTTTGTAAATATATACTTGTATTGTGAAGGATTGTGTCTGATTTAATATATCATTTATAACTTATGGTGCATACAATTGATATGAGAACATGCAATTGATATTGTGATATAATACTTATTTGTGAGTTAATGAGGTAGTATATATATCATACTCATTATACAATTGATATGACTGCTTTAGTGGTTTATACATACATGTTGATGATCCAATGAGTGGTTTACACCTATAGCTATTTGTGATAAGTATGTTTGTGTTAGTATATGTAAATATAATTGTATGTATTATTAATACCAATCATGAAAATTTCATTCAAAATTCAAATCTAAGATTACATGTACAAAGTAATGTGTCACATGTACAAAAGTAATGTGTCACATGTACATAAGTAATGTATCACATGTACATAAGTAATGTGTCACATGAACATAAGTAATGTGTCACATGTACATAAGTAATGTGTCACGTGAACATAAGTAATGTGTCACGTGTACAAAAGTATTGTGTCACATGTACATAAGTATTGTGTCACATGTACATAAGTATTGTGTCACATGTACATAAGTAATGTGTCACATGTACATAAGTAATGTGTCACATGTACATAAGTATTGTGTCACATGTACAAAAGTATTGTGTCACTTGTACATAAGTATTGTGTCACATGTACATAAGTATTGTGTCACATGTACATAAGTAATGTGTCACATGTACATAAGTAATGTGTCACATGTACATAAGTAATGTGTCACTTGTACATAAGTATTGTGTCACATGTACATAAGTATTGTGTCACATGTACATAAGGATTGTGTCACATGTACAAAAGTATTGTGTCACTTGTACATAAGTATTGTGTCACATGTACATAAGTATTGTGTCACATGTACATAAGTATTGTGTCACATGTACATAAGTATTGTGTCACATGTACATAAGTAATGTGTTACATGTACAAAAGTAATGTGTCACTTGTACATAAGTAATGTGTCACATGTACATAAGTATTGTGTCACATGTACATAAGTAATGTGTCACATGTACATAAGTAATGTGTCACGTGTACATAAGTATTGTGTCACATGTACAAAAGTAATGTGTCACATGTACATAAGTAATGTGTCACTTGTACATAAGTAATGTGTCACATGTACATAAGTAATGTATCACATGTACATAAGTAATGTGTCACATGTACATAAGTATTGTGTCACATGTACAAAAGTAATGTGTCACATGTACATAAGTAATGTGTCACATGTACATAAGTATTGTGTCACATGTACATAAGTATTGTGTCACATGTACATAAGTAATGTGTCACATGTACATAAGTATTGTGTCACATGTACAAAAGTAATGTGTCACATGTACATAAGTAATGTGTCACATGTACATAAGTATTGTGTCACATGTACATAAGTAATGTGTCACATGTACATAAGTAATGTGTCACATGTACACATCCTTCTGCAACTCTCTGACAGTAGTGTCTTAGCCGAACTTCATAAAAAAAATCTTTGTGTATACAGAGTAATGTAACTTAAAGTGCCTGATTTTTCAAACTGTATGATATGTTATCTCATACGCTGTAATTACATAAGTAATATATCTGGGACATATATTCAAAAGAAAGCATTTTAACTCCAAACATCATTTGAAATAATACATTTACCTGATAGTTCATTTTTATTACTCCTAACGACTAAAATACTGTCCGTGGGACGTTAAATCATTTTCCTTTTAAATAATTATGATATAATTATCTCTCTCCATATAATGAATGTTCTACTCACACTTATCATAAAGCTTCTTTCTTTACTTCTTCCTTTATCTGTAAAATATTTTGATTCTGTGTAATCATTTGGCCGAGGATCGTCTGTAGACGTTACTATACTTATTATTGGAATTGCCTGACGACAATCGAACTTTACCTATTGTTTATTGAGACTGTGACGTGAAATATTTGTCAGCGAACATTGTCGTCCTGCAGAACTATACGTATCATATTTGTAGGAGTAGTACATATTTTTACTTATTTGCATTAATGCATAACCAAATTTTAAACATAACATTATATAATGGAATACTAATAACATGTACTAATAATGTACGGGCAAAGATGACACTTGGCAAAAACTATAAAATTGCCGTTTCAGTGTTAACTGCTTATTATTATTTTTAGTATGAATTAAACTGCAAGGTTATACATCCTTTTATTACAAGCTGGTGATGTACACCCTAAACCGGAGCCAGATTCCTTCAAAAGTACATGTCTCTCTTTTAACGATTCACTTGTCAATATATTAGAAACATCAAAATACTTATCTATTGTTCACTTAAATGTTCAGAGTATTCAGATCAAATTGGATTTATTACACGCTGAACTGCGAGATTTTGATATAATTGCATTTTCAGAAACATGGCTCAGTGGTTCCATCAGTTCATGTGACATTCTTTTGCAATCTTATCATAAACCAGAACGACTTGATAGACCTGATGACAATCATGGTGGTGTTGCTATATACGTTAAAAATCATCTTTGTTTTAAACGCAGGCATGATTTAGAAATAATAGGCATTGAAGGACTTTGGATTGAACTTACCCTGAACAGTAATAAGCAAGTTTTGATAGGGACATTTTAATCAGATCTAATATTAACTTATTTGGTGATGATACTAGTTTATATGCCATTTCTGATAACCCACTTGAGTCAGCTATAGCACTCCAGAGCGACATCGATAAAATATCTTAATGGGCCGAAACGTGGTTAGTTAATTTCAATCCCTTAACATCTGAATTACTTATGATTAGTAGAAAGGAAAATTAAAAAAAACAATATCCACCTCTTTTCGTGTTTGGTCAGAACTTTCCAGAAGTTACAGAACACCTTGGTCTTATCCTGTCTCATGACTGTAGGTGGCTTTCAAATATTAATTATATTTCAGCCAAAGCGTGGAAAAAAGTCGTTGTATTGCGTAAGTTAAAATTCATTTTAGATAGAAAATCACTTGAAGTTGTTTATGTATCATTTATCAGACCTATTTTAGAATATGCTGACTTTGTTTGGGGTAACTGTTGTACTAATGAAAATTACCAGTTAGATAAAATACAAAACGAATGTGCAAGATTGTCACTGGTGCTTCCAAATTAGTATCACTTAAACTACAACATGAAACTGCATGGGATTCCTTAGCTAATCAACGAAAGAAACATCGTCTTGTTCTATTCTATAAAATGTTTTACAGCTTAACGCCAAGTTACCTATCCTCATTAGTACCAAGTCTCAACACTAACTCTAGATATCAATTTAGAAATAATCAAGATATAAGATGCGTACACGCTCGAACAACTGACTTTTATCATTCATTTCTACCTACAGCAGTTCGTGAATGGAACTCTGTTTCTATTGATATAAGAAATGCATCGTCTATATATGTATTCAAAAGATTCCTAAATTCTGACAGACAAAGCGTTCCAGTTTATTATTACCAAGGATCAAGACGCACTCAAGTGCTTCATACACGTCTACGCACTGGTTGTAGCCTACTTAATCAACATCTGTATTCTAGGGGTCTTGTACCCAACCCTTTCTGTAGATGTGGAGAAATAGAAAATTAATATGATTTCTTCTTTGAGTGTATATACTTCGCTCAGCCTCGTTTAATTTATTAATTGACCTACGTGATTTTAATATTCAATTAAATACATTACTACATGGTGATCTGTCTTTATCAGTTGAGGAAAACTCATTTATATTTGCGTCTACACAAACGTTTAGAGCACACAGTGCACGTTTTCAATGCTTCAGACGGTTCACTATGAGCAGTACGTTTGATTGATGCAGATATATTATCAGAACTTGTCTTGATTTTGTAATATATTTATATATTTAATAACAATTTATAGTATACAGATCAATTTTCCAGGGGGTGGGAGGGGGCGGTGCTCACTCGGTTGAATTTGATTTAGATTACACTGATGTTATTCATTTTATTTACTTCTTCTCCTTCTATCTTCCTAACTTTCCTATTTTGTTAAACTTAGAAAGAGTTCATCTGTCTATTAATAAGTATTTTCCCACTTGCAATATAGGGCACGCCACAGTAACCAACGAAATGGGGAATAAGCTTTAGGTATCTTTTGTTTAAATCCTCATGTATTGATATCAATATATTTTTATGACATTGAATCCTTCAACCTAATACATTTCAAATATATATATGCTGCACTGATATTATTCTTTGTAACTATGTTTGGGAAACAGAAATATGTTTAAACTAAAAAAACATATTAAATAAAATGAAAATAAACATTGTCTCAATATGTATTTAAATTGTGTACCAATTTCAATAATGTTATTACAATCATAAGACTGCTAGGTAAAATGTTAAGGGAATCGAGAGATGGTTAGTCGCAGTATATCTTTGCTGTCCAAACTAGTTAATACAATGTTGTAATTTTGGCAGTGTTTTTTATAATTTCAAGTATTCTTCTGTTCTGGCCTATAAGAGCTTTCTCCTTGATGGCGGAAGTCGGTTTTTGACCCGGTCACAATTGTCTTGTGTTGTAAACAGACTTAATGCTTATGGAAGTTACATGTCTGCGTCAAACCGTGACTTCGAGCAATGACATAAAATCATTCCACTTGTCTGCAACGTCATATCAGATAAAGCAGTTTCATCGGTCTCACACTGACAATGTATCCTAGTCAGTCGAATACAGGCTAGATAGGACGTACAACTCAGACAGAAAACATATCTCATAGTATATGTCACATGTGGCATCATCGAGACTTTCTGTCGTGGTTACCGTTTAAGTCGCCTTTTTATTGTCAGTAAGCCGCTCGCAATTGTGGGTTCGAGGCCGCTCGCAATTGTGGGTTCGAGTCCGTTTCTGATCATTTCTATGATGGTTTGGTTCAGCTGGTTTGGAAATTATGTCGAGGGTTCTTTGCGGTAGCCTCTCTCTCTTTACTATAAAGAGCTGTATGACAATATATGACGGAAGTATTGTCGAAGTGATTGTTAACACCAAAACACCTCTAACAAAATTAGTTCCTCACTTTGGAAATGTTTATTATGCTAGACGATAATCATAAATCTACAGAAGATAGCCATTGATAAACACCTTGTAAACATGAATGTAAAAATTATTTAAAAAACCTTACTTTAAAGACCCATTATATTTCATGATTCAATTTCATGAAAAAGAAATTATAAAATAACATTTACATTTTGTAGACTTACACATATGGTACATATACAAAATATGATTATACCTTCTGTAAAATAGCAGTTAAACGCATTAATAATGTTGATCAAATTATGTAATTTGTATTTTTGATGATGTTAAAATACTCTCATTGTTTACATATTGCATTGTCGAGTATTCTCGGAGAGGGTCTGTAATTGGAAGTAATTTGATTTGAAAACCGTCGTCGAATCACATTTATCAACTACGTCATCAGTTAATGCACTCGTGATTCGTTAACGGCGTCATACGGAATGTCTTCGGAAAATTTGATATTCGGAATATGCAAATAAGTTATTTTTGTTAACAATTGAATGGTCTTAAGTAAACTATTCTTTCTTATCTCTGCATTGTAGTAACGTTGTCTTGCATCTCGTAACGAATCAGTAGCAAACATATAGCCTTATACCCTACTTTTGGAAGAAAAAAAATAGGCCTTTAAACGCGCTATATGCCATGCATCTATTAAAATTGGAGAAATTAAAACTCAATTTATGTTCTCATAACTGGGCGAAGGGGAAAAGTTTTACTGAATTTTGATAGGATTGCTTCTCTTAGTCGCCCAGCAGAGTAGTCATTTACCGTTCTCGTTATTCAATACTTAAGAGCTTTGCAATTCAAATACCAAAGTCGACAATAGACATCATATCTTCCTACAGCGCTAGACTTTCACACCATTAGGATTGTTCAAGAAATAGCTGATTCTATGTCTGGAAAATATGACTGGATGTGGTATCATACCGCTTGTTTACGATGTGATATCGCAGATAGACAGTGACCATTATATTCTGTCAATGTAGATAAATCTTTCTTCAATCTCATTGAAAATCAGATTCAGTATCGGTAATTGAATCTGACATTGTATAAAGGGTCGTCTCAGATTGACCTTTTGTATAAGCCAATCAAATTGGCGCCTACCATATCGTAAGGTATAACCAGAGGAAGTAACCGCATCAATGTATATGAACAAATAACAAGATGGTGTCCTGTAGGGAGAACTACCACACAGTCCCGAGAGTGCCAAATCAACTTCTTTTTGTCCAGGCTTTAAATCTGTTATCTGTAATTTAGTAGGACAGCAGTTGTTGAGGCATCTATGTTTAATGTGTCACATTACTGATTACTCAAAATTAGGTTGAACTATGTGTAAGCGGCCGGGTAGGATTAGCCCTGCAAGCCAAAGGCCCCGGATTCGAATCCCGGTCAAGCCGCACATTTTTCTCACCCTGTGACAAATAATTTACCGAAGTCTGTTAGAAACGGGCTATTTAATTGGTTTAAAATCGAGTATTTGTTTATGCATATAAATTACTTAAAAGGTCAATCTGATGTGACCTGTAACGCGATGTTGTTAGTGCAAATTAGGGTATGATATTCATGAGATTGATGTTTCTTAAAACTGAAATAATGTTAGCGGGGCGTTTATCCAAGCAAACTGACAGTTTTTATGCCATCGAAAAACAATCATATTTTGACTGAGTCACCTGATACTGATATGTCTTGGGAATTCAAGAAACATCTATCAAACCTATCTGATGATAAAAACGTTTGACTTTGGGTAATACTTAAAGCAATGAGATATTTCATAATTTGTCATGCAAATTACCAACATATCGTGTCCCCACAAAGGAATTGCTTAAATCGACTTTTGATTATATGTTTCATCGAGCAAATGTCTAACTTAAATATATTCAGAAAACACCAAAGTTCAACATATTTTGGACTCTTAAATGGAAAAAAAAATATGCAGGCAAACTTCTAATTTGTTTAAAAAGATGTGATATTTCTCAGTCTAGTAACATTCTCTAATATCAATCCCATATTGTAGCATTTCAAAATGAATTCATATTTTTTGTTTATTTTATTGGATTTTCCTTGACGACAAAGAACTCTCCTGGATTTATTGAAAATGATTAAACTTCTTGAATGTTTTAAGTTAACAAAATTAATATATTTCCTCTGTTACAATTAATATTCCATCAACATTTAAATTAGACTAGAGTCCCAATGCAATCGTAATAATATCATGTAATTCCCGGCTTGCTTTGTGCAAAATAAATTAATAATTGTGTTATATTAACAAGAATCATTTACAAATACAAAGTGCTTCTGGTGGAATTCGAGGGTTATTAATAATTAATAGAAAACACTCGTGTGCTATGATCTTTCCCTTCAATAATATTAGTAATAACAATGATGATACGTGTAACAATGGGGGTTACCGTAGGCAAGTGTTTGGAATTACCAACAGATTATCAAACATTTTCCCTGTGGTTTGAGTTTGGATCTGGTTACCAGGATGTTTCACATGAACATCTTTACAGCTTGCTTGCCTGGATAGCGTAGTGGTAACACGCTTCGCTTCTCACATGTGCGTCCAGGGTCCGATTCCTGGTCAAGTACGTGAGACACCAGACACGTGGGTTTTTTTCTGGGCTTTCCGATTTCTTCCCACAATAATGACCACATATGCCGCCACCAGAGCCATATAGAGTTTCGTAATCGATGTAAAATAAAGTTTAAACTTTTTAATGTAAATGCACCCCAGAGGATCGCTTAACCACTAAAAGACTTATATTTAGAAACCTTCCGTAGACACGTGATTACATTTTGAACATATACATAAGTCAAATTGAGAAAAGTACATTCTTTACCCCTGGCATTCTTAAAATCAAGAACTACAGATATCAAAATGACGACTGTCTAGTTGCCATCATTTTGTAAACAATCGAGAACTGGTTCTTAGCGTATAGGACTGGTAATTTATCGTTTAAATTGCCTCAGAAAAACAAAAGAGATTTTTGACGGACTCTTTTGTGCAATGGAAATATAAATAAGTAATAAATAAATCTGTATGAGATTTTAGACACAATTGTTTTTATTGATATGTTACCATGGATACCATTAATAATAGCATGATATTATCTGACACGTATGTACTCCCGAGTGGCTACCTCGAGTACACTTTATCATAAAGAGCATGTCATTGATGTATTAAAATGATTGAAACAAAAGGAGTGTTCAAGACTTCTGGTAGATAAAGACACTGGATTTGTTCGAAGTCCTTGAATGGCAATCAGATTGTTCCTTTTTTTGTTCTTGTTCAAAAAGCCAATTTGAAAGATGAAGATACAACTGAAGGGTGTCTCTGTAGCTGAAATAATTGTGAATAGGTGCATTTCTTGTCAGCAGTGTATGAAAGTAAATGTGAAAAGAAAAAATGTTGCATATAATCTGATAACAGTTCAGTTATCTATGAATTATCTCGATATAAAATAATTTAATAATGTAATCAAGATTGGCCGATTTACTTGGGTGAACCCCTAGCATTGTTTTCATACGTTCATAAGTTCGACTCTGTCTCTCTCTCTTTATATTTTCATAGTTTGAATATTCAAATTATGTTCAGATTAACGTCGCTGAACAAATGAGATACCGTCATAGCAACGGTAAACTCCAGGAAGAACTGCGTATTTTTAATTACGCAAATACCGTGACTTCATGTATACCCAGCATTACTTATTTGCTTTGCCGTGTGTGTGTGTAATAAGAACAAACTTAATAAGTAGAATAACATGAAATTCTTAGTCATGATGTTTCTGGTTTCAGTATAAAAAGAAATAAAGGTCAGTTTTTGATAAACCTATTTTATTATCTCTTTGTATTCGTCTTTTCTTTTGTTATAAAAGAGTTGTTTAAACTTGAAAGAATGTTCTATGATAAAAACACAAATGAGAAAAGAGAATAATGCGTGCTTTTCTGTAATTACTGTCACATTAGAAGATAATGTGAACCGTGTTCTAAGGGGAAACTTAAATATCCGGCAGCCGCTTGTGATCTATCGGATGACAGTACAGGACATTTCTGTTATATAAAGGCAATTAACTCATGTTGACTTACTTCAAGTCCAGTGCCTATAGCCTAATTAACGCCAACATCGAATCCTTGCATGCTGTTTAGTAATGGACCAGCCTTTACAAAAGATGATAAAGTTAAGGAAATAAACAACTAAACAAAGAGGGGCAAATATGTGGATTTGCAAATCATGCCGCTTCCATCTGTATCGGTTTTCTGCTGGAGAGTATGCGCGCCCCGCTACTCGTGACGGGAAATGTGATTGCTTTAACATTACTGGGCTTAGCAGCAGCATCAGAGGCGGAAAGCGCTCCATCAGCATTTGATAGATGACAGAAGAGACAACCGCGATTTATCTTTGCCTTTTGCTTGGTGAGGGCTCCAGCGCAAGCATCTTTTGACCTTTTGTATTCTTGCATGCCAGTGGTATCTAAATTAATGGACAGGCTTTTTATGGAGTAGCAAGCAAATGGTATTTCAGACATTTTTTATTCTGACATGAGGACATAACGGATAATTAAATCTGTTATCAAAGGGCATTTAATAAGGTTAAACTGTTAAGATTTTCGTTTTCTTCTCTGCGGTGTAATTTTACCTTTAATGATTACTTTGAATTTGAACTTAAGACACGATCATTAAGAACAGGAATTTTCTGATCGATGTTCCCATGGAGACATGTTATGTTAGGTGGACGCAAGAATATTCATTTCCAAGCGCACCACGCAAAGAAATTCGCACACATTTCTAAATCATTTCAAAGGAATATTAATTTACTTATTTCTCAGTTAACAGCTGTTTGGCGTATGTCATATACTGAGTCTCTGAACAATGGTTAGCCTGAAGTATTTGATAAACTGATTATTGTGAAAGACGAGAGATGTAAATTGTAGGATAAGTCTGCTCAGGGAAACTTGAGGTTACAAAAATTTAAAGGAACAATTGAATGCACGCTATGAATGACTCTTTCGTCAGGACGAAATTATCAGTTTCTTTGATTCCATATTAACCTGCTCAGCTGTGGTTAAGGACGGTGTATAAAAGTAGAGGAAAGGCACGAAGACAGACAAATGTAAATTTATATTTACTGTACTGAAAAGTTCTTATGCGTTTATAAAGTTTGTTGAAAACTGATATTTGATTGCTAAATAATGTGGTAGGCAGATATTCAAGATATGATGGAAATTTCTACAAGGATTTACGATTACACAAATAAAACTTTCATAATTAATGAACAAGATGGATATAATTTGACAACTGGTGCTGATGATGGAAATCTTACGTCAGAGGACAATCTACAGGTTAAGATACAGCGGCGGTATCCTTCACGACTGGAACTTATCGTTCGGAATCTGCTGGAACAATGTGATGCAGAACATCGCACGACACCTTCACTGAAAACAGGTATATTGCAAACATAAACCATAAAAGTATAAAACATTGCAAACATTTATATTTTATATGAGGTATTATCTGAATATTTTAAACTATTACAAGCGGCAACCTGTATTTTAGAATTTTTAACCATTACAACCGGCAACCTGTATTAGGAAAACAACCTGTTTCCAGTGGTTATTTTAATATATATCAAACTGGCATTAAATCAAGTATCTAACCTCAAAGCACACATTAATTGTTGTTTGTTTGTTTGTTTGTTTATTGGTTTTAACGTGTATTAATAGTTGTATGTGATATTTATTTCCAGGCTTGGTTATTTGTGAAATATATCAGCTAATTTTAAGTATAATACACGCGTACTTAGACGAAAAGCGCACGATACAAAGAGAAACACTTCATTTTGCATACAACCAGTAAATTACACATCTACACAACTATCTCCCTCATCTTGAAGCAAAACATACCACTCGTATGTTTTTAAAAATGATTATAATTCAATAACAATAACAAACTTATACAGTTTAATTGAGTGATTTTACAAAATTATTTTCGCGATTATTATGTCGATATCAATGATTTCTTTTTTGTTCTAGAAACGCTTATCCCATTTCAACAGCACCTCAAATGTACCAAATAGATTATTAAAAATAAGCATGTTCCAGTGCTTCCATCAAAGCATCACCGCAATTGTAAACTGAACACGAGTATGAAGATAATAGTTTGTGAAAGAGCTAAGTGAATTGTTTATATGTATAATAGAAACATGTCTGTATCAACGTTATTATTGTCATACGTGTATTTAGAATGAAATATATTCAGAAATTACTGTTGTTTAAATTATCCAAATTTCATCTTACATAGCCAGTTTTCTTCGAAAAAGATTAAATTGATGTCGTCACGGAACTCTAAATTATATTTGATATACCCAGTACAATTGCGGGCGTTTCTAACAGTGTTTCAGAAACTTCAATCACTAACAATAGATGATTACTTTTCTAGTAACTGAGATTTAAAGAATACTTTCTCGTATAAACAAAATTTAACTTCATATCTCAAGGCGCTCAAATCTTCGAAGTTCATATAAAACTGGCGATATATGTCGTGAATTTCTTTCTCTTTTAAAATCACATTCGGAAATGGCATTTTCGTGTCAGCTGAAACGAGGGTTTCTGAAAGAAATTTTAATTATATTTTTTATAAAGTCACATTTATTTTAGCTAGTGATGTGAGGGTGTTCTCCGGGTTGTTGAGAGGTTGAAGGTTCGTTTCCCGGCTGCGACATACTAACTTCGTTACAAATGGTACAGTGACTGGTATAACGGCGTTTGGTAATGGGGATAATTTACTGGACGGTCAGATAATTTGACACAGTATGGTATCATTGCTTGTTTACTGCGATGAAAAAAACGCAATGGGGCAAAATCATATCTTTCTCGTTCGTTTAGAAAAAACAAAACAAAAACAAAACAAAAACACGCAACAAAATGACTGGTATATTTTTGGTGGGGCGTTAAACTCAAACAAACACACAAACACTAGTGTTGGAATGGTTAATCAGTTCGCCGACGGATCATTGACGAAGACCGCGCTGATTAATCGACGACGATGATTTTTCATTAGTCAAGGAATTATACATTTTATGATTTTAGACAGAGAACCGTTTTGTTTTGTTTTTTGTTGGTAGCAACATAAATGTACGCTTATTGTTGATTGAATAGTTCGACACCATCTGCCACTGCATTTTGATCTAAATTGCTACAGTAATATTTTGACTTATAAAATGTGAAAATGATTAAATATTTCAAATTATGACAAAGTCATACATATTTTATTGTATTTTTTATATTTATAAGATACATGACTTTTGAATTCTAAGTACAGTCTGTATGTGAAATAATGGTTTGCAAGTTTTAGAATTATAGTCACTGATTAATCATTAGAATAGAAAGTAAGAAAGACGAGCTGATTAATAAACGATATTTTTTTCGAATTGATTCCGAACACTAGCAAACGCATATCTTTCGATTACGACCATTGTTTTCCAGTGGAGGAAAGATCAATTTCTTAATAGCTATGAAACATCTTAGCTGTAGTAATGACCCATTTACATAAAATGGGTGTATGGTTCCTGTACGCTGTTTAATGACCAATGATGTCTAGAAATGGCCAAATAAAACCAAACATCAACATCTATGCCATATAAAAACGACTGGAGGCTTTCTGATGTGTCATTCTTCCTGCACCTTTGGTTGTAAAATATGGAACACCGCTAGGATGCCGGTTTGTCGATTCCGAAATTTGTTGTATCATTTTATTTCGCGCTAGCTACAATTCGCGTAAAGTAAATAAAAAAAAACTTTGTGTCATAGAATGCTGTTTGTGAACTCTTGGTTTTTCCATAACCAATATTGTGTTTGTGTTTTAAGTTATGAGAAAAAAGAAAGGAATATTAAAGAACTATGTTTTAACAGTTCAATGAGTATGTAACAAAATATGACTTCATATATATATATATATATATATATGCAACCGATCTTTGTTCAGGGCGAGTATACCCTTCTGTTAGTAACTGCAATCCTTTAGTAATAGATCGGTATTATTTTGTTTTTGATATGTATATGGTATTCACATATACTTACGTTACGTTTGTTTGTACAAATATTATACCAAGTTCAACGTTCATTGGTCTTTCGGTATATATTGCCACTGGCCATTTACAAAAGCACTTAAGGCCAAGACAGTACACATACATTACATTCAATATTATTACCCTTTGTCACATAGTATATAGTGAATACCACCGGGTTAAACAATTCCTCCAAAACGCTAAGTATATGATTACTTTCATTCTCTTTCTAGTGCCAACTGGATATATTCACCATCTTACTAGTGCATACCTTCTTACCACGGTAGGTTTGAACAAGGCATTGGTAGGTCGACGGCTCTGTCCGTATGTCTCTGTACCGATCTGGAACTGTAACTACGTTGACATTGTTATCATTTGCTGGTAGAAATCGGCGACTTTATATGTGCTGTAAAAGCTCCATATAGGGAGCAATGTTTAACACACAGATAAACAACTCTTTCATGGATTTTTGCCTGCAGGGCTTTATCAAAAATCACGAAGAAATATAACAGCACTACATTATTGTATCATGTCCAAAAACAATATAGCGTAATTCTTCGTAAATATTCATGATTTTTTTTATAAAGCCGTGTGGGCGAAAATTTATAAAAGAGTTATTTATCTGTATGTTATTGTTCAAGATAAGGTCTATGGCAGGAGAAGTCAGTGAAATGTGAAAATGTAACTTATGGATAAGGCACAAAATACCTTCTTTCCTAAAATGCCTAACTGTTACTACTATAACTTTTTTATAGATACATTATTTTATATGCAACAAAACAGAAAGAGAGAGAGAGAGGGGGGGAGAGAGAGAGAGAGACAGACAGACAGAAGAGGAGAGGCAGTGAGATACATTTAAAAGTAAAAAAAAGGTAACTTTTTATGTCAAAAATATGAAAATCTTCAGTTATTTTCCGTTTAAAACAGTATGTTACTTCTGTCAATATCGTTAGACGCTCTACCTCTGTTTTTGTTTTTACCCCGATTACACTATAATTAACCACACGAATTAATTAAGGCAAATAACGTCATCATCTTAGTCAAAAATTGCATTAGACTTATTACTTTCATGTTATAGAAATAAACAACCATCCAATGTTTTCTGAAAAATAAAGGAAGAATTCGAGAAAATCGATAGTTTTTCTCCGGTCTGACTGTTGAAGTCCGATCGGAAATAAACGACAACGGACAGGTATCGATCGATTTTTTCCCCGTCGGAACGAATTCCGATCGGAGATCGTAATATTCAAATCAGTGTATCTTTTTTATATATGAATGGATTTTTATAAAGAAACTATATTTGGAAACTGGAAACTATGCTCTTTCAGATTATGTATGGGTAAAAAGTGTATAGGCATTAGTGTCGTTAAAAGTTTTTAGAAAAAAAAACAACAAACGTTCCATAACTTCACCGACGCGGCTTTATTGATTAATGAAAATATTTTTGGTATGTTTAGACCCTAACAAGCAAAATACACTTTTAGAAAAACCGTTAAGAATGGATCAGTGGGGGGAAAATATTATTTCAAAGTGAAAAACCGAGAGGGTAAAGTCACTGACTTTAAAACCCACTCAGCCCCTCATCGCGTGGGTTCGAATCCCGGCAAGGTCATTCGGATTTTCATGCTGGCTTGCGGTAGGTCGGTGATTCTACCCGGATGCCTCCGTGCATTCGGGTCTTCCTCTACCTGTAATTAGCTGGACGTCGCTATATGACTGAAATACTGTCGAAGCGACGGTAAACACAAATAGTCAAGTCATGTGATTTATTTAACTAAATCACATGATGCCGAAACATTTCTAAGCTGTGCATGTATCTAGACATCTTAATTTAGATTTCCCTCCCATAATTTTCATGTTTGTTTCACTGAATTAAAATGTGTTGAAAAAGAAAAGAAATCGCAAGCATTCGGATAAAGTTTTGAACAATCAGTGGCTGATATTTCCAGCGCCCGGTAACAAATATATGATAAAAGATGTATGTACAGAAATGTTAGTCCATGGTCCAGTAGGTAAGAAAATTAGAATATTTGCAAGACAGGCGTTCTCATTGAGGATTATGGGATCGATTTCTAGTTGGGCTACAATTCTTTATATTGAATATGAAATGGGGAAAACTACCTTACATGCTGAATTAACAACAGGAGAAAATAGATTTAGCTCGTCTGTTTTTGAAAGAAAAAAGGAAAAAGAGTTATTGTTATCACTTCTAGTGTCGTCGTCGTTCTCAACTATTAAATTTCCTGTCATTAAACTTCACATACTTGCTCACTATCACAAGGCCTACACTTCCATCAAGGGCCATAACTTTTAGGGCCATTTTGACAAATTATCTCCTCTAAAAAAAAAAAAAAAAAAAAAAATTTAACCATGGCCATAACTTCTAAACTATTAAACCGTCTGTCATCATCTTCACGTACTTGTTCACTTTCACAAGGGCTACATTCTCAATCATAAACGTAATTGAGATCGCGACATTTAATGACTCTTATCATGGCCGGTAGCTTTATTTGGAATTTTGAAACTTTGTTCCTGGCAGTTTACGATTTATCAGAATCTTATAGACATATTTCCTTCATAATTAATATTTAGCTAGAATATAGTTTATTATAGCTAATTCAAAATGTTCATGGATGCTAGTATTTTTGTTAAAATACATTTTAAACCAGTCATATAAGGTGTTGAAAGGAAATTCAAACTAGTGTTCTATTTTGAAATCTCTCTCTCTCTCTCTCTCTGTATATACATGTATACAGTGAAAAGCAAGGACATTTCGCAGAGAAATGATAACCTCAAAAAGGAAAATCCTCTTGGTTTCTGAGCCTTGCTTTTATCCGAACTTTTTATATTCCCCATTAGTTCCCAGATTATCGCAGCTTAACAAGAAATTAAGCTATAAATATCGAAATGTTGTGGTGGTAACTAAAAGTCTTGATATTTCACATTCTATAAGATCTGAACTAGTACTCGTAATACTGTTATTTAATGTATGAATAATCCTTTCCTCGTGGAAAAAAATAATGCATATAATAAACATTTGAGCAAATGAGCTACATTTATATTTATTTATTTTTTTTTCTTTATTATTTTATTGCTTCATTTTTATTCATTTACTTTTTATCATTTTTTTAATTTTATTTATTTATTTACTTATCTATTTATCATATTTCTTTTGTCTTTGGAGCCTAATCGGAGGGGACAATGCTTCTGGTAATCTTACGTAATGCAGCCGTCACATCCAGACGACTGGGCCTTGCACTTACATGATTATATGTCTAATCAATATGGCCACGTTCCATAAACAGAGACTCTCACTTTGTGCACATGACAAGTCCGTGCAATAAATGATACTCAAGCTGTGCCAGATATTGTACTGCTGCAATACTATTCGCAGTAGTTTCGTGGAGTCGTGTCAAAAACACGAGATGCTTGGGCTCGAGATTCAAATAAATGTCTCGGTCTTATGAAAAGTTTTAAGATTTTTAATAATCTCTCTTCTCTCTCTCTCTCTCTCTATATATATATATATTATATATATATATATATTAATTACTTTGTTCAATGCACGATAACCTTAAAAAAGTGTTTAAGTTTTCATATGCAACATTTAGCGAAGTTCAAGCGAAAAGTAAAGTTATTTCCTTTCACCATTGTTAACCTCTCTCAAATAGCCATTCTCAGATAGTCTCGGAGAGCTTGCAGCTAAATATGGGGGAAATAAGAGTAGACGCTATTATTGTCTATTGTCGATGATGTTTACTGCAAGTCTGATTGAAAAATAATGATTTTGAATGTTAAATCTACGAGCAGATGGTGTCTTTTTTTTTCGACTTAAATTGTGGTCATATAAATGAACATATTTAAACTACCAAAAGAAGACGCGACACATTGATAATTTCATAACATTAGCACTACATATCCATAGGGTTTGGGTATCATGTTTTTTTTTTATAGTATTTCAAAATATTCAGGAAAGTTAATGTTTCAAAGTTTTATTTAAGAAAAAAAAAAAACAGATGTGTAAATATATTGAACTGCTAAAAATCGGAAATAAAATTGTATTGCACATACTAGAACTATTTTTAAAATGGCCTTCAATATCAGAATTAAGGCTCTGAAAGCTTTTAATACATGACTGTATATAACTGCATACGATTTAGATGTTTTAAACTGTTTAACCCATGCCCTTGAATTAAATAAAGCTAAAATAAATGAAGCATTCTCACTTCTTACTAGGCGGAGTGAACATGAACAATCAGAGTAACAAAGTGTATACTTTACGTTCGGAAAACGTATTCCTTCTGTTTTTTTTTTTTTTTTTTTTTTTTTTTAAGTTGCTTTTTTTTGAGGGGGTGTTTTTTTTTCACAAGAGTGCAATGTTTTATCCTTTTGTTTAAGGTTCGGGTTGTTTTGGTGTGCACTAAACGAATATCGTGTATTAAATTGGCATTTATACAATTTGCTGAAACCACACAAACGGGAAATATATTCATATATTAGATGATTTTATTCAAAGTCTCGACTTTACTATCATAAATAAAAAAATTTAAAATTCCTAATCTATTTGTTTATTCCTCAGAGAGTATGCTTATTGTATAATCATCCAATATCAAACAGATTTAATTTTGGAGGTAGATGAATTCAAGGAGCAAACTGTAATTGAAATGAAATTAATGCATTTTTTATTTCGAATTTAACATGCAAATTTAAACAT
>CM037781.1:34433057-34483057 GCA_021229015.1 Solen grandis | reverse complement strand
CTATTTTTAATAAGAA
Organism: Solen grandis; assembly: GCA_021229015.1. Classification (NCBI taxonomy): domain Eukaryota; kingdom Metazoa; phylum Mollusca; class Bivalvia; order Adapedonta; family Solenidae; genus Solen; species Solen grandis. Next base: position 34,483,041 of record CM037781.1, on the reverse strand, counting down.
TGGCGCTGTATTCATTTTCATCCGCCCACTTTGTTTAGTCTTAACAAGACATGGATGTTTTCCCGAATAATTCTTTCGTATTTTAGTTAGAACCCGGGTTATTTATTTTTCACAACCATTCTTACTATCACGATTTCGATCAGGAAACAATATGGAATCATCTGAAACGCGGGTAAATAAATTTGATTTTGATTCAGCAGAACGGTTTTCAGGAAAGCAATTATGTTTCATTATCCAAAATACTGGTTGGAATTAGATGTCATGCATTATTCTTGTTTTAGTTCTCATTGAGGCAATTTAAATTTGATATTTACGACGATCTTGCAGCGACTTCCTGGATGGCACTAGTTCTTTGAGCTTTGGAGGCTCGTGAACACACATCCTTAGCAATGTTTATTACCATTTGTCGACGGTGACCTTACGTTAAGAGACAAAACATATTTTGAGATATTTAGTTCTCAGATCTATTTTTTTTATATTAATCTGATCAGCGCTGATCAAAGAATCCTTTAAGCAGATGATCGGTAAACATTAAAAAAATAAGGTTTTTCTACATTGCTCGGGTAAACGCTATTCGAAACCGGTAACTTAAATACAGAATACGTATTCCTGAAATAGTTGCTTGCGGAACCATGTGCCACATTCCTAAACAGCATTTTCACGAATTCCGGGTAGCGAATTCGTAAGTCCAGGGGCAAATTGCATACACAATTAGTTTCTATAAGTTTCGATGTTCTTTTAACTCAATTTGTTTCCAACCGGATGTTGCCAAAATAAGTTTCGTACTCTTCAAAGGTGCCTCGCGAAATAACATGGAAAACAAATATGGCTGACAAGGTTTTGGATTTTCATATTCCAAATGGATATTACTTAAATGCTCATTAAATGTAGACATACGAAATGTTTTGTTTGTAACTTCTGATTAGATTTATAAAATAAGTATTCATATGGCATTTTAATGCATTGATTTTTTTGCTAAATCTTGCAAATTGATGTGTTTCAAATTGAAAATAAATACTGTGTACGTCAGACGCCATCTTGAAAACACTTTCTTCGCAACAAATTAGTAAAATCGTTACACAGAGCACGAATTAATCGGGAATATATGGCGCTGCAACACTTTGTTTGAGAAACTCGGCCCAGTCTGTGAAGTTAGCGCATGCCCGAAGACTGAATGTGGTACATCGTTGTTACTAGCACGTATAGAATACAGTCCGTTAAGACATTTCTTAGACGGCACCATATATTTGAGGCAAACATTTGGTTTTATCAAATACATATAATTATATATCTTTTTTTGTATATATTCTAATGAAATAAATCGCTCGTAACTTTGAATTTTCAATGGCTACAAATCTAAAGGCCTTCTAAGTCGGAAATAATTTTCGGTACATTTCTCCAGACAATATCAGCCTGCGCTTGCTACGGTTATCTATTGTCTGTAGAAATGTCATCTTTACATCTATACATTCAGTTCAAATAGAAATTGTGCACTTTTTAATCTTAAATATTTCAATATTTCCTATTTTCGCACACTAAATTTCGTGCCTATTTGTCATCGATCTAACCCAAATTTCTCCATGCCAGGCTAGATCGATGGCAAATACACTCGAGATATAGAGTGAATATCATAACTGATAGGTTTGATAAATACTGAAATATATAAAATTAAAAAGTGAACGCTTCCTTTGTGGAAGTTTGTGCAGACGTAGAGTAATTTGGTTATCACTGAATGTGATACAGACGCTAGATTGCATTGACTTCCGTTTTGTTTTCTTCACCAGACTGTATAAATTCGGCAGATATTTATTTTAATCAATGGAAAAAAAAATGATCAAAAAAATTGTCATATTTCGTTATCTGTGTTTATATATTACTAAAATGTTATGCAGTAGCCATTCTTGTTGACGGAAGCAGCTTGACCGGTTTTTATCCCTGCAATATCGTTGTGACGCGCTGCCAGAACGAAGTAAAACATAATACTTCGGTGCGTTATATGTTTTTATAAGGAAAAACACATCCCAAGCTTGCTTTAAATTTTGGGTCAGAGAAAAAGAAAGATAATGGTCACAAGAGTACATAACTTAGTAAAGTCAACATTGATTGCATGGTCACAACCAAACAATATCCACATTTAAATACTAAATCACATGCTGTCAGTTGTTCATTTGTTAACACATGTAAATATAAAATGGTTAAAAGCTGAATCTAAACAAAACCCTATAATAAACACTTTCGTGTTTTTACAAAGCACTCGTCTGGTTCCCGTTCTGGCAGTGCTTCACAACGAAGCTGCAGAGAACCGTTATGTTTTTAGTCGAAAACCTGTCAACCTACTTCCGTAAACAAGAATGACAACTAATGATGTCGTATAAAAACGTTATGTACAAAATGAGGATTTACGTGAAACCCTACTTCGATACACTTTCGCCTCTACACAGAGCAAACAAACTCATATGACTTAGAATAAATCTTTTAAAAAACTGTTCTGATTGTTGCAAATGTTCTGCAAGACAATTATACATGAAATATGTAAAGTTGCAATTCGAGAAATACATGGTCAGATGTATAGATGCTGTCAAACTACACCAAATAATCGTAAAATAAATATAAAAAATATAAAATAAAAGACAGAAGAACGATACTTACAGGAATTTTTTATATTTACATGTCGCATGATCTGTACTTAAAAAATAACATAAGGATATTTTCACTTTTTACTTTCTTTTCTGCTTGAGATTTTTGCACGAAACAGCCTTGCTGTTTATAACTCCATAGCTTGAAGTCCGCTTTAAATGCGATTATGTTTCTCCTTGTTTATTTTGCCTTAGTATTAGAAATTGTCTAGCTAATCAATCTGCCTTAAGATCTGGAGGTCGTGGGTTCAATCCCCGGCCGCGACATACCAAAGTCGTAAAAAGGACACTGATATAGCTCCCTTGCTTGGCGCTCAGCATATAAGATTAGGTGTTTTCCTTTTTTCGGTGAAACAAATGTAATTGCTCTGATGTCAAACGGGGTCTGTCTTCTGAAACATCATTATCAATATCACCTGGTCAAGTGGCTGTATGACGTCACATAGCCTTAACTGTGAGGTCCAAATTCTCTGAAATACATTCCATACATTGTAACCATATTGTGAGCATGACCACACGGAATAATATTTGATACTTCCATATATGTCCAATATTAACGATTACTCGTAAGACTTTTTTGAGTTCATCTATACTTTTTGCTGTCGCTGATACTTTGTTGATGATGTGAGAGAAACCATAATACAATATATAAACATATTTCCTAAAGCTAACCACTAAGGCTTGATTATTTTAGCCAAATCATATTTGAACTACCAGTAGAACAATCTAAGAATACGACAATACCCTCATAACAAAAATGTCACACCACTTAATTTCTTTCTCTCTTATTCTAGATAATCTAATATACTCTTTCTTTAACTCTGTCATATTTTCTACACATACAACACATTTATAAATCATGTGTGATTAGAGAGTATGCCTCGGGAGCGGGAGGTTGATGTTTCGTCCCCGGCCGCGACAAACCAAAGTCGTATGAAATGGTACTGGTATAGCTCCCATGTTTTGCTCTTAGGATATACTATGGTAGTCCCAGGAATAATTGGTCCGGTGTCTAGATAATGTGACTGAATGTGGTATCATGCCGTATGTCTGCGGCGTGATACTGCAGTGTGGCCCCATGTAGACCTAGTCTCTATGTGCTGTCTGGCGGGACGCGACATACCAAAGTCGTAAAAAATGGCAAACGAATTAACATAAATTAGTGGGTGAAACTTATCAAATTTAATAACTTTGATTGTTTTTGTTCTATTTCCTATCTTTATATAAAATATATAATTAATTATTAGGTATTGTCAAGAAATACCCTTAAAAAGATAGGCGGTGTTGATGGGAATAAAGTATTCATTTGGTTATATGACGTAGGAATTATAATCTGTAACATGTTTCAAACCGGCAAGTCAAAATAAGCATGGAAAAAGCATGGACCATACTCGTCGGAATAAACCTTATTGTAATGAGGTAGACTTCACCCGTCTTGTAGTCATACAGAAAAGATAACCATTCTATCATAACGTAAAATTATGCTTTAAGATTAATGTTCGGCCCAAAATATGTATATTTTAAAAGAAACAGTAATTCAACCAAAATGCTTCGAGGACAAAACATTTATTTAAGCTAGTTGTCATCTCAACAACAATTGCACGTAATTTATTTTCACTCAGTACAAGCATTTCTACCAACTTGAATGATAATCGTCCAGATATTCATTTAATCTTATCTTACATCATCATCCGTAAAAAGGTCAAAAGTAAAAAGCTACACTTAACACTTTCAAAATTTACCAGGCATCGTGCTTTTGGAATAAGTACAAAAACAATGATCTAGTTATATTAGGCATCCTTCTAACCAGTTATTGTATGTTAAGTCTAAGAGAAACGCGTATTTATCAACTACGTATTTTTAGCTGACAGATAACGCTTACAATAAGAGGTGCCGTCACATATACAGTATAAAATTGATATTTAGAGACCCTCCTGGCTTTCTAAAAGAAACACTCGCAAATCTCACGAAATCAATGACGTTATTTTCCTGGACCACTTCGTTTACGAGCTTTCGAAATTAAAGGGAACTCTCAGACGAGTGAATGATTGCATGAGCAAGTCGGTAAAACCTGTCCCGGAGTTGGATGCTTTGGAGATGTCAGCAGTAAATATGTTTCTTCACATTAAATACTTTGATTTATTGTGGTACTTAATTTAGAGATTTAGAGATATACGAGTGTGCAATTTTATTGCTCTTTTCACACCATGTGCAATTTAGGAAGAAAATGTATATATGGATGATCTATACACGTCAAGTATGAAAAAATATTGAGGAATTATTATTGTAACTTAGAATTAAAACAACTGAAATTGGCCTGTTGGTCTTTTTTCGATTTTCCATTTTAAGTAATTGTGATTTTGGGCCATTCTTCGTCATTTTCTTTTAATGGAGCTGCAATACAAGTGCCAAACCGCTTGTAACATACTATAGTCAAAGAAGTTAATGAAATCAGCTTCATGTAATTATGTTCCTTTTAAAACGAATGCAAAAATAAACTATAGGTACTTTTAAATAGCAATCAATATTTATCTTAAGGAATACAGTGAAACTGTCGCAACAACCACTTATGTCAAAACCGAAAAAAAATGTTTAACTTGTAAAAATTGCGGTTGAGGGAAACTGACAGAGAGGAAATGTATTCATTAGATTTAAATGTGGTGACCAAAGAACATAGTTACTAGGAGTTGCAAGACAGTTGTCATTCTAAAAATTCCGTCGCATTATTTTTGACAGATGTGCCGTTATATTTTGCAAAATACAATAACCGTGTTTCATGTTGACAGGAATTATCGATAAATTATTGTATGCGACAAACAGTTTCTCCATTATTTTATCGAGCTACTGCGCTTGGGTAAATTGAGATTTTGCTTAAACTAACGCCGATATGAATAAGTTTTATATTTGTATTTTATGAGAGGGAAAGAAACGTTTGGTCGTGTATTATTTTGTATATCATTGTTAAGCACTGTGTGAAACATATGAACACTTTTTTTTTACATTTTATACACAACTGGATAGACATTGAAATGGCATCAAGATATGGCGACTCAATTTCCATTGATGTTTGGGTTTGCAAATTTCGGCTTTTTCTTTCGCGTGGCACATTGATAGAGTGACATTAGCAAAACGAACCACTTGTATTTCGCAAGGCGGGGCGAAATCTTGCTATGAAATTGTGACTGTTTGAGAACATCGGGGAACCACTGCAGTTTAAGACCACTGCTGTTCATTAAGACCACTGCTGTTTATTAAGACCACTGCTGTTTATTAAGACCACTGCTGTTTAAGACCACTGCTGTTTATTAACACCACTGCTGTTTATTAAGACCACTGCTGTTTAAGACCACTGCTGTTTATTAAGACCACTGCTGTTTATTACGATGGAGTACCCGGGGCAAATTCATATGTTCCATAACCAAACTCCGCGAACCGGTTACGCCACCCTACGCTACTTTAACCACTGCCAGCATACAAGTCACGTGATGATAGTTGAAACAATGTGACCAACACTCATAATTGTATAAATTAGAGTCGTTTGATTTTGCTTGTTTTTGTTTACTTTTCTCTTAATCATGAATGTTATTTTCGTGAAATATAACGAAACTGATATGAAACTACAGTCAAAAGTGATAAAAGTAAATCCAGCCTATATCAGCCGAAATCTACTTGTGGTGGCAGTGGTTATCGACAACTGTAAGGGAGGTAACTACTGCGGTGGAGTTTGTCCCATAACATGGATCAAAGACTATTATAAGAGTGGAAATATACTACTCAATATTTGCTATGCAGCACATATCGTGTTATATTTGTCCATATCTCTTGAATTTTCACAGCCATCCTTTACATATTCAAACCTTTGATGTAATGCAAATCTTAATTTTGAAATTTCAAAACAACAACAACAACAACAAAACAAAACAAACCAACAAAACAACAACATAAAATAAGCGTTTTCTAATTTTAAAATTATAACACCATTCACAAAAGTTTAAATTTACATCCACTTATTGAAATTTCAATATTATCTAAATTATAGAGTTAAATTTTCAAGTTGAAATGTTATTGCGGAATTGCAACTTGTCATTTGTTAATTTGCATAGTAATTTTGACAATTTTTACTCCTGTAATAATGTTTTAAAGATTCATTACCTATAACTAACAAAAAATGTCCATTTTAGTATAAAAATAATGCATCCAAGAGAAGGATTGAAAAGCCTCTTTTTGCTGTGTATACCATTGGTGCTTAGCAAACTTTGAGTAGTATAGGAAACAGGACTCCATTAAGACACCGATGCCTGAAGCATCGTTCTGCCGGAGACACCTTGACAATATGAGATAAATGCAGATGTGCTATGACACCTCTTATTAAATGGCGGTTTATTTTATGTATATTGCTTTAATTAACGAGGATTGCATCTGAAAACCCCACTTCCGTTCTAGACACTCAATACACCAACGTTTATTAGCATGCATCTTTCTGGGAGACATATTAAAACGTCGCCTAAGGAGGACGTAAGAGTATTAATTGAGATCATGGCGGGAAACACCATCTGCTCTAGTTGTGTTTATATGTTATTATACGCCCGTTTTGAAGAAAATGACTCAGCGGAGGGCACAGCGGTATCAGTTAAACAGTGTGCTTTGCTGATTTTAATTGAAACAATTTCTAAGTATCTTAGTGTCTTACGTGAAAAGGGCGACTCTCGTTTAGATAAAAAAAAGGGTGGCACATGGGGACATATCTGTTCAAGTTCAGATTTACCTCTTTTTAGAAAAATGAAAAAAAAAAAAAAAAAAAAAAACCCAGCTCGTTCACAGATGATCTGTAGATATGAAACAAAGTGAATACCTCTTTAATGTTGTTGAAGTCTTTGTTTCCTGACAAATAGGATTGGCAAGCGTAGATCATTTTGATTGTTTTGTCATTTTCATGAATGCTAATAGAGTACAGTATCCCCGAAGCAGGTGTTCGTGGTACCACGTGGCAAGTTCCGCAATATAGCATCTTCACCAATACCGGGTAGCGGATTCGTAAGTACAGCATGTGAATTGAGCACATGCGCGAAGGGTGAGCTATGATCAGTCAAGTGACGGCAAACGAAAAAAAGAAAACCTAACTAGATAAAGGTTTATAATTCTAGATATTGTTTCAACAGCTTTCGTGACGTTATTGCCTGTGATGGGGAAACCAGTCATTCTTTTTACAGTCATGGAATCCGATGGTTGCATAGGGTGACCATGCGTCTGTATTGGATATTGATAAACGTACATATAATACATAGTTAAATCCAATTTTTAGTCTATGACAATCTGTGAACGAGCTGCTTTACTGATATCAAAACATTAGCTGACATTAACATTCTTTTAAAATCACATCTTTATTAATGATTTCATTACCATCAGCTTCATTATCATCATCATCACTTGTTTTATGAAAACCTTGCGTTTCGTGCATGCGAGTCAATCTTAGATTGAATTGATGGAACTGAAACAACAACAACAACAACAACAACAAACAAACAAACAAACAAATAGTACGCCATAAGGTTTTGTGTAGATCAATACTCATGTTAAATATGGGTACCATTTGTAGAATACGTCTGTCTCCGTTTTTTTTTGTTTTTTTTTTTTTTTTCGGTTAAAAGGTTTCTGGACATATAGTCATAATAGGCACATGTGTGTTATTTACATTCTTCATGAAATTATTTCTTTGTCTTAATACTGAAACCTTAGGTAAACTGCACGAGAGACGTAATATGATATTATGAGGCATTGTTCTATTGTTCTTGCGTTTTATTAATTGCAATAGTTAATCTAATGAAAGTTCTTAACATACAACGTTATCAAAATGTTCATGCATTTGTAGTTAATCGTACAAATAAAAAACAATCTTAGAAGTCAATGGAATTTTAGAGCTTTTTAAAAAAATCTGATTATAATATATGCTTGTGTGTAATGAAATACAAATAAAAACAAATACATGTAGTGTAAATTGCTAAACGATAATCATGTACTAGTGTCGCCGGAATATATTGATCGATATAATGAATATGTAGACATTCATTAATAATATGCATTTAGACAATCATATATGAAAAACAGTTGTTTTTTTTTTTTTTTTAAATTTATTTATTGTTTGTTTAAGGTTTTTTTTTATTGTTGGAATTACTTAATAAACTTAATATTATAATGATAAAGGAAATAATGAAAATGTCAATTGAGCACCAATTTCGTCTACCGACTTTTGAAGACCAATACCGACACTGATGTTGAATGACCTCGACAGGAATTAAGGAATTAACAGATCAGAGACTCGGGGGATGTTAGAAGCACATGTTCGGTTTGTATCAAGGTTGTTGTCCAATTTGCATGAATAAGGAATGTGGAAGCCCCGAAGGCCTCTCTTGTGTGTTTTTCTGAGGTTAAGCAATACGAACGGAGGGTTGTCTTAAAAATCCAGAAGCATGGAGGGCGTGTATACAATCGTTAAAACACTCTATGAAAGAAAACTGTAAAATTTACTTACTGTTGACATGTATGTCTGGTTGATTACTGTTAAGTTTTATTACAATATTAAACAAAAATGAATTCCACCGAAATGCACGTGATTTGGATTTATCTATTAGAAAGTGCATCAAATCTACACTGATTCCCGATCTAAACATTTTAACCGGGTCTTAATTTTGTCAGACATTGTATTAGTTTCTGTTTTACAACGTTCACCTCTTCGTTTAGTTTGTTTATTAGTTTTTGATTTTGATCACAACATATAATTATGTTATGCAAGGCAGCTACTTTCATTTATATATTTGAGTGTCTTTTCACACGCCAAAAACTGATAAATGGAAAATCCAATTCAATAACTTCATTTGTGTCTAATTTGTTTGTGCTGTGGCTATTGCGAGATCTTCTCTTATTTACAAAATATGTAAATATTTAGGCATCCGCGACTTAATAACTTCATTTGTGTTATTATATTATGGTAATAAAAATTAAAAAATTTAAAAAAAGGAAAAAAGGACACAGATATATATACAGATATATAGAAAGATAGTGGCATACAAACATTCATTCGTGCAACAGATATACGTTGATATATTATTGATAAGAAAGAAAAAATCATAAATGCAAAAGCTTAATTTTTTATTAATCTGCTTTCAAAAGAAAGTGAATTTCTTTGCATTAAAAAGCGAAATAAATCACTAATGGAATTATTCGAGTTCTTTTTGGGGAATTCCTTTATATCTAATTCCTTTTTAAATTACGATCCGTGGTTGTGCTTATTTTTGTTATTGTTTTGTTGGTGCCTATTTCAGTCCAACAGCGACGTCTACAGGTGGAGGATGGCCCAGTGTCCACAGAGACACACTAGATAGAACATCCGACGTAGTGCAGTCAAACTTGAAGTCTTCTTATAAATCCGAGTGACCCTGCCGGGAATCGAGCGCACTGCGTTGTGGGGCCGGGTAATATAAAGTCATAGACTTTAGCCACTCGGACACCTAGATCCCATCTAGTACCTTTATTTAGTGTAAAGCTTGTTAACTTAAGTATATTTTAGCTCGATATATGGGCAACTGTGCATAAAACGTGGATTTCTAATTTGCCTCGATTCAAAAAAGAAAACTGCTGTAAGTAATTTATTTCGTCACCAATTTTAATGGGATATAGTGCATGCGAAGCAAAAAATTGTGCACATAATTAAAGCTCTAATGATTTTAAAAGTCAGAGGCACAGTATTTCCTAATATTCGGGAAAACATTATTATACAGTGTGCTTTACGTGTTAGCAAACAAACTTTCACCAACTCGGAAGGTTTTCCCGAATGTTAGGAAAAACTGTACATCTGACAAAAGAATCATCGGGGCACAATATGTCGCCTCGCATGCGCTAAATACCATTTAGAATAAAATACAACAGTTTTGCTCTCTGAATCAATGCTTTTCACGATAACTTAAAATGACGTCATATATCACGTGGTATGGCCACATTGATGTAAGCAAATTAGCTAACATAGATATAAATGAAGCATTCTGAGACAGCGTTATATTGACCAGTATTTTCCTGATAATGAATAGAACTAACATTCCCAATGCTTACTTCTGAATTATCAGCATTGCAGATGACAACCTTTCCTGTAGTAAAAGCTCGGAAAGCAAGGAATGAATATAAGAGCATGGTTGTAATGCAATTATGTGAACACTGCCTTAGTGTTAATTCTATATTTGCTATAAATCTATTTAACAAAAATAATTGCTCAAAAAGGCATTGACCAGTAATTAATGAATTATTTCTAGGTATGTTTTAAAATACCATCGGATTTGAGCATTTATCTTTCTGTAAATGATAATATAAAGTAATATGTTTAAAATTAAGAGAAAAAAAAACTTATTTTTACTTAAATCCACATGTATCTTACATTTTTCAACATCTCTTATATGCTGCACCAGTAAGTGGTGAAGGCACAAAAGATTACCCTTGTCTGATGTTCCGTCCTTCCGAAATACAACCGTTTTCCGTTTGTTTGTTGTTTTAGTTGTTAGTTTCTTTGAAATGCTTAGAAATATTCAGCTGAATTTTTAACGAAAAGTATAAATCAAGTCTGAATTACGTACTCTGTGGCATATTGAATTAATGAGATTATGTTTCAGACATGGTCATATGTGGAATTTGCATTCTTGACTTTATTAGAACTATTTACTCAGACATTTAAATTAAACGTCTTGTTTATATCTATTTATTTACTTCCTTTTCTCTCATATCGTCTGTATATTCAGTAAGATACACAGATGAAATAGGCGGTGTCTTCCTCTAAATGAAGTTGACGTCGAAATTGCCAAAAATGAGCGACTGTCCGATTACACAGACGCAGACACAATGCTTCACAGATTTGTCATCAAATTTATGGTCTTTTTGTTGTCTGTTTTTGACAACTTTAAGCTAGCGGCAATTTCGCACAAATATTAACAGTTCAAGTGCAGTGTTTATTGGCGCTTCATTCTCCTACAGCTTCGAATGTTTCTAAAACTGCAACACTCTCAAAATGCTGGGGAAAACGATTCGTATGATATACGAAAGAATGTAAGCTAATTCATTCAGGCAAGACAGTTCTTCAATGTGTTTTTGAATTGCATTAGTTTAATCTTATTTATTTACGTCGAATGGGAAACAAGTTCTTATAACTTATTCTAAGTCCCTCTCGACGGTTCCTTGGTTTGACCAATACTTTGCGCCCGAGAAGGTAGTGAAGAATTCTTGTCTCCAACGGGGTTCGAACCCACAACCTTTGGATACTAATCCCTCTCAACAATTCCTGGGTTGGACCAGTCCTTTGCGCCCTGGAAGGTCGTGAAGAATTCTTGTTTCAAACGGGGTTCGAACCAACAACCTTCGGATCCGTAATCGGTTACGTTACCACTAGACCACGGCGACCGTCAATTTGAATTGCTTTAAGGTCATTAAGTTGTTTTTTGCGTGTGTATGTTTGTTTAACAATGTATAAGAGCGTGTTGTCTAGCAGTTTAACTACACATATACGTCACTGTAATAGAAAGTGTGCACTTAGGTATTCGTTATTATAAAACATAAGTTAAATAAATAGCATACAACATGCTTCGAAAGTCTATAAAAATATAAATGCAAAAGTAACAACTAGCAAAGCTGGGACTATTATTTGCAACTAGAATTGTAAAGTTAAACGTAACGTTACATATAATTCCATAAATCTGTAACGTTGCAACGCAACAGTAACTTAAAGCTATGACTATATTCAAAGACTATAAAAGCGCCTTACAATGGGAAAATGTCGAGTTTTTCAAAACGATTTTAGATTATTTAGAAATATAATGAAGCATATTCCGGCAATAGATCAGTGAATAATTATTCCAAGTCATTAAGGAAAGTACGAGTTTTCAACATTTGAAACAAGAAATATCTTTAAAAAAGATACTCGGTCTTGGTAACCAGCTTGTCGGAATGGTTTACAAATGTAACATGTAATATATTTTGTTGTTGGTTTAATAGATGAGTAATTCCTGTGTCAGTGCAGCTCTTTGAAATAATTTCCAAATAATTTGTACAATCTTAGTAGACACTTACAGTCTTAAAACATCTGTGCATTAGACTTCGTTTTGCGGGCTACAAAACGAAACCGGATGTTACGTTTTTGTTGAATATAGGACCTGTCAGGGTCAAACAATCAATTCCGAAATATATGTGTTTCCTATTTTTTATCGTTCTACTCTTTCAGTTTACCTTAATAAGTCTTACTATTCGGGACAAATCGTTCGAAGGGAAACTTCAACTTTTAAAACAAACAGAGATCTAAAGAACTCGTTTTCGCAACTCCATTCTTTTCTTTTGGCTAATATTCCAATGACCAATGGGAATTTAGCAAAGTATATAATAACCAATGAAAAGCCTAATTTTATTCCGCTTCATTACTGTGTGTTTCACAGGAAGTCAGGGTGAAAATAAACGGCCTAACGGCCGAAAAACAAATCAAAATGAGGATCTTATAAAGTCCTAGCGTATACATTTCAAACACCATTCGTTCCAATTAGAATTTACCCAAATTTTGCTTTCAAAAAGTAACAAGAAAAATATCATGGTTAGCTATTACTTTAACAGACTGTACAACATATATCCAAAATCCTTAGTTTATTAAGTTGAATGGCCCAGCTACAAGTAATAAAGCATCCCAGTATGCCAATCAAATTCTGACAAGACATGTCATTTCATTATACTGGGAATATAAGTAAACTAGTAATCATGCTGTGATGTGTGCATATGTTTATTATGAAAGCTATTATTTTCGTCTGGAATGGTTTGCTCTTGTCATACTTTCTGCATCTTACTCACTCTTTTATTTGAATCACTTGCACTATATCGAACTTTATAACTATGTTAGATATTTACTATTCATGCAAATGTACAGTTTACATTTATTTTATATAATATTTATTAAATTTACCTGATATAAAATGAAAATGTATGTGTAAAACTATTATTCAGTAACAAGTAACTGCTCACAATTACATCAATTTTGTGTCACAAAAGACAAAACAGTTCCGAGTTCCGAGTTAAATCCTGCAATTCGTTAATGAATAGCCAAATGCATCATGTTTATAATCTTGGTTATGTTTTTTAATTTCTTCATTTATTAATTAATTAATTTAATGACCCATTATCTCATTTTAAGTTATAGTGTATATTGTTTAAAACCCATATGCTACATACGCCTATTCGAGAATTTGCTTTCTTGACGGCCGAATGGCTGTTTACTTAGACATTTGAATTAAACGAATTGTCTTGCTCTTGCTTTTTTTATTTATATTTTTCATAGATATTTAAGACAACCGATTTTTTTCTGAATAGCAACCGATTGACCTATAAGGTCGAGGGTCCTGGGGGTGGCTAGACTCCCATGTTGGCCCAGGGCAAGCCCCCGGCCGAAAATGAATTTAGAAGTTTACAAATATCTAATTAAAGCTATCCTGGGTACATTATTGAGTACTGTTCATAACTGAGAAGCATACTTGTACTATATGAGGGAAACGGAAATTAATAAATAAATCCCTCATATATTCTTTATAATATTATTTTAGATACACAGAAGAAATATGGCGCGTCTTCCTTAAAGTGAAATTCTACAATGACGTCTTACTGGGCAAAAACAATAGTTTTATTACACAATAAAAACGCGTTGCTTCACAGATTTGTCATAAAATTAATGTTTTTTTAAAATTGTCTTTTTTGAAGTCTTAAGGTAGCTGTAATTTCGCACAAATATTATCAGCTCAAGTGTATTATGATAGGCGGCGATTCATTTTCAGACAGCTCAATCAGATAAGGATATTGTCCATGGTGATCAAGTAATTAAATTGTTTATCTACAAATATACGCCATTGTTATATAAAGCGTGCACTTAGGTTTTCGTTACTTTCAATATCATATTATTTCTTTCAGAAATATATATGAAAGGATTGCAAACACTCCTCTGATATATCAATACTTTCGGAATATATTGGCCTGTATTACTCACCTTTTATGCCAAATACATTGTAAACAATCAATACACTTGACTGAACGAAGGCCTAGAGGCACAATCGTCTGTATCATTCAGGGCATCAATGGGTGATCATAATATATGACATCAATGTGTTTCGCAAAATCGTGTTAGAGATCAATTTAATTGCAGTAAAAATAAGCGCAATACTCTAGTCATTTTAACCAAATAGTAAAATACGAACTTTTAAAATTATCTTTAATTTCAATTATATATCTAAAGTTGCAACGTAAGTTTACATCGCAAACATAAAGTGTCGTTTACTATTACACATTTTGCCATAAGCAATAAAATAAAACAAACTGAGTTATTATTTTATAGCTGTGTAACATATTAAGATTGTTATATGTGTATGGCGCATATAATTAAAATAACAGTGACATATTTCTTTCCAGTTATAGTAACATTTACTCGTAATTGTACTTTCATTTATGGACTTAAAAACGCATCACCTTAGAGAAATTTCGATTATTGTAATTTGTTCTTTTTCAATCGATTTTAGATTTAAATTTATTTAGAAATGTAATGAGGTACATTTCAGGTATCTATTGGTTAACGTTTTATGCCATACTTTTATCACAATAGTAAATATAGTTTAAAGGAGGGGTCAGCCTTTGGAAAAAAAAATCGCTACGTTCGAATGAATGCCAAGGGGAGGGGGGCGAGGATCAGACCTTGGGGTTGAAGGTCATTTGAAGGTCAAGGTCACCTTACAGGTAGAGCTCACCTGTAAATATTTGAGGCTGCAGGTGGAATGAATTTCGTGTTATGGTCAATGTTAAAAATTTGTGACAGTCAGACCAAATACAATATGCCACGTTCTTTCGATCCGGTGGCATAAAAAGAGGGGTCAGCCTTTGGTAAAAAAACAAGATGACGTAAAATATCGAAGGTTTATACATACGGCGTCTTTAAAGATTTCGAGAATTATATATCTAAAATGGTTGCAACGTAGTGTCAACACACGGCTGTAACATCAAAAAGTGTACGTTCTAATTACTATTGACCCACATTTTGCCATTGAAAAAGAAA
The DNA here is from genome assembly GCA_021229015.1 of Solen grandis. Classification (NCBI taxonomy): domain Eukaryota; kingdom Metazoa; phylum Mollusca; class Bivalvia; order Adapedonta; family Solenidae; genus Solen; species Solen grandis. The sequence continues at coordinate 34,467,303 of CM037781.1, read as the reverse complement.
AGGAAAAAAAGGACAATATGTGGTTAGTTATTATTTTCATAGACTGTGTAACACATATCTAAAAGACTTTGTTCATAAATGTGTATGGCCCAGCTATAAGTAATAAACCATCCCAGAATTACAATCAAATTCTGACAAGACATGTCATTTCTCATTTATACTGGGAATCATACGAGCAAACTAGTGATCATGGCTGTGATGTGAACAATATTCTCTGTATATTTTTATTATGGAAGCTGTAAATTTCGTCCTCGAATGGTTTGCTATCGGCATTTTGTAGACACATATGTCTTAAACACGTGCACTATATCGAAATTTATAATTACATAACATGGTTGTTATTCATGTATTTTGTAGACACATATGTCTTAAACACTGCACTATATCGAAATTTATAATTACATAACACGGTTACTATTTATGTATTTTATGTTAAGTCTTTGTTATATACATCTTTGATATTTCTTTTATATATTTAGAAACTATTCGAAATTCTAACAACATTGACGGGTAATTTAAGGATCCGAAGAACGTATCGAGGGCTCAGTGCAAAACGGTCGTAACTTATATGTCTTAAAGAACAAGTTACGACCGTTTTGCGCCGAGCCCTCGGTATGTTTTTAACAATGACCTTTTATTATGACTTATTTTACATATTTTATCTGACAAAATAAAAACGATCGTAGATAAATCGTTATTTTACGTATACGTTTTTATTATGTCAGTAATATGTAAATAGTATAAAAGGATCATTGCTATATATGGGCTATTGATATTGACTTTCAATATAGCCTTTTATCTAAATATGCATAGGTAATTACATTCATTCAGAATCAGCCTTTCGATGTTATCATTTCATTGAAACAGAATACTGTGAGAACCACAATGAAATTAAGTTGGTCAAGTATCTGAATGTTAACGCTGAGATATTTAAGATCTAAGAAAATGTCATTCTAACATAATTGTGCAGATAAAAAAACAACCAAAAAAAAAAAAAAAAAAAAAAAAATACAAACACACTTAAGCCTCCTATTTTAGAATGCATACTATTATCAACTGCGAAAAGGTAACACAGCATGACACTGATTAGGCGTCCGTTTCAGAAGCCTGTTTCCGTCCAGGATGAAGTTAATACCCTAAGAGGTAAATGGACCTCACATTAAATCACATTTTTTATGGCTACTAACCAATAATCAACATCGACAGTCCGTGGTTAACCTTTATCGTTCCAGACACTCAAAATGGCGAGCGTTTATTACTTTATTAGCCGGTTTCTGTCTAAGTGACCTCTAAAAAACTCACATACAGGGATACATAAGAGTATTGCTTTACATCATTGCATAAAATACCATTTGTTTAAGTCATTTCTTGTAAAACAAGCTCGTTTTCACAAAATAATATTGGTAAAAAAAGGTAAAAAGAAAGGGGAAAATTTGCTCTAAGCTCTATTAGATCGAACATTTATGTGTATGATATACTTTCTGTTTTGCATATAATACCTTTGATGAAAATGTATATGAAGAATTGCATAGTGCATTCCTTTCTTTTCGTTGCCTTTCATGGATGATGACAAGAATGAAAAAAATATTATACAGCAAAATATTAGACAAACACTGGTTAATTTTCAATAATTTTTGCTATCTGTTACTTACATAATGATATTTGTTTTAATTTGAACTACTATTTCAAGCTCGGTGCACCAAAAATAATTCTTATGAAATATCTAAATTATCTACTCAAACTTTGCTATACAAATCTCTCTCTCTCTCTCTCTCTCTCTCTCTCTCTCTATATATATATATATATATATATATATACTGAAATTTTCAACTTTGTAACTTTACACAAAATGCTTGAAGAGCGAATTTGGAGCTTTCGTCTGCATACAACAGAATGACCCTACCTGGGATTAACGCATGTTTAGATTTTCAATATGAACACAACAATATAGTTAAACTGTCGTAAAAATATCCTAAACAGAATCAGGACATGGTTTAATTGCTGTTGCAACAGATATATCATTGCTGTAACAGTATCAAACTCCAGCCGACTAAATGCGGGGAAACACCCCTGAGTCCAGTTAGAACCACCGATATACTTTCTGTAAGGCAGCTTGATCTTTTTCTTGTCTGACCAATATAAGTAAGCCTGAGTATCAACCCCACAGCGATGAGAGACTGAGCCATAGTAAAACTATGTTAACAACTTAATTTACTCGGCCACGGAGGCCCAACACTGTTGTGTCTGTTTTATTTGCATAGTTTAAATATTCATTATTACTAACATTTTGCGTGTCATATATATTTTCTTTGTGACATATTTAGGAAAAAAGTTTTGTTTTCGAGTGCTACACTATCGCAGAATAATGCGTGGTTTTAAGATCGGATGCGCGGAAGATTAGCGTAAAGGCTTACGTGTTTAATTACAAAGTATCTGGAAGCAACCCCTTGCATTATTCTTCGATAGGACTCTGTTTCCATTCTTACACGTGTACTTGACTGCGAGTTTAAAAAGTGATACAATTCATTGGGTTTGTCTATTTTTAGGTTTTCGTGGACTGCAACGCAGCCGCGAAAACCTACTGTTCTTCTTGTGTTTCTTTTTCCCCTTTTTTAGGTTTTCGCATCGCTGTGCGAAAACCTATTGTTCTCGTTCTGTTTCTTTTTTTTTTTTTTTTTTTTTTTTTTATTTTTCTTCCCTTTTTTGTGAACGGCATAGCTCCGAGGTGAGAAAAGCCACATCTATGAAACTTTTATCAGTAATAACCACGTATTTGAAGATGATCCTAACGTCGAGATAATTTTCATTTTTGCTTTGATTTTCCCGCCAGGGGGCGTTTTATATGAAAATGTTTAATAAGCAATATCTCCATTATTTGAAGTCCGATTCAAATGCGGTTTTTGCACAATGTTCCTTGTAAATAGCCCAATAAAAGATGATAGGTTCCAAAAATTTGCGTATATAAAACTTTCGTGCTACAGGAAGTTGAAAGTTCGAATCTCGAAAAAAACTGTGAAATGAGGGTAGGTCTACCAAAAACGTGCCCATTTTATTCAGAGATGAGATAGAAGAATTTTGTTTGTTGCATATGATTTGCAAGGCATATACGCACAAAATATATGGGGTGGCGATTTTGAGAAATGCATGGTTTGTCCACAGTACGCGGGCAAACATAACCAATATTTTCGAAAAATCAACATTTTAAAAGCATGACTTTTAAGGTTATTTGCAGCTCCTGACTTTATTTTTTGTTCAATCTTCATCATTTTTTCACTGTTAATGCATTTTTATCAATCAAATAAAATCATAGAAAAAAAATCACCCATAATATGCAAAGGTCAAGGTCATATACCAATTATTATTATTTATATCGGCATAAAATAGCTCCAAATCTAAAAATATTTTATAGAAAGTATATGAACAAAAGTTTGAGGTTGTGAGGAGATCTTTCCATAAATGTTTAGTTTTTGAAGATCGGACTTCATTTGATCAAATGACCACAGTCCAAAGTTTGATCCTCTTATCAAACAATTGTATATCCATATGTTTCCTCTTTTTTGCTGCTCCTGACTTTATTTTTTGTTCAATCTTCATCATTATTTCACTGTTTATGCATTTTTATCAATCAAATAAAATCATAGAAAAAAAATCACCCATAATATGCAAAGGTCATATACCAATTATTATTATTTATATCGGATAAAATAGCTCCAAATCTAAAAATATTTTATAGAAAGTATATGAACAAAAGTTTGAGGATGTGAGGAGATCTTTCCATAAATGTTTAGTTTTTGAAGATCGGACTTCATTTGATCAAATGACCACAGTCCAAAGTTTGATCCTCTTATCAAACAATTGTATATCCATATGTTTCCTCTTTTTTGCTGCTCCTGACTTTATTTTTTGTTCAATCTTCATCATTATTTCACTGTTTATGCATTTTTATCAAAAATAAAATCTAAAAAAAAAAGCATAAATGCAAAGGAAGGTTATCGGCATAAAATAGCTCCAAATCTAAAAATATTTTATAGAAAGTATATGAACAAAAGTTTGAGGTTGTGAGGAGATCTTTCCATAAATGTTTAGTTTTTGAAGATCGGACTTCATTTGATCAAATGACCACAGTCCAAAGTTTGATCCTCTTATCAAACAATTGTATATCCATATGTTTCCTCTTTTTTGCTGCTCCTGACTTTATTTTTTGTTCAATCTTCATCATTATTTCACTGTTTATGCATTTTTATTATACAAATAAAATCATAGAAAAAAAAAAACGGCGAAGATATGCAAAGGTCAAGGTCATATACCAATTATTGTTATTTTATCGGCATAAAATAGCTCTCAATCTACAAATATTTTTTAGAAAGTATATGAACAAAAGTTTTAGTTCGTGAAGAGATCTTTCCATTGGTGTTTAGTTTTTGAAGATCGGACTTCATTTGATCAAACTACCACAGTCCAAAGTTTGATCCTTTTATCAAACAAGTGTAAATCTGTATGTTTCCTCTTTTTTGCAGCTCCTAACTTTATTTTTTGTTCAATCTTCATCATTTTTTCACTGTTTATGCATTTAAATAATACAAACAAACTCACAGTAAATAACGATGAAAATATGCAAAGGTCAAGGTCATATACCAATTATTGTTATTTTTATCGGCACAAAATAGCTTCAAATCTAAAAATTTTTTATAGAAAGTATATGAACAAAAGTTTTAGTTTGTGAAGAGGTTTAGTTTTTGAAGATCGGACTTCATTTGATCAAATTACCACAGTCCAAAGTTTGATCCTTTTATCAAACAAGTGTAAATCCGTATGTTTCCTCTTTTTTGCAGCTCCTGACCTTATTTTTTGTTCAATCTTCATCATTTTTTCACTGTTTATGCATTTAAATAATACAAATAAACTCATAGTAAATAACGATGAAAATATGCAACGGTCAAGGTCATTATACCGATTATTGTTATTTTTATCGGCACGAAATAGCTTCAAATCTAAAAATATTTTGTAGAAAGTATATGAACAAAAGATTTTAGTTTGTGAAGAGATCTTTCCATTGGTGTTAAGTTTTTGAAGATCGGGGTTGAATTGGTTGAGTTATGACAGAAAGGCGAAAAGTGTACTTTTAACGAAATTGAAACGCTGTAGTTTCATGAACTTTGAGCCAAAAATTATGATTTCTTCAGCATTAACACACTGAAAAGTGAAGTGATGTATACTGCAAGGAATACTTGTTTGGTCACGTGATTATGATTTCATACATATTTAAGCAGAAATTATTAAAAAATTCATATAAAATCGACAAGTTGATGTTTGAAGTTGAAATTTGCAAGAATGCCGTAGACTACAATGTGCAAAAAGTCCTGAAAAATTCAAGTGATTCCGTCAACAAACATGGCAGATATTCATGTTTTTCGGATAAGGGCTTGTATACGAAAATCTATCAATTTGAAGTAAGGGAAGAAGGCGGTTATTGGGTTGGTTACCCACGATCCGGACGTTCCTACGCAGGAAAGAGTGCCCGTGTTGAAAGGTGAATTGCGATGCGTATTTGAGAGAATGAGGTGCATTTTAGGATGCAATGGTGTACACCAGGACCGATAAGCACATTGCCTTAGTTATAACGGCTTTCTTCAAACTTTTATTAGGGCTTTCAGCCTCAAGTAGAATTATTAGGTTTTCGCATCGCAGTGCGAAAACCTATTGTTCTTCTTCTGTTTCTTTTTTTTAGGTTTTCGCATCGCAGTGCGAAAACCTATTGTTCTTCTTCTGTTTCTTTTTTTTTTTTTTTTTTTCTTCCCTTTTTTGTGAACGGCATAGCTCCGAGGTGAGAAAAGCCACATCTATGAAACTTTTATCAGTAATAACCACGTATTTGAAGATGATCCTAACGTCGAGATAATTTTCATTTTTCTTTTGATTTTCCCGCCAGGGGGCGTTTTATATGAGAATGTTTAATAAGCAATATCTCAATTATTTGAAGTCCGATTCAAATGCGGTTTTTGCATCATGTTCCTTCTAAATAGCCCAATAAAATAAGATAGGTTCCAAAGATTTGCGTATATAAAACTTCCGTGCTACAGGAGGTTGAAAGTTCGAATCTCGCAAAAACTGTGAAATAAGGGTAGGTCTACCAAAAACCTACCCATTTTATTCAGAGATGAGATAGGAGAATTTTGTTTGTTGCATATGATTCGCAAGACATATACGCACAAAATATATAGGGTGGCGAATTCGGGAAATGCATGGTTTGTCCACAGTACGCGGTCAAACTTAACCAATATTTTCGAAAAATCAACATTTTAAAAGCATGACTTTTAAGGTTATTTGCAGCTCCTGACTTTATTTTTTGTTCAATCTTCATCATTATTTCACTGTTTATGCATTTTTATTATACAAATAAAATCATAGAAAAAAAAAACGGCGAAGATATGCAAAGGTCAAGGTCATATACCAATTATTGTTATTTTATCGGCATAAAATAGCTCTCAATCTACAAATATTTTATAGAAAGTATATGAACAAAAGTTTTAGTTCGTGAAGAGATCTTTCCATTGGTGTTTAGTTTTTGAAGATCGGACTTCATTTGATCAAACTACCACAGTCCAAAGTTTAAGTGTAAATCTGTATGTTTCCTCTTTTTTGCAGCTCCTAACTTTATTTTTTGTTCAATCTTCATCATTTTTTCACTGTTTATGCATTTAAATAATACAAACAAACTCACAGTAAATAACGATGAAAATATGCAAAGGTCAAGGTCATATACCAATTATTGTTATTTTTATCGGCACAAAATAGCTTCAAATCTAAAACTATTTTATAGAAAGTATATGAACAAAAGTTTTAGTTTGTGAAGAGATCTTTCCATTGGTGTTTAGTTTTTGAAGATCGGACTTCATTTGATCAAATTACCACAGTCCAAAGTTTGATCCTTTTATCAAACAAGTGTAAATCCGTATGTTTCCTCTTTTTTGCAGCTCCTGACTTTATTTTTTGATCAATCTTCAGCATTTTTTCACTGCTTATGCATTTTTATAAAACAAATAAAATCATAGAAAAAAAATCAAGCATAATATGCAAAGGTCAAGGTCATATACCAATTATTATTTTTTTTATCGGCATAAAATATCTCCAAATCTAAAAATATTTTATAGAAAGTATATGAACAAAAGTTTTAGTATGTAAAGAGATCTTTCCATTGGTGTTTAGTTTTGGAAGATCGGACTTCATTTGATCAAATTACTTCAGTCCAAAATTTGATCCTTTTATCAAACAATTGTAAATCCGTATGTTTATTCTTTCATGCTGCTCCTGCCTTTATTTTTTGTTCAATCTTGATCATGTTTTCACTGTTTATGCATTTAAATAATACAAATAAACTCATAGTAAATAACGATGAAAATAAGCAAAGGTCAAGGTCAAAATACCGATTATTGTTATTTTTATCGGCACAAAATAGCTTCAAATCTAAAAATATTTTACAGAAAGTATATGAATAATAGTTTTAGTTTGTGAAGAGATCTTACCATTGGTGTTTAGTTTTTGAAGATCGGACTTCATTTGATCAAATTACCACAGTCCAAAGTTTGATCTTTTTATCAATCAATTGAAAATTCATATGCTTCTTCTATTTTGCAGCTCCTGACTTTATTTTTGTTCAATCTTCATCATTTTGTCATTGTATATCCAAAGTTTGATCCTTTTATCAAACAATTGTAAATCCGTATGTTTACTCTTTCTTGCTGCTCCTGCCTTTATTTTTTGTTCAATCTTGATCATGTTTTCACTGTTTATGCATTTAAATAATACAAATAAACTCATCGTAAAAAACGATGAAAATATGCAAAGGTCAAGGTCATAATACCGATTATTTTTATTTTTATCGGCACAAAATAGCTTCAAATCTAGAAATATATTAAAGAAGGTATATGAATAAAAGTTTTAGTTCGTGAAGAGATCGTTCTAATGATGTTTAGTTTTTGAAGATCGGACTTCATTTGATCAATTAACAAAAATATTCGAATAAAGTTAATATCAATCAATTATGTCTGCAGTTGAAACCAGTACTCTTACTAGTCAAGTTAAAAGCGAAAACCAAGATGCCGCTTTTTATTATTAGGTTTTCGTGGACTGCAACGCAGCCGCGAAAACCTACTGTTCTTCTTGTGTTTCTTTTTCCCTTTTTTTTTTTTCCATTATTATTATTCTTTGCACTTTTTTTGTGGCCGCTGTTGCGGCATGATTAGAAGTGCTACAAATATGAAAATTTCCATGCATACTCACATGTATCTGAAGTTGTGCACCATTAAGATTGTTTTTTATTTTAGTACTAAGTTTTGCCGCTAGGTGGCGTTTAGCATCAAAACATATAATTGCCGATAACTCTGTCATTTGACATTTTATTTGTATGCAGTTTTTTGCATTCTGTTCTCTGTCAACTGCCCCTTTAAATATGATGAGTGGCAATATCCATATCTTTGAAAATTTTGAGCTAGTAGAGGTTGAATGTTTGAATCTTTGAAAAAATCTGGCAAATTATTGTGTGTCCACGAAAAACATGCCCATTTTTGTTAGAGATTAGATACGCTCATTCTGTTTTTTGAAATTGATTCCGAAGATCTTTGCGCACAAAATATATGGGGTGGCGATTTCAGAAAATGCATAAAATGGCTTTCAATAAGCGGTCAAAGTGCACTAAAATATGGAGGAATTTTTTTTTTGAGAATAGGCATTTTTTTAGTTTTTTGATGATTCTGCCATTATTTTTTAATCAATCTTTATGAAATTTTCACAGATTGTATTGTTTGTTGTTTCAAAGGACTTCGCAGTTTCAAAATTTAAAAAAATGCAAAGGTCAAGGTCATATTGCGATTATTGGTTTTTTCTTTGACCTTAAATATCTCAAAATCTAAAAATATTTTATCGAAAGAATATGGGTAAAATCAAAAGCCTCTAAAGAGTACTTTTTGAAGAAATTTAGTTTTTTCAGATCGGGGTTGATTTGGTTGTTTGGTGGCAGTTTGAAGTTTGGTCATACTTTGAACTGATTTCAAAGCCTTTAAAGTTTAAATGTGTGATATATTTTGTCATCATTGGAAAAAAAAATGTCTTACCTCGTCAACAAAAAAAGAATTTTGCAAATCTGTCGAGAATTGATGAATTTATAGAGAATTTAAATACATGACCCAGAATAAAAACTGAGAAAATTTGACAGAATGTGCTTCACTGGATACCTATGTTCTATAATTAGAACTCTGCTCTGCTATCTTTGCTCTTTAAGTTGGGATGTAACAGGTCATGAATGTATGTGTAAAACTAGCCTACTATCTCACTTCCATTGTAGCAGGTAATTTAGTTATGCATCAACCCATCAGAGGTTTTACACACATAGCTACTGTATTGGTTAAAGACTCCCTGCAGTGATGACCAGATATTAACAGGTCTGATCACAGCAGATGGGGGCCTGGCTCAGTGGGACATCACATTCCTTTGGAGATGCCTTTAATTTAAGTTTTGGTCACAGCTGAATTCACCAATGAAGAAAATCACTAAGATATATAAAGCATTTTGCATTTTGTTGTTTTTCTGGTATTTTAACTTGGCTGATCAGGTTTGAAACTGTTGATCATCACGAAAACCGGTGCATTTGCAGTATGCAAATCTAGTTATTCTTTGCACTTTTTTTGTGGCCGCTGTTGCGACATGATTAGAAGTGCTACAAATATGAAAATTTCCATGCATACTCACATGTATCTGAAGTTGTGCACCACTAAGTTTGTTTTTCATTTTAGTACTAAGTTTTGCCGCTAGGTGGCGTTTAGCATCAAAACATATAATTGCCGATAACTCTGTCATTTGACATTTTATTTGTATGCAGTTTTTTGCATTCTGTTCTCTGTCAACTGCCCGTTAAAATATGATGAGTGGCAATATCCATATCTTTGAAACTTTTGAGCTAGAAGAGGTTGAATGTTTGAATCTTTGAAAAAATCTGGCAAATTAGGGTGTGTCCACGAAAAACATGCCCATTTTTGTTAGAGATTAGATACGCTCATTCTGTTTTTTGAAATTGATTCCGAAGATCTTTGCGCACAAAATATATGGGGTGGCGATTTCAGAAAATGCATAAAATGGCTTTCAATAAGCGGTCAAAGTGCACTAAAATATGGAGGAAACAAATTTTCGAGAATAGGCATTTTTTTAGTTTTTGGAGGATTCTGTCATTATTTTTGAAGCAATCTTTATGAAATTTTCACAGATTGTATTGTTTGTTGTTTCCAGGGACTTCACAGTTTCAAATTTTCAAAAAATGCAAAGGTCAAGGTCATATTGTGATTATTGGTTTTTTCTTTGACCTTAAATATCTCAAAATCTAAAAATATTTTATCGAAAGAATATGGGTAAAATCAAAAGCCTCTAAAAAGTACTTTTTGAAGAATTTTAGTTTTTTCAGATCGGGATTGATTTGGTTGTTTGGTGGCAGTATGAAGTTTGGTCAAACTTTGAATTGATTTTAAAGCCTTTAAAGTTTAAATGTGTGATATATTTTGTCATCATTGGAAAAAAGAATGTCTTACCTCGTCAACAAAAAAAAGAATTTTGAAAATCTGTCAAGAATTGATGAATTTATAGAGAATTTCAATACATGACCCAGAATAAAAACAGAGAAAATTTGACAGAAGTTACCTATGTTCTATAATTAGATGCAGCTCTGCTAGCTGGCTTGCAACAGGTCAATGTACAGTGTATGTGTAACTATGAGAGCAATGTGTCAACACTGGTCTGAATGACCTGTGTAAAAGCGCTCAAAGAATCATGGGTAAGAGAGAGAGAGGGAGAGAGAGGGGATGAATTGTGTCTTTATTCTACATGTATTATTATTCCTCCCACACACTCACTACTGAATTGGATAGCAAAACAACTAAGTACATGTACAAACATCCACTTTTTAAACAAGTTTTAGCTTACCAAAAGTTCCTTCTAGTGCATTACTGAACTTTGAGGCATAGAGTGAAAGCTGATATATGTTTAACCAAATGGCTTGTTACGTTACCAAAATTTTTGATAACAAATAAATTGTAAATCATTTATACTACTGAAAACTATTGTTCTTATAATAATAAGCAGGATTCCCAACTGTCTCACCTGATTTTTAACTGTTTAGTATAAAAAGTGGGACACTTTGGAAGACATTTTTGAGCGCACAGTGATGATCAACATTAATCAAATCGTTCAATGTGCCACACTTAGATCATATTGGCTCATTGCCAATATATGGATGCTTAAAGGCATCTCAAAACCCTTATATAAGTGACCCCCACCCCCCATTTATTCAATTCAATTCAATAGTTTATTTCCAAGATTTACATAGTAAATAACATTGGACAAAGCATATAGTAACAAAATATATAGGTTATGGCGGTTGTTTTCAATTAATTATGGTATTGAGTATAATAATATATATCATCAAGCAAAAATTCACCCACCCGCCGTTGTGTGGGCATCTGTTTTTGATTAGGCAGGCTGCCACAGTCTGTCACAGGTATTGTTCAAGAGTGCATATGTTGCTACATGGGGTTGTATGTAGTCATTCACAGTTTGTAAAAAAGTTGTGAACATACCAAATACCAGAAATGATCCTAAAAGTTCTCTATTATTCTTTTTTTTTTTATTCGAGCAAATATAAATCTTCCTTTTCTTTCTTTCTTTCTCTGTTGATTTATTTTGTCTACTTTATTTTGTTCTTTCTTTCTTTCATTTTTTCATTTATTTTGTTCTTTCTTTCTTATTTTATTTAAGTTGTAAAATTATCATAAAAAGGGACATTAATTTTTTAAATAAGTTATGTATCACTCATTACTTTCATTCTCTCATTTCTTCCCTCAACACATGTTTATATGTCGGAAATCAACACAAATTTTATTATTTGTTTATTCAATAAGAGAAATTCTGTTGAATAAAATGTAACAAAATGTCTCAAGCAAAAGCAAATAAAAAACAAAAAGATCTTGCATTGTCAGAATTATGTCCTTCAGGCTCATTTTAATTACTACAAAAATGCGTATCTCTATATTTTCAATATCAAAACTTTAATTCTGAAATAAATGCCGTATGATCCTATAATCATGCAGTTACAAAATTGACTCCAAGTAATAAATGTAATAAAGAATAATTATGTAAGGGATCATAAACTAAACAACCCACATATTATCACTATCATTCATTATATGTTTGGGGCCTCCGTGGCCGAGAGGGTTAAGTCGCTGACTTTAACACTCACTCTGCCCTCACCGCGTGGGTTTGAATCCCGGCAGGGTCATTCGGATTTTCATGTGAGGAAGCCTTCCAGCTGGCTTGCGGTAGGTCGGTGGTTCTACCCGGATGTCTCCGTGCATTCGTGTCCTTCCTCCACCTGTAATTAGCTGGACGTCGCTATATGACTGAAATACTGTCGAAGCGACGGTAAACTCAAATAGTCAAGTCATTATATGTTTATTGCTTTGTGTAAAACTAGCCTACTATCTCACTTCCATTGTAGCAGATAATTTAGTTATGCATCAACCCATCAGAGGTTTTACCGTAACATATAGGTACTATATTGGCTAAAGACTCCCTGCAGTGATGACCAGCAATTAGCAGGTCTGATCACAGCAGATGGGGGCCTGGCTCAGTGGGACATCACATTCCTTTCGAGATGCCTTTAAGTTTTGGTCACATATAAAGCATTTTGCATTTTGTTGTTTTTCTGGTTCTTATTCCTTTGGATAATAACGCACGCTACAACTTCTTTGTTTACATTGCGTATCTCGGATAATAACGCACGCTACAAGTCTTCTTTGTTTACATTGCGTATCTCGGATAATAACGCACGCTACAAGTCTTCTTTGTTTATATTGCGTATCTCGAATAATAACGCACGCTACAAGCCTTCTTTGTTTATATTGCGTATCTCGGATAATAACGCACGCTACAAGTCTTCTTTGTTTATATTGCGTATCTCGGATAATAATGGACGCTACAAGTTTTTTTTTTGTTTACATTGCGTATCTCGGATAATAATGGACGCTACAAGTTTTTTTTTGTTTATATTGCGTATCTTTTTAAACGTGCTAGAATTTCTCTCTAAATTGAAAGTGGACAAGAAGACACGATGTTAAGTTATAGTACAGATTAATAATGGGCAATTGTGGATATTTTTCTTGTACATGTAGTGGATAACTTTAGTTTTATAAGACAATTCAATTCAAATGCTGTCATGTTTCACATCAGTATACTTGTAAAGCCACATATTTAAGAGTATGATATGTTTTGAATATATTATTGCTGGATAAAACAGCCATTTCCGTGTAAAGCTTTGATTGCATGCTGTAAGTAATTTTCGGTTTTAACATTCAATCATCTCGGATTTAAAGAATATGCTAAGTAAAACTCATTTAACTTTCCGTTTCTCACTGTTAAAGTAATTAGGAAATTCTTTCTAGACGTAGATTTAGCGAAAAATAAAATCAGAGAAATAAAAGGCCTTTACAATAACCTACATAGCATACTTACAAATTTTCCGAGGCTAAACATTACATACGGGAATGTAGAAGGGTCTTCTTGATATCTTTTCGCCTATTGAAATCATGTTCCTAGTTGGTGCGATGAGACATTCCGGCTGATAGTTTCAGGTCAATAGCGATCCTGTGCACAATAACTGCATCTGACCTCGTCATTTTATTGATTGTTGTTTTTTTATTAAAAAAAAAAACTTAAAGAAAAAAAAAAAAAACCCCCAAAAAAAAAAAAAACATAACTATCAGCTATTTGGCATTTACATTGTAACTTTTGAAAGTAAATAATATGACGTCATAATTATCCCGCAGTCGATATATGTGACATTTCCACGATTTTATATAATTTTGATAACTAAATACACTGATAGACAAAATATGCATGCATGCGTGCGTCACGGAAAAATGGCGGGCGCCGTACATACACACCCTTACATATACCTGAAAACTATCTTGAGAATAAAGACTATCGGGGTGAGTAATAAAGAGATAAAATGAAGAAAAATACACGGCTAGACGCCAAGTCATTAACAACAATCAGATAAATATAGCCGATAATACCTTGAGAGATTTCAGGTCTGGCTTTTAAATCGATGAAGTATAATTAGCAATATGGCGGTATTTAAAAAATGGACCTTCACAATGCATTCTTAATGACAGTCGTTTAAAGAAAATTATGCTCCAGATGATATTTTTTTTTTCCACATCAAGATATTCAGTTAAATATAATTTATAGCGTCCTCATTTAAATAAAAAAGCGTCTGAGCTGCTAAATCAAAGATTCGATGTATAGTATATTCATAAGTGTATGTTAATAGATAGGTTCAGAAGTATAATGATAGTTGGTAGGTAAGAAATTGTAGATGATATTATTTTGATAGGTAAGATGAATATAATTTAGTATTAATAAAAAGTGATTAATAGATGATGTATAAGATATAGAAGTTGTAGTAATGTATATATTGATAGAGGAAACCCGTGTGTTTCTATTATAGACGCAAATCAATTTTTATAAATTTTTGAATATTATTTATATGTTCATATCTTATAGACTATACGTTCTGAATGCAGTATATATTTTATTTATGTCAATTTATTTAATAAATATATAAATATGAGTCCGGAAATGTTGACTTAGACAATGATTTTAAAGTCGTCATTAATTAAATATTCAAATATTACCGATGAACACAGACTCTTAGCTGGAGAACCAGATATATGTTATGTAATTTCTGCATTCCTGTTTTTTAGAAATTTGTAAACTCTGCCAGATTGTTCAACGGTTAAATATTTAATCTTTTATAGCTGGCATTCACAGTTATGGGAGGGCAGGACAGGCGAAACTTCTTACAGAGGACAATCGAGGCACTGAAGACACTGGAGTTGTGTGTGTCTTAAGTGATAGATGATTTGACGAACAACCGCTTTATTAACCCCTGAAAGATTTTATTTACCTGCTGCGTAACTTAAATTTATGGATGAAATCTTATCTACGAGCCGTCATGTGTAAAACTCCGGTGAAGTTGATTGGCTCCGTGTCAATCACTGCCACATTTCGTTACCATGTGACCATGCTGTCAATATTGAGATGCACTTTGGTAGAGAAGTGGAGAAGCTGACGTCACACACAACTAAAAAGGGTATCTAGGATAACTAAAGATATGGAACATTTAGGTCGATTTTACTTTGATGAAAATAATCTTTTGAACTGTGTTTTCAATGGTGATAAAATGTGTTGTACTGAACCGGAAATAAAAGCTCTGTCAAACGAGCTGATTCCCTGCATTTGGGGATGTTCTAAGAAAAAGAATCAACTATCGTTCTAGGCTAGCCCAGAAAAATATTTGCATTATGTATGTATTCTTTTGTATGACAATACTCCCTCATCTACAATTGAACCTATCATCTCCTTTACGTGATAAGTTGTTGTCCCATCCTCCGTTTTATCTTAAGCGTCAGAGAAGTAAGAATTTGACCTATTTATTTAAGATGCTGCATATAGAATCAAGAAATTTCAAAGAAAATTAGTACGAAAATGTATGAGTGTCGAAATTCAAGTATGCGTGTCGATAAGCTTTTACATAAATGCAAATTTCTAATTGGTGTAGGATTTAAAAAGGTTTTTCATATCTAATACCTACACTAATAGATTTATGTTAATTTTAGGAACTAACCAATTTTGGGAAAGAATATTAAGCTCTACCATTTCCATAGATATGTGAAGTCTACATGTTTAGTTTTAATGAATGAAATACTATCGATTTGACGTTAAACCCAATCAATCAATCAATCAATCAATCAATCAATCAATCAATCAATCAATCAATCAATCAATCAATAATCTTAATTTTTCAACTCAAATACTTGGGTTTGTTTAGGACCAGTTCAACCAACCGAGCGACCGTGCAGCACTGACATCGTGATCTGACTTGTCTGCACTTTGCTATTCAGGCAATCAATTTAAGCAAGCACCCCTAGAAACAACGTATGGTCTAGTCCAAAATAAAAAAGGGAAAACAAGTCTAACTAAGAAAAAATATCGTGGTAATGGTAAAAAAATACCCCGTTGTTTATAATATGTTTATACGCCATTAGGGATTAGTGGCTGTGTAAGAAATACGTGTATTTCTGAAGGAAATTAGAAATTATGTTTCCCAATGGTGTAACATCGCAAATGCGTAGTCTCACCACATTAAGATTAACAGCATGGGATTAAAAGACAGGGATTGTCGTAAAAATTCCTTACACGAGCTGTAATGTCTGTACAAAGATTCATACGGAGACTAGCATTCTTAAGCAGTAATTTGTTTTCTATATTTAGCTAAAATAGTGACATGAAGACGCAGTGCAGATTTGCGGCACTACATGTCTCAGAGAAATAGTGGTTAGAAAATAGATTGTTAAATTAGGAACAAATTAAAAGTTCAAATATGGTTCGAAAACACGATAGGTAGATAGATTGTCTGCGGCTAAACTAAATCCTAAAGAGAAAAAAAAAACATTCGCATTCATTTGACGTGTTTGAAACATACGTGCATAAACTTAACGATTTACTATTTAAATCTTGCCAGGCATTTAAATTTCCAGAGTGATATTTTCTGTAGGTATATGTACTGATTTGCCTATTTGTTTTCTAGGAATCACATTTCCCAATTTTAATCAGGTGTTCCTTTTAAAAATTGTCCTGCATTTAAACGTTGCACCAAATAAACCAAGATTAAAGTTCCTGTTCTTGTCAAGATTTCCTCTTAATGTGTTCTATTCCATTATAAAACAAGCAATTTTTTCGAGACTGCTGCAATCATGTAACAAAAATTTCACCGTATAATTTGCCAAAGTTCTCCAAACGTGTGGCACAATCTATGAAATTGAAAACAAAATGAAGTAGTTTTGCATTATTGAAATACTAATTGTGCGACAGAATGGTAACTGTAAAAGTTCAAACTTTAACAGATAACAGTTCTGCAGTAGTTTATCAACAGAGCGGAAAACGTTGTAATAGGTACATAGTAATACCCTACCTACACTTTCTAATATATACGCTTAAGACGATTAAGATCAAGTTTTGCTCGTCTATGCTTTTCTCCTCTATGCTTTCAAGTAAATGTTTCTGCTTGGAAATGTATCGGTCAATATGCATTAAACATCGTCAATTTTACAAAATTTAAAATTCTTACCTCGTGTTGATTTTAATATAGTTAATTCGTACTGTATGTATCACATATTAGTTGAAGGTGAAGGTGAACTTTGAAACCATATGAGATTTTCCCATCTCTCCCCCACCACCCCAACCGTGTTTATGGTGGGTATGATTACGTATAAGGACATGAAATTCAAAGAACTGAGAGCCCTAATGTTGCGTCAAGCATAAACTGGAACAATCAAGGAGATAATCAAGTGGCTCGTTATTTGGAACAGTTAACTGTTTTATTGATTTCCCCAATCAAACGAATCTTGAAGCCATTATATTATTATACTGTGAGGACCGAACATATTTCAATAACTACATAATTTTATTTGCCATATGCCTATTAGATTAAACAAAGATAACGGGATATATTACATGCTAGAGATGCGTAAACTGCTGCAATTCACTGGCTTACGTCACACTATATCATTAATATTTTTCCAGCTTTCGTTTCGTTGCAGAGTTATCGTGCCTTCTATAATAAAATAATAAATAAATAATATGAAGAAAAATTGCATTGCATTTTATGCATGTAAGTAATATGAAAAAAGTAACACGACTAAACAGATGCTCTTCACGCAAACATATTTATCTACAGTATAACAATAATATGTACAAACAGGTGCATGTATTAATATCTTGCCCGCTAGAGGACATTGAATTTGGATATCCGGGATTGCGATTCCCGCCATCAGTTCGATGTAAATAATGCAATGGTAATTCGCTTTTTTTTACCTTTTACATGTTTTTATCTGTGGCGGATATAAGATTGTATAAGAACAACGATTTTAAATAAATCTTCAAAAAATTCTTCCTTGGCTTGCATACGTGTACGTCTTTCTACTCGAAGTATCCAGAAATTGAACGATGCAGGCTTGCATGTACTTGATTTTGTCAGAAAAGCATACAATTTTTGTTTCAAGAAAATATGTACGTCCATCTCACATATCTGTTTTTCAATCTGTTGCTGGGAAACCACATATGGACAGATCGTTTATATGTTTAACAATTTTCAATATATATATATATATGCCAATTGTTCAACAGTATCATTATTGTGAGTAGCATCGGTCTTACTGGGTCCAAAGTGTCACCGTTCCCAGCACTGTCCCTGTAAACATGTACTTTCTTACCGATATCCCTAACTTGATAGACATTCCCTACGAAATTAAAATGGAGGATAAAACGGATTTCCTTTGCACTGACTGTTTTTGGAACCATTGTCTGGTGACATAAAATCATAATTAAGTTTTCCCTCCTATAATGAGCTCAGACATTTTACGGTTGTTGAATACCATTATTTTTTAAGTATTTCTATTACAGGTTTTACCCAACATGCAATGTTCTCTCACGCAAATCTTTTCATTTTCAATATCAACATTTGAGGAGCATTTCCTTTATAAACAAAGAAATTAGAAATTGCCTTTTTTACTCGTGTTCTATGATCTTCATTTATCCTTCGTGTCACTCTTATTTTCGGATGGCCAGATCGGCCTTGACCTTTAACCTATAACTAACCTTATTAAACTCGTTATTCCCTTGTAGGTAGTATAAATTTTAATCAGATTTCTGCAGCTTACTGAGAATCTGCTTTGAAAATATTTATAAATTAAAAGGAAAAGCAAATGCCATTTTAATGCACGTTCTAATTACAGATTATTATCACAAATGTTACGTGAATAGCGTTATTTACAAGAAATTTTTATAGTATAGCACCAAACTAAAAATATATATGAAATGAATCGCTGATTTTAACCTTGGGAATAAAAAAAAAACGTTGTTTTTTCTAGTCTTGAAAGTTTGGTTTCCTTTTTAAAGAAATGTGTACGAAATCGAAGCATTAATTATGAGACTGTCTAGCGATTACCAATATAACTAAGCCAGAAAAGAAAGAACCCATCATAATTTCTTTTTATATATTTGCAAGTAGCAAATATTCTTTTTGTTATTTTTGGAGTATAGAACCCTTCCTTTCTGACATCACGTGAAAATATTGCTGCTATATATCTTTTATTGAAACAATTTTTGAACGATATGACATAGGGGTCATTTTCAAAATAACACTTTATTCGAAAAGACATTTACTAACGTATTTGCATTTAGCATCGAGTTAGCTTGTTTTGGGGGTCATTATACATCTTGGCACTTTTGTTTGATTTGTTTTGCGTGATTTTGGTCAATCGTGATTTATGTCCGGTCAATCAGATATCGACATGAGCTGCACATGACGCACGTGCGAAAACACTTAATTTTGTCTTTAAACGAAGGCCATGATTTACTACTTATTAAACTTAGGTAAAAGGTACTCCAAAGATTACATGTACATTGTTTGAAGTTATATCTGTGTTAGACAACTACTTGGAACATTAGAAATCCCGAGCTGGAATAGAACTCATGACCTTCGGCTCCACAGGCAATGCACACTACCACTGGACCATGGTGTCCTTAATTGAACTAGTAAGAGTGGCCATCGAACCAAAGCTTCACCAGAACAGAAAATAACAGAGGAATGTAATTATCAAGAGTATAATTTGACGAAGGTTTTGAGTACGGATGTTTTGCCTGTGATTTTATGAATGTGAATGTTTTTGTAAGTCTATGCACGTTGCATTACTTAAATATCTACACAATGCATGTGTTTTATCAAATATTGGCAACTAGTCTAAATCTCAAAAAAGCACGTAACAAATTGTGCAATTCTCGCAGTCACGTTTTTAAATATTTCCTTTTCTATTGAGGATATGTGAAAGTAAATTGTTTCTTGCAAAAGAACATTAAAATACCATCAAAATAATACCGTAGGTACCAGATGTATTAAAATAAGTAAAAAAAAAAGTTTTACGTAAAAATATATAAGTACCCGCATGGTGATAATTTTGCAAGATTTGTAGTTTTTCTGCTACACTGGTAGAATATTTTTAAGCTTTTTCTTAAATCAATCTGACTAAAATGAAAGAAATAATTCCTTGCAGTAGGGAAATGATTATTTTATATTGTGTTTACATTTAACTGTTGTGTGCCTGAACGCTGTTTTCCACTGGCTTTTACAGGATTTCCTATATCTGTTGTATATGTCTTTGATTTTATTTACGCAAGTGTGTATCACATATTTCCTATCTGTTGCTAATATGTGTCTCAAGATTTTTAATGAATCGTTTTAATGTAATTTAAATCAAATTTTATAATAATTTTTGCAAAAAGCATACAGAAACGTTATGTTTATAACATATATATTTTACCAATTATCAGAAACATTTTGTAACACATGCGTCTATTGCAGAAATGCTGCGAAATAAAGATAAAAAAAAGTTGAAATGGCATGCGAAGAAAAAAATATGATGTGTATTATGCAACTCAATATTTTAAGTGTTATGGAAATCTGGAACAATAATTCTGGCGAACCAAAAAACAACAACATAAAAAACAAAAGAAAACAACAACAACAACAAAAACAAAACAACAACAACAAAAACAACAACACGCTGATTGTTAGATGGAGGTCATATGTATAAGAAATCAAAACGCTCACTTTATAACAGACTTGCTACTAGGTACGTTTAGACGTTTAACCCTTTCCCTCATAAAGACTCATTTTGACGCACTCAATAGGTACCACATAAAGCCTGATCTGCAGAAAACCACAGTTAAACCTTACCAAATTTAATTACAAAATCTTCCTTTCCAGACCACTGAGGAGCAGCGAACAGCATAAAACCTGGTTTTATGCTGTTCGCATAGGTCTTTTCATGGTGTCCTCTATGAGGGAAAGGGTTAAGCATTAATCGGAGTCAAAATATATGCATTTTAATGGACTGTCATTTCAACAAATTACTAGAATGCTATGGACGCACAAATGATACTTGTTGAATATGACAGCGAAATGTGCTGTCGTATTCTATGCTGATACCAAATCTAAACCCATCACTCAATGACAGAAATCGAGTGGTTGTTTAGATAAGAAATGCTAGCGGTTCATGGAAGATTTTTATCATAAAGAATATTTTGTTATTTTAAGATCGTAGCAAATTGTTAACAGTGTCAATCTGCCGACTGTTTCCCTTTTTGTTGGCAAGATTGTTAACTTGAGAAGGTCAAGGCATTGAGTCAATCCTGTGCTGTAACGTGAATTCCGTTTAAATCTGTGAGAGCTCCTGAAGTTACATAGAACACTCAGTATACATGATGTG
Organism: Solen grandis; assembly: GCA_021229015.1. Taxonomy (NCBI): domain Eukaryota; kingdom Metazoa; phylum Mollusca; class Bivalvia; order Adapedonta; family Solenidae; genus Solen; species Solen grandis. Next base: position 34,445,878 of record CM037781.1, on the reverse strand, counting down.
TATATTTTCAGGATTTGAAAATAGATTTTGGCGTTGTATTATGCTATTTGTAAATATTCTGATACCCCAGTAAGGTAGAAGTCTTTATAATATTTAGACAGTGAATGAACGTTAATCTGTAAATAAGCAAATTAAATTCAGCAAATTATTGTTAGAAATTCATATATCAATATCATATTGGAATACGAGGTATACATTTACACTTCTTTGCTTCGTCAATTGGTATACTTAAATTTTTCTCCAAGCCCATGGATAAACCGAGAAAGACATATCATTAAGCAATCAGAGAAAACATAAAGTGACACATAATCATTTTACTTTCAGATAATTAGTTTTAAATTCTGCTCGGCACTAATATCACAAGACCTTTTAAGGGAAGAGGGTCTCTAGGATAGAACATCATACGCATTTAAAGGAAAATGGCGGAACTTTTCGTTGAAAACCCAGCAAAAAAGGGAGAAACTTTGTTAAAGGCGTTTGAGAAACATCGAAACAGACATTTATGCTTCAGCTTGTTAAAGAGTTAAATTCTGAATGATTATATCTAGGTTGTATAAGCACAGACTTATTTCAGAGACCGAACTTTAGAATATTTAGATCTCTGTCATACCTAAATAATAATTTACTGCATTGATCACGTGTCAGGACTAATTAAGAATTTAAATTAATGCTACATTGCAATACGCCATTACTATGATATTTGTAATCATGACAGAGTTTATATAACACATTTGAGAATTCGTAACGATTAAGATTTACAATAAGAGAACTCTGTTAAGTTGAGATAATCCTACCTATGTGGAAATAAAAAAATATATATAATGCACGCCGGGTAATCTCAGGGCTTAGCGTACCTGGGCTTAAGTTCATGTAAAGTCTAGGGCCAGGGGCGTGCTACACCGGGAATATTTTTATTCTAGGATGCTCGTGAATGCGTTTTACTGTATATTGTGGGCTAAAATTATATAGCAATTTTTTCAAGCATTTTTAGAGATTTTAAAGATGTGCAGTCCCGGGCCTCAAGTGTTTAATGGAAGTCACGCTAGTGCACACACACACACACACACACACACACACACACACATATATATATATATATATATATATATATATATATATATAAAATAAACTGTCTCACTTAACCATAGTTCTCTTTAATATTAGTAATATTGACACGGAACGTCAACCAAGAAGTGAATCGTATCTTTTCTGACCCTTCTTTTAATTATTTCTTAAAAGTAAATATAGCCACGCTTTGAAGTAATGACAGCCAATGCTTTCCTGCATGCAAATTAAACAGAGGTGAGTGTTAAGTGTATACATGTATTAGAATATGATGGTATCGTCAATCCAACAGATCAAAATATGTAATCAAATATTGCATCGAGATTTGTGCAAAATGCTTGAAGCGAACCTATATACAATGTATCATATATACTTTTGACAAACCTACAAATATTATTAAATCGTTTTCATTCCGAATGTATTTATTGTGCCTTACTGGAATCTGCTTATCTTAACATTCAAATTAAAATTATTCGCATTGATTCCAAATTGATACAACTAAAGCACATCTGATCAGTTCGCAAATCAGTTTAACCTTTAAGATTGTTTGGAAGAATTATCGTCCTACCGACAGTACATCAATCTTTTGGAGACTATGTCGATTTGAAACCGGTATAGTGATGTCACACTAAATTATCATGACGTAGACGTGTGGCATGATCCCACACTCAGTCACAATATCCCAACACCGGGCCATCCAGTCCTGGAACTACCCTGTTTATATGCTAGGCGCCAAGCAGGAAGCTACAAGTACCATTTTAGCTCGTACAAAGAAAAAAAAGTCGAGGTATTGTCGTCGCTGTCGTCATCATTCGCGTAGTCGAAAGTTGAAAACTTAAACATTGGTAATAACTTCTAAACTATTAAGCCTTCTGTTAACCCTTTCCCTCATATAGACTCATTTTGACGCACTCAGTAGGTACCACATAAAGCCTGATCTGCAGAAAATCACAGTTAAACTTTACCAAATTTAATTAAAAAATCCTCATTTCCAGACCACTGAGGAGCAGCGAACAGCATAAAACCTGATCAGCCTGCGAGTACTCGCAGGCTGATCTGGTTTTATGCTGTTCGCATAGGTCTTTTCATGGTGTCCTCTATGAGGGAAAGGGTTAATAAACTTCACAAACTTATTCATTATCACAAGGGTTACATTCACTTCAAGGGCCATAACTATTAAGTCTATTTTGACCCAAATTTATCTACTTTTTTGAATTCACAGTGAAAATCCTATTCGTTGGCCATAACTTCTTAACTATTAAACATGTATGATCTTGTTAACAACTTTAGTTTGCCGTTGCAGGGACTCGACCTTCTTCTCCGGGGGCGGATGCCCTGATCACTGAGCCACTGAGGAAAGTGCACAACATTCTTCAGAAATCTCATGAGTCCTTGAGGTTTGACAGGACCTTTAAAATCGCCACATTTGATGAATCATTAAGATGGTCTTAGTGCTTCAATTTGAATGGTATGTATACTATTGCATATGCATTAACCATTGGAAACAATTATTGAATCGATACATTGTTTTTCATGCAACCATCTCCTTTTATCCGTCTGTTCCTCCCAAACCATATGTTATGCATGTGGTACATTATAACTGTCGCACGTTTTCTATTAACGTGACCATCAACATTATATTTCACATCCAATGATTGAACTGAAAACATTAAAACGATAGCAGTCCTTTGAATTCGTGGCACTACATAAGAAAGCAAGAAACTGAAACTGTTACATTGGATACATAACTTTATGTTTACCGGTAATCGGCCTTTATTTTGAATCAACCTATTAGAATATCAATGGACGGCTTGAAATTGATAAGTTGTTCTACTCCCAATGTTAACTGACTGATCACTACAGAACACACATCTTTATTGAAATATCATCATGGTTACTGAATTAAAAATTGGTTTATTTACTTAACTTAAGACAATTTATAGCAACTAAATATAATCCATTGATGGAATAACATTAATCTCCCGGATTTAGTAGTAGCATACTTTTATTTGTTTTCGTGTGCTTATGAAATGATTAGAAAAATAAATTCATTCTTAACGAGAAGAACAATAAACTGACTGATATAGAGTTTGTCAAGTGTAATGGTTTTTGTTATCTCTTTGAAAACTTAATCTCAGGTTTCATTATATAGGTTTTCACAAAATGAGGGTTATTTTGCCGAGAAAAAAAAATATCAAGGAGACAGTAGCGTTCTCTAAGCCGCTTAGGCATTGTTATTTTTTTTTTCCTTTTCTTTTCAGCTAATGGACAAAAGTTAACCTGGATGTCATTGGTAGTGAGATAAAAGTCCATAATGAAGCTATCCTGCTTAACGTTACGTGAGTTAGTCAGCTTCTTAATAGAACTACCGAGCAGATTCAAATATTAAATGCTTTCCCTTTTTAGCTCACCTGAGCACATGCGCTCAAGATGAGCTATTAGGATTGATGAATGTTAAAAAAGCCAGATTTCACATTGTTTGCAATATAGCATCTTCATTTCTTAAGCAATCATCTTTAAACTTTATGACAATGTTTATTTCCATAATCTCTCAGCAAATTTCGATTATTGCTGATATCTACCAAATAGGTCAGGAGTTATACCCATTTTTTTGTTTAAATTTGCCATATTTCACATTGTTTGCACTCTAGCATCTTCATTTCTCAAGCAATCATTTTCAAAATTTCTGATAATGTTAACAGCCATCATCTTTAGACCAAGTGACTATGGCTGATATTGGATAATAAGTCAAGAGTTATTGCCCTTTAATTAATATAAATTGCAAGATTTCACTGTTTACACTCCAGCATCTTCATTTCTTAAGCAATCATTTTAAAGTTTCACTGACTATGTTTATAACAATAATCTCAGTCAAGTTTGACTTCAAATTTTGACCTAAGGTACTGTCTGGTTCGTGGAATTGAAATCATCTCATGGGTTATGTATTCAGTACAACTATGCTATGAGTAACTTGTACAGGAAATGAAGGCAGTTTTTCTCAGGTGAGCATCTTTAGGGCCATCTTGGCCCTCTTGTTTTTATTGCGTTATAAAACATTAATAGTGCCGTGAACATTAATTAGTCCCCTACCGGTGTTCACACCGGAGGGGACTATAGGTTTGCCCTCCGTCTGTCCGTCCGTCCGTCTGTCCGTCCGTCTGTCTGTCCGCTCAAATCTGGATCCCGCGATAACTTAATAACTAAGCAAGCTAACTTGATGAAACTTGGTATATGACTAGATGGCAATGTGTAGATTATGCACGTCATTTTATTTTTGTTCTTCGACTAAAATTGTGGTTGCAATGGTAACGGAAATAGTGAAAATATGGCAAAAATGGGATCCCGCGATAACTAAGCAAGCTAACTTGATGAAACTTGCTATATGACTAGATGGCAATGTGTAGATTATGCACATCATTTTATTTTTGTTCTTCGACTAAAATTGTGGTTGCTATGGTAACGGAAATAGTGAAAATATGGCAAAAATGGGATCCCGCGATAACTAAGCAAGCTAACTTGATGAAACTTGCTATATGACTAGATGGCAATGTGTAGATTATGCACGTCATTTGATTTTTGTTCTTCGACTAAAATTGTGGTTGCTATGGTAACGGAAATAGTAAAAATATGGCAAAAAATGGGATCCCGCGATAACTAAGCAAGCTAACTTGATGAAACTTGGTATATGACTAGATGGCAATGTGTAGATTATGCACGTCATTTTATTTTTGTTCTTCGACTCAAATTGTGGTTGCTATGGTAACGGAAATAGTGAAAATATGGCAAAAAATGGGATTGATTACCATATTGAGTCAAGGTGGAGTCGGTAGGGGACTTTATGTGTTGCATACAACACCAGTTACTTGTTTATCTGACGACAACGTAACTCTTTCTATATGTCGATAAAACATAACCTGATTTTATATTTTCTACTTTCATTTGCTGTCACTTGACTAATCATATTCACTCCTCGCGCATGCGCCCACTTCACAGGCGGAACTTACGAATTCGCTACCCGAAATTGCTGAAGATGCTATGTTGGAGAACGTGGCACTTGGTAAAACAAACACTTGTTTTGGGGTTTTCGCATTCTATATTTAACCGACTTCCCTGGAGTGGGCGTTAACGAAAATAGCGTTTACCCGAGCACTGTGACCTACTCATGTCGAGTTTATTTTGTCAGGAAACAAAGACTTTATCAACATTAACGAGGGAGAGTCGATAAAAACGTTCTTAATTCTGCAAATAATCTGTGAACGAGCTGCTTTAAACTAGACTAAAATATCAGCGCTCGTGACAAAACCTCGAGAACTTGTTTCATTTGGAACACACACACACACACACACACACACACACACACTGACTGAATAAAGAATTTCTTACATACATACACACGTAATAAAAGGATTTCAGACAGAAATCCTTTTTCGGCTTATGTAGGCACCTTTCACACCGTTATTCTGTTTGTTTACAGCAATGTATAGCTACTCAAAAAGTCTGTGGGGCCGCCGTGGCCGAGTGGTTACAGTCGTGGACTCACCGCTGTGGGTTCGAATCCCGGTTGGGACTCTGGATTTTTCATGTGAGGAAGCCTTCCAGCTGGCTTGCGGTAGGTCGGTGGTTCTACCCGGGTACCCCAGTGTACTCGGGGTCTTCCTCCACCTGTAATTAGTTGGACGTCGCTATATGAATGAAATACTATCGCAGCGACGGTAAACCCCAATACAACAACAAAAGTCTGTAAATCCTTATATTTGTTTTACATTGAAACTAAACTTAATTTTCTCAGAAATTCAAATCAGTTGGCACATTCTTGTGTATACATACAAAGTAAACGTATTATCATTTTTATTATTCTCGAGTTCAAAAACAAAAAGTTACATAAGTCATTATGAATTAATTAATTTTTTAACTCTTCTAGAGTTCTATTTTCAGCTGAAACCAAGGCCGATTTACATGATATAACTGCATTTGTGGATGTTTCAAAGCGTAATAAACATCGAAACCAACAGTGTGGCATCTGAAAACAGGATATTTCCTAAACTATTTTAAAGGACCGGTAATGGTTCAGCAGGTGATCGAACCGAAATTGCCTCTTAAAAGCAGTCGTTTCACTCCATATCTTAATGGTGACATGAGAAACCAACTGGCGGTATATAATTGCAAGAAAAAATCGATGTCTGAAAATAAATGTGCATTTAAGGAACAAAGTAAATCCCGTTATGCCCTTTTAAAACACGGCAATTGTATACCTGCGGATGTAATAAAGGCCAGGACTGAAACTCACGAAGAAAGTCAGGAAACTCGGCATAGAATAAACATGTAAAATTCATGTTAATGCGCAATATCTCAGATTATTTATGCAGTACGTTGAGAGAGACCCTTGTTTGGCACCATGAAATGATTTGCAGTATCAGTTTACAGTTAGTATTTATTCATAAATGGGTAACTATTTTATAGACATCGCAATTTAAAAAAATCATTTAAAAGAAGGGTTAAAGTTAATTTCAACAGAAGGGTTAAATAGAGTAGTAGTTATAATGAATTATATCATTACAAAATTTGACATTACAGCAACCGTCTTCAAGCTTAGTACTATAGAAAGACACATTAATTTAAGGCCCATTTATATAATTCATCAAATACATGTTCATCTACCAAGACACACCTATATCAATTACAGCCTATATAAACATAAAACCATGTCCAGGGGCCGCCGTGACAGTCAGGTTACAGTCGTGGACTACAAATCTCTCAGCCCCTCACCGCTGTGGGTTCGAATCCAGGTAGGTACTTCGGATTTTTCATGTGAGGAAGCCTTCCAGCTGGCTTGCGGTAGGTCGGTGGTTCTACCCGGGTACCTCTGTGTACTCGGGGTCTTCCTCCACCTATAATTAGTTGGACGTCGCTATATGATTGAAATACTATCGCAGCGACGGTAAACCCCAATATAACAATAACAAATAAAATCATGTCCTGTTTAATGATACCCCTACTCCCTGCATCTCACGTAATGAATTTTGGACTAGAATTCGAGATTTGATCTTTGCAAATTCAAACCGGTTTGCTAAATATTGAAATATTTAAGATTAAAACGCCCCCACTTTTTTTTTAGAAAAATGTTTATTTAAATAAATGTTTATATCCTCTTTTGCCCGTCCGTCCGCCTGTTTGTCCGTCACACTTCAGCAGATGACACACGTCGTCCTGAGAACACTCTTGTTAAAGTGGTTACTCTCTTTACTGCCGACAAATTATTATTTCTGTTTGAATGGTGATATTTCCGGAACGATCAACATGATATTTGTTTAGTATATACATATATACACTTTATTCCCCTAGTTATTTGGTGTGGAACCATTCCCTCCAACACCTTACAGAACACCACATAGTTTATTAGCTATCATATATGTATAGCACAAATTTAACTAAATGTTTAACCATTATATGTATGTTAAGTATAAAACTAAATGTTGAACTATATTGTTTCCTTTTGTAAAGTGATCTTATATTAGTGTATCTAAAATATTGCAAAGTGTTATAAAATATAAGTACCTCTGAACTGTGTATGTTTAACAAGAGATAATGATCATGGTGGGAAATATAGGGTTAAATCACAACATGGAATAAACATGAGAAAGGCAGTATCTACAAGAAAAAACTATGTGCTGCCTCGGAGATTTAATGCTAATAAATATTGTGTTGTTAATATAACTGATCAGCACTTTAGTGTATTTAAATGTGAAAAAAAATCTAGTACATCATTATTACACAGGAAATATACTTAAATATGGTACAATTATCGCTAGGTTGGTGTCTGTTTAAAAAACTTGAAATCATTTAAAAGTCAAACATGCACAAAGTAGCAACAAACAACCGCAGTATACCCCAGAACTATAATGAGATAAAACAACAATACACAATAGTATCACTCTGATACAGATTTGGTTTTTTGTTATTATTGTTTTCTTTTGTAAGGTATATTTTATTCCATTCTTTGTGAGCTATAAATTTATTCTATTCTTCTTCAAAGTTTGGAAAGTTGTTATATTCAAGGACTATAATTCTATTACATTTTTATATATATCTTAATCTATTTGACGGATTTTGGGGATTTTGGTAAGATATGTATAGTATTTGAGCTCAAGTAAAATAAGTTCTAATTGTGTAAGTGTTTTATTGATAAAAATAATAATAAAAAAATCCTATTTACGTTTCTTTGTTTTTATTATTAAGTTTTAGAACAAAAGACTATTTGATTAAAAATATCTTGGTTTTAGGAAGTAGCCATGCTAAAGAGTTTCCTCTGCTCCAAGGAAAAGTAAAATTTGAATGAATAATTTTGACGAGGGTTTAGCCTATGAATTATTCTAATTTGAAACCATTGAAAGGTTGTATATTAAATAATATTGAATGGAGTTGATTAAAGGGAAGGGGAGTTCGGGTGATTCAAGGAGCCATGGCATGCTGGGGACAATCGACTTTCTAGGAATGGGACGTATCGATCACGCACCCTCCAGTCTAGGTCTCGCGCCGATTTACTTTGCGTTGTTTCCGCGCTTGAGGAGTGACTTACGTGGCAAGCGCTTTGATGACTTAGAACACCTGCGAATGTAGCCGCGAGTTATTGAGAATGGTTCAGGCAGTGGATTTTGAAAAGATGTGACGTTGACGTCCGTTTGTAGTAAATAACGTCGCCAATCTGCCACGTATTTGTGTTAGCTAATGTTTTATTCTTATGTTATTTAACGATTGTTTACGCGTGTTTTTTTTTCTTGTACACGAGCACACCTCGTAAAGTTTAAAATGATTATGATTTATTCCATTTCACCTATGCTGTTGGTGTTTCTTTTATAGTATTGTTATTGAGTATACAGTATATATACTTGTTAACATTTTTTTTTCTACAAAATTGTAAAATGCGGTATTTGAGCTTTTTTATCTCTTAAGTTTCTATTGATTTGATCTGAATGATATAATTGAATAAAGAAAAAAAAATGTTTACACAAATCTTTACTGTATAAAAGTCAGCATTTTCAGTAAATAAACGACTGATAAACCATATCCATTAAATGTTTAATTATTTTTTCTAATTCCCCGTCTCCAAGAAGTATTTTCTAATCCATGTGATCTTTAGACTTGCCGTGAAAGCCCTTAAATTTACCATTTAAAGACCACAATCAATTAATTCTCTTGCAATTACTAACTTTCCAATCTCTGCTGGTCTAAATTTTCGTAGACTCATTTATCTTTATACTAGCTGCGTTCGAGTCTTGTAATGCCATAAATAACTGTTTCAATTTTGGCATTAAAAGTTTTAATGACAGTTATTTTACACAGAAGAGTCAGATTTCTTCGTTTCCATAATATGATTTTATTTTGAACTTTTATTTTTTTTTCATTAAAGTTTTGATATATCACGCCATTCAGGTTTACATGATGTATTGTAAAGGTAGTCTTACCCCCAAAAATAATTTCCATTTAGTTGTTAATTGTATCAGAGCCTAACTTTCTTTTCCCTATCCGTGTATTTTTTTAAAATTTAATGAAAGCCAAAATATATAGAGAAATTGGTTTATTATTTTAAAATTTCAATTAAATATATCTGAACCATTTAAATGATTTGAACTAACTTCATACTATGACTGCTGTATCTTTGAGTTATTTATTTAAATGCATCTAATTATATTATTTTTTATTTGTTTCAATGCCTTTAATTCTATTGTTTTACCTAACTTTAATAGCTTGAATTTCTGCACGTAATATTAAAGTATATGGAGACAATGGATCACCGTGCCTGCAGCCTTGAACAATATTGAAAAAAGAAACATTAACTAATTGCTTAGTTTTCATTTTTATATAAAAGTTTTATCCATGACAAAAAAAAAAAATGCTTTCGATAATTAAGAATCCTCAAACCATAAAAGGGTCCATGACATAGAATCAAAAGCCTTTTTAAAGTCTATCAACAATATTATCCAGAATTCAGGTGTATTAAAAAAATCTGAAATGTATAATGCATATCATCATATATACGTCTTGTAATCTCACCTAAGTATCTGCCTGATATAAGCCCAGTTTTATTTCATTCCTTGTTGATTTCAGTCTGGTACAATATTAGGTATAGGTACAAGGGTACATGTTTTCACTTTGTCTACACTCTAAAGTCTTTTTTAACCTTTATTATCCCCGCCAGTTGGTGGAACAAGGTCGGGGAACCATCCCACTTACCACCTCACAAATGCAAACATCTTTCGAGGAGAAAATATCAAATAAATAAACATATATATGTATACAATTCTTCTGATAATAAATCTTTTTCCCACTCATCCTCTTCAAAAAGTATTGTAAATTCCATTTTGCTTGACTAATTTGGTACTTTGGTTATTGACATTTAGGAAATTGTACATTCTTTGGCAACCTGATTCTCTTTAAAACTATTCTTAAAATCAAGCAATATAAAGGGATTTGGCAACTTATATAAAATACAATTTTTTTAGATATATGTTTCTTAAAAGTATTTACAGCTTTAATCAGGCTTAAATAATGAGGAACTATTAAATATGTTTTCGAAGTATTTATGATCAAAGAAATTTCCATAGTTATCAACAAAGTCACTGTAAGTTATGAATATAATCCTCTTATCGTAGAGAGTTTAAAAAAAAACACTGATGTTAGCGATTTGAATAGTATCATTATGGAATAGTGGACTACATAAGAAGTCTTCTGTATATAAGGAGATCACAGGCTTCTTAAATATGTTCTGAAGTTGTTCAATATTTTTTCCTGCATTATGTTTACCACACTTTATAAGTTTATTTAGAAGGGTATATTTTTACTTAAACTCTTGATTTATTTTGTTTGGTTACATAAGTGTAATTATTCATTCAGTAGATTAATAGATAATTTTAGAAAACCAAAATTAACTGAATGAAAGGCATAATGTCCTGTCTTTTAAAAAAGTCTGCATTAAAACCATCTGAACCTGGACTTTCTTGTTTTTACATTTTTCAATGTGGATGAACCTGTTCCTTTCGAAAGGTTTTGATTCTATGGGAGAAAGTTTTGCTATGGGTATCTTTCATAATCTTTCAATTCATCTTCTTAGTTTATATCCTCTAAAACCCCCTTCTTTACTTAGATGTTCATAATATAATTTTGTCTCATTAGTATTTCACTCTAACTGTAATAATGTCTCATTATTTTTAATAGTTTTTGAGATTAATTTTGAAGTATATTTTTCTGAATAACAAAAAGATGTAAAGATCTATCGTTTCTATATAATTTCCCCGAGACCCGATGAGATTTCCATTTTCTTTTTCCCCAATTCTTCTAGCCCAGTTTAAAACATAATTATCAAATTTTTGACATTGCCGTTGTTCATATGTTTGATTGTTTGTATTTTTTCTCACTAAGTTCCTTTTTCCATAGTATCTGCTACTTCTATTTTTAAAGCTACCATAACGTCTAGACTTGCCTCTTATTGCCATCAAAACCATCTCAATAGAAAGCTGATCATCTATAATTATAAAAATAGTATCTCATCGTTTGGTATATTAAAAAAGGTAAAACACATTGTTCCTTTAAATTTGATGTCTATTTAGTAAACATATTCAGTATTCAACATTTCCTTAATCAACAAAATGAAAGTTACATGAATTTATCAACACTTATGACCATTTATGCAGGGGACCGTTATCTAATGACCGATCGTTAAGGTGCGGACACAAATGCCATATTTAAGACAAAGTAATGTTGCTGACATCTGACACATTTTTTATCGTACATGTATACAATACAATATAAAACATGTAAAATATAAGACAATACAACAAAATTCAAATTCTTTTTTGCTTCTGAGGACGAATAGTGATGGTAACAGTAACTCATCATAGCCGCCCTTCACAAAAGAATGAACGAAATGGTACCCTCATTACCATGGAAGTCCTGTGATTAAACATTTGTATTTTACGCTCATCAATCACTGATAAATAGCTTTCATTATGCCATCATTTAAACATCATGTCTAGACATTCATCTGTAATGCAATATCATTTACTAAAGACTCTGGATTATATAAGTTTATCACTGTCTTTCACATGGAAGAGACATGTTAACTTTAGATATAGAATTTTGCAGACGACGGCAAAAAATTAATACACTTCGATTACACAATACCAAACCTGGATGGTTTGATTTTAATCCTAGGAAACGGATAACCATTTGTTTGATAGCTGGGTGCAACAAACGCAAGTCATTAAAAAAAATGTTTTTGCACCGTCTCCTTATGTTTAACATATAAGGATAGTTTACGATCGGGCTGGCCCAGTGTCAGTCTAATTTGACTAGTTTTGAATAATGAGATTTGCTCATTGCTTAGTTAAAATGTCTATTTGCAGTTGTTTTTTTCAAATCCCTCTCGATGGTTCCTGGATGGGGCATGTTTTTGTGTGACTGGGAAAGACATGAACAATACATGCCCGAATGTCATTCGAACCAACAGGCTTTGGGACAGATTTCATGAGCATAACAACTAGATTCTACGGTCTGATTTCGTTGTATGCAAGCACTGCTTGTGAGTAATGAGGACAGAACCCTGAAAGACTGAACTCATATCGAGAGTACATTGAACCAACTCAAGAAAACATCTTTATGGAAAACATATAACAGCTTTTTGGAATAAATAATTATGTAAATCATGATGCGAGTTATCTGGGGAATCAATAACCGAGCGCAATACATGTCGCGCCGTAAAG
>CM037781.1:34382957-34432957 GCA_021229015.1 Solen grandis | reverse complement strand
ATGAACAGGGAACGTCATTATAGGCATTTTACAAAATATATAAAGAGACATTTTATTTAGATAGCACACTCGTAAATCAATGTTACAAAGTACGTCCCAGTGCATCCCTAAAAACAATATGCTACGGGAGACAGTAAAGCAGTCAAAGATGATTGATATATAGATTGTTTGATATTTCTTTTCAGACATTTCTTAAGGCAAACGCATAGTTTTATGTTCCAGGCAATTGAACAGTTTAATAATGTTAACTTGGGTGTTCTACAACAAGTACAATATCGACTCGATATTTTAATATAAAACTTTCAAATAAGACATATTAATCAGTATTGTCATCTTGAGCAAAATAAAGTATAAAAACTAATACACTCTCGCGGCTTTGATCTAAGATAACTTATGGTAATTAAGGTAGGTTGTTTGTAATGAATGTAATGAATTGTCAATAGTATGAATATGTAATGCAAGTAAATGAAAATAATATTGTTTAAAAATATTTACGTTGTTTGAAAAAATACGTTCTTACAACTTTCTAATCCCTCTCGACGGCCCTTGGTTCGACCAATTCTTTGTGCTTGAGAAAGTCATTTTTTAAATTATTATGATTATTATCAGTATAAGTATATAGATCACAAATGATTGTGAAAATGGTAATTATAATAACTTAAGAAGGTATTTTCATTTTAAGACAAAAGTCACCCTTTAACATTTATTAGTTCGTACGCATTACTCCAAAGTGATCTTTATAGCAATATAATTGCGTAATTTTAAATGGTGAATATATCCAAAAGAATTGACAAATAAGGTATAACTTTCTTATCTCCATTTCATAAATGTCCAATCAATATTCACTGTCGACTCTATCCCAATAATACAGTTATTCTTTTTATATGTATACAACAACGATGGAAACATCTCACCGTAAGTATAACTTTATTGCCAAAACCTTTCCTTACGGTACAATGAATGGAAAGGTTTCCTTTTTTTACGGGCAATGACAAAAATTGTATTATGTTAGCACGTCGCCATGACAAAGTCATCGAAAAAAGATCTGTAATAAATTTTACATAATCAATCCATTGCAGCGTAGGTATAAAATGTGACGGTAATTGTTGCTATCATAATTATGTCTAGCTCATTTCCAAATGCAAAATTGAAACATTTATTTCTAGTGCATCCTGTCGATAGAACACGGTACAGCGGGTAAAAAATGTATCAGGTCGTTTACGTCATAGCGGTTACATTGCGTGTTATTGCAGAGACAAAACGGCAATTACGGAAATTTATTTAATCATTTAGAAAATCATATCATGTTTTCTGTAATTATTTATTCGCAAACTAAACAACTATTTCATTCCTCCTTGACTCGAACTGTTGAAATAAGTTGTCTTTTGAATTTGCTCCTCATCTCGAGCAATGTAGTTATTACTCCATTAAGATTAGAAGATTGTATAAGATTGTACAATATGTGCCACGAAATACTAAAGTTGTTACTTGCTATTTGTTGTAATACCCTCACATGAAGATCAGTAGAACGTGTTAGACATTTGTTTGTTGTTTTTCTGTAGCGAAATATTTGCAAATCCTGGTATTTTTTTATTACTTTTTGCAGAAGTAACAATGGTGGATAAAGAGAGCATCAGACATTTTTCTGGTACAAATCAAACGCGTTGATCGCTTCACATTGAGTTTAATATTGTAGGAACTGGAGAGAGGAAGTTGCTTAAATTATTCTGAGAGGACCAGTAATGTTATAGCATGGAATCAGGCTGAAATTGCCTTTCTTGGGCAGTCGTTTTCACTCAATCCAAGGGGAAATGGTAACGCGAAACGCAGATCGTTGGTATTTAACTGCACAAAGAAACTGATGCCTGAAAATGAATGCCAATTTTGAAACGATATAAAGCTTTAAATGCGGGTTTAAAAACACACTTTTAATCGTGTACGGATGCTATTATGGCTATTAATGGATCCCAAAATGTTCGCACAAATGAACAAACATTAAGTATCATATTGTGTTCTTATATTGAGACAAAGACGATTGTAATGATGACAAAATCTATAACGATTTATACATATATGCGTCGCATTATCACTAAAATAGTATAGCATTTCTGTTTTACAGACAACTGAAATTTTCATGAAATTTCCAAAAATGTCAACAGAGTGGTCCTAAGCTCAGAACAAGCACGGTACATGTACATTTTTATGTAACTGGGATGTTTTATTTCAAGAAGGGGTGTCCAAAAAATCGTTACATAAAACAGAGATTAAACACTACTAAAAAAAAAAAAAATGTAACTTTGAAAACTTTTATGAAAAACACAAACAAAAATTATGCCATATGTGTGTATGGCAGTTTGCTATTCAACAATTCACTGTTTTCTACACGTGACAAGTTGTCCAAGACATCCGAAAAAAATCTCGGTAACTGTAGTGAAACTCCAATATTCAACCAGTTTTATGAAGCCTTTATCCAAATGACAAGAGGGTCTCTATTCATGAGAAATATTGAAAAGCCAGCGTAATGGCTTTTTTTCCAATTTTTATTATCAAATTCGAACGAAGCTATACTGATTGCCTGGTATGATTGTTTTTCTGACGTAATAAGTATTGAAAAATCAGCAAGTACTGCATACAGCGTCTGTCGTGTTGGTAACTTGAGGAAAAAGTATTTAAAATTTAAGTTATTCAAACGAACAGATTTAAGTTTTAAGTCATTGCGGATAATTTTCATGTAGTTATAATTCTATATGCGGTTTGTGTATATTGGCCTGGAGCGACATAGATAATCTAACACTATCGGTCAGGTACTATATACTGTATAACCATGTGCAAGTTAAAATTGCCTCAACAAAAAGGCTAATGGTTTCAATATTACAGTTTATTTAATCACAGTGGGTGCAAACACTCCTTGATAGATACATAAATTACATTTTCATTCTTGACAAAAATATACAAGTTGACTATGTTAGTATCTAAGTTCCATCATTGGTGTCAATATAACAACAATGTGATTAGAATTAAGCTAATATAATATTACATTATTTATTTCAGCCTTAGTGATAATTTCTTGGAAACTAATGAAGATAAGATCACTTGACATAGAAGAAACTATTTCAATGAAAGCAACAGTATTGCGGTATATTATTCAGGCAAATAACTTATGCTGCAACACTATTCAGTGTATATATTTTGAGATCATCTCTCTCCACCTTTTCCTCTCGTAAATCTTTACAGAATAGGTTATGCAACTATCATAATCATTCAGATCCTACAATATTGATTATTTTGTGATAGTCACAAAGTTAGACATTTGTTACTTTTTATTTCATCCATTGAGATATCTTATTCTATATAGAGAAATTCTCTCTCTCTGTCTCTCTCTCTCTCTCTCTCTCTTGTGTAGAATGCAGAAAAGTTGCATCTGATATGATTATAGTCCAGCATATTTCAATAAGGCTGTTCGGCATTTTGTATTTGGTCATTTGGTTACAAACTGAAATTGTTTTATGTCATATTTTCCTGTTTAGTTTCTTATAACTGATATTGGTTAATTAATACAACTTTCTCAGATATTGAAATTTTGTATTTTTATGACTTTGCTCTCTGGTTATGTAAAGGTCAGTACATTCTATTTCACCGGGTTACAAGTATAGCACTGCTAAATTATAGGAAATACTTGTAATAAATCTTATTTCGGGTTATGAACAACATATTAGTATTGTTTTGTCACGTCGCGAGTACATTCCGAGAAAAAATATGAATTCATATAAAGTAATGTCATACCGGTATATAATCAGTCAGGGGCAAACTACAAAATATAGATAAGTTCCTTTTGTATTACTGGTAAATATCGAGAATATTTGTGAATGAAAAAAGATAATAAAGATACTGGTCTGATATATATTGACAGTAGCATATGCTGTAAGTTACAAATAAGGCATAGATCTGATTCCGTTTTGACGATGTCAGAGAATCCCAGACATACTGCCCTTTAGGGTGTAATCAAAATGTCAGGATGAGTTCTTATTCGTCATTTAAAAAATGAAAGCGGCAAATAAAGGTATAGTCTTCTGCTAGGTAGAGTAACACGCAATAGATGATTTTTCACGTGGCGTTAACGCAAGGCCAGGAATGGTAGTTGAACAAAATAATATAATACCTCTAGAAATAACTATTAAGGCAGCTCCTTCACAGATGATCTGTGAAAATGATAATATGAAAAAAAAAAAAACGTGTTTTTATTCTTTCTTTCTTCGTTAAGGATGACGAAGTGTGGGTTGCCTTACACAGGAAAAAGCGCTATTTCCGTAAACGCCCACTTCAGGGAAGTCAGTGAAATATAGTATATATACATGTTGATAGTATCCCCGAAACAGGTACTTGTACCAAATGACAGCATCTTCACCAGATCCAGGTAGCGAATTTGTAAATATTATTTTCTCAGCCTGTTAAATGTGCGCAAGCGCGAAGAATGAATGTGTCGGTCCAGTACCGTTCGTAATGTTATAGCCTGTAATGGAGAAACCCCCATATTTTACAATGACGGCATGTTGCATTTAGAGACCACATGTCTGTAGATGGATATTGATAGATTTAATACACACAAATAGTTTAAAGTATTTTTTTAGTTATTGACCATCTATGAACGTGTTGCTTAAAATCATTTTTGGAAATAAAATTTAATGATAACTTTATGCACAGCTTAGATTGTACCTTAAAACAAATTAATTTTATAACATATATGCATCGGCTGAAGCATCACTGGCTAACAGTTAATTACGGAAAAAACGATACTGTAAATGCATTTCATGTTTTTTTTTTTTTTTTTTTTAATTTTGCTTATAGACCATATTACTCCGAAATGAAACTTAAACATACGAAAATCAACAAGCACTCCCCTAATACCTAAACCACCCGCTGGTGTATAATTCAACACATTAATGGGTCAAAATAAGCGTACATTTGAGATTTTTCCCAAATCACTGATTGGTCAGTGTAAATAAGCGAATCATACCGAGTTTTGCCGAAATCCTAATTAAATAGTTTATTAAAACCACTGAAATATCTCCATTTTCCATCGTCTGTCACTGACTGATCATACAAAGTAAGTACTTAGTGAATGGTATTCCCACTAAGCCTTTTAGATTTTGTTTAGTTTTATCGACGCACAGATGCATTATGATCTGACTAGAAGGAGAAACAATCATATGTATAATGAGTAATTCTCTAAAGACATTACATATATGTAAATGTCAAACTTTAATTGCTTGACATTTTCCAAGACAGTGTTTTATACTTTGATTGATATTTTCACAAACGGTTATGACAGAAAATAATTGTTTTTTTGAATAACGCCTCAACCGTTAAATCAACATTTTAAAAGAATCCATACAGTATGATGTATAGAATCAAGTTGAATGTTGTTTTAAACAAAAAAAATGAAGATGCATAATTTATCGAAATATATTTTCCAAAAGCGTATCCACTTATTTTCAATGTTTGAGACAACCTTGTTGATCATGAATTATTTAGGGCAAATTGCACTGCGAGGTGCCAAAAACCTTAAAAAAGTGACAACGACACTGCAAAGTGCGATAACAAATGAAAGCAAAATAAGAAACGTGAAAAATGACGAAACATTTACTTTGTAAACGAGGAAGAATAAAAAGTGTGGGAAGAGTATATTTCAGAAGACAATGGCAGTATCGTAGTAAAATAAAATAATAAGAATATAATTATGATAAAAGAAGACCATTATTATGAATATGTATCTCAGAAGATATATAGGTTTCAATTCAAGCGTAGAATACCTGTGACCAGAAAGATATACTGAAATCACCTACAGCAAATATAGGATTCTAGTCAGTAAAACACTGCTGCATATATCTTGCATGCATGACAGGTCTTGCGTTTGAAAAATGTAACTGTAGAAAGAATAATGAGCTGCTGTTGATGAGACGGGCCATTTGGAAAAATTCAATCAAAACACAATAAAATGATTAATAAACTAACAACAAGAGGCCCATGATGGCCCTAAATCGCTCATCTGAGATAAATAGGTTGACCCAAGGAACATCTGTACCAATTTTTTTTAAAATCTGGCCAGTAGTTTTGAAGAAGATGATTTTTAAAGTTTTCATATTTTTTTTCTTATTGTTGGCATGGCAACCAGAGTTCTATATGGATCAAGTTTACTTTAGCAACTTTTGTGAAGGTTGACCCAAGGATCATTCCTGCCAAGTTTAATCAAATTCTGTCCAGTGGTTTCAGAGGAAATGTTGATTAAAGTTTTCCCTATATACATATAAGGCAAATAAGCCCCGCCCCTGGCGGCCATGTTTTTTTTAAACGGATCGGAATAATTTTAGCAACTTTGGTAGAGGTTGACCCAAGGAACATCTGTACCAATTTATTTTAAAATCTGGCCAGTAGTTTTGAAGAAGATGATTTTTAAAGTTTTCATTTTTTTTTCTTTTTGTTGCCATGGCAACCAACGTTCTACATGGATCAAGTTTATTTTAGCAACTTTTGTGAAGGTTGACCCAAGGATCTTCCCTGCCAAGTTTAATCAAATTCTGACCAGTGGTTTCAGAGGAGATGTTGTTTAAAGGTTTCTCTATATACATATAAGGCAAATAAGCCCCGCCCCTGGCGGCCATGTTTTTCTTTACGGATCAGAATAATTTTAGCAACTTTGGTAGAGGTTGACCCAAGGAACATCTGTACCAAATTATTTTGAAATCTTTTTAAAGTTTTCAAACTATTTTTCTTTTTGTAGCCATGGCAACCGGAGTTCTTCATGAATCAACTTTATTTTAGCAACTTTTGTAGAGCCTCACCCAAGGAACATTCCTGCCAAGTTTCATTAAATTCTGTCCAGCGGTTTCAAAGGAGATGTCGTTTAAAGCAAATTGTTGACGACGGACGACGCACGACGACGGACGCCGGACGAAGGGCGATCACAAAAGCTCACCTTGAGCACTTTGTGCTCAGGTGAGCTAAAAAAGAAACGTACACGGCACGGTTGTGTAGGTAGAGAGGAAACCATTTGGATAAAATACAAACACAAAAGGAATTCCAAAGCATGGGTTCGAATATCGGCAGGGTCATTCGTTTTTTTTTAATTGTGAGGATACCTTCCAGCTGGCTTGCGGTATGCCTCCGTGAATTCGGGGTCTTCCTCCACCTGTAATTAGCTGGACGTCGCTGTATGACTGAAATACTGTCGAAGCGACGGTAAACCCAAATAGTCAAATCAAAAGGAATTCCTGCTTTCTTACCAAAAATGATTAACAAACTATCAAACAGAAACATAATATATATGCACAGCATTAACATTAAAGAGAAATATACATACAAAATTATAAACTAGTAAACCTAGTTAAACTGCATGTATACCTAGCTAAACGAATCTTCCTGGCAAAAGGCCTTTCACTGATATGAAAATTTACTTACCATGAAATTATACTCAGTTAACATCTATTGAAACAGTTATACATCCATCAAATAAAAATTAAATGATTTCTAACGATGCAGTCATCAAACGATTATTTACTGAAAAATATAAAATAATCATTTTTGCATTTATTTTAGTACATCAACTGCAGACTGATATTCGATTATTACCTGGTTTGATTTTCGTGATTTTGCAAATTAACTGCCTATGAAATGAATATTTGCCAGATATTCTTATCTTAAATATATTGCCTCTGAGACTCGTAAAAAAGGTGAAGAATTTAGAATTGATCTTATAGGCAATAAGTACGCATTAGTCTAATGGGAAGAGAAGGTTAAATTAATCTAATGGGGAAATATGTTAATCTAAGAGGACAAAACGTTAGAAATAGAGACGTTGATTTTGATATAATGGTCAAGATGTTAGAATTAATCTAAGAGGGCAAGAAGTTAAGATCGATCCTCTTAAATTAATGCAAACCCTTCGTCTGATTAAATTGGTACTCATTTTTTATCACATTGAAATAATGCTCAAAGTTCATCGTGTTAGAATAATGCTTTTCGTTCGCCTGATTGAATGAATGCAAATTTTTAATTTCATTTCATAAATGCTAACTTTTCGTCAGATTTTAATTAAATGTAATTTTTTTTCAGCGGATTAGATGAGATTTTGCACTGATACAGGGCCGAAACATAAATAAATCCCCCTTTTCGTATTATATAATATGAAATATGTTCTTTTTATATGAAGACAAATTTATATGAAGAAATTAGGTTCGATTTAGTCTGAAATCACTCAATAATACCGCATATAATATTTTATACTTCGGTTGATTTTGAAATAGAGTTTTTAATTCCAAAATATTTTGTATATGTTTATGAATATATATATATATATAAGTAACACCAACAAATAATTGCTCTTCTAGAAATAATCATTCACAAACCAAAGTTTGAATTAGAATTCTTCAAATGTAACGGTGATTTAAACACTTCATTTCAAGTTAGGGGATATAATCTTATCAATACAAATAGGATGTAAACGCAAAATATATGAAATGGTTGCCCTTCATTTACAACATGAATACATTTCTCATAGTTTTAAATAATTCTGGGTAAAACAATTTCAGAATTACCAATTTCAAAAAAAACAACAACAGGATATACAAATCAAAATTGCCTTTTGGTAATCCGAATACACGACATGCATAGCCATTGCTATCGCCAGCAGAGTTTAGGCCATGATTATGGATTGATACTAAAGACTATATGTCCACGTGGTCTTGCACTATATGTGGGTCTTAAATCACTATATGTAATACAAGGGATACCACTTCCGATTGGTATTTGTCCATACCTTCCTCGGATAAATTACAATATCTCAATCATCTATAAATTTTACTTTAAATACGTTGGACCTATTGCAATCTATACGATCTATGAAACAGAAAAACAACACTTTTCTACCGATATTAATGCAAGTATCCAGCCATGAAACCTGCATTGCGAAACATATCCCAATATTCCAGAATATTACTACAGGGGATCGTTACCCGAGTCTATCAGTAACAGATCAAAATAATAATCATATAAAATTAATTACTCACAACGGGTACCAACGTGGGACTTTGGCCGTTGATGGAGCGCTGATAAGTTGGTTGTTGGTTCGAACCCGGTAAAGGACGAATATATGGTATATGTGTGACGTCAAATGTGTGCAAACCGTGGGTCTACATATATTGTGGTGGTACAGTAGACTAACCAGTTTTCGGGGTATAACAAGTTTTCGGGGTATTTTACCTTTATAACGTTTGCGCGTGAGAACGTGATATGACGAGTTGTTTTCGCTGTCTCATATGATCAAAACAAATGTCAACCATACTCTAATATTCAAATTAAGGCATCATGTGACTTCTTGTGTGAATTTGGGACAATGTTTAAGATGCAGGTCCAATTCATTTAAATCTTGAACTCATATTTAATAGCTATTTTGTAGATCAAACTTGTCTGAATTATTCAAATTTACATATTTTAAACAAAAATCCATTTATAGTTTTTATTTAAGTTAATACACCTTACAGGTTTAGTATTTTGCGCAGAAAGCTAACTAAATGTTATCAATTACCCGAATAATAAGTCACATGATGGCTTAATTTGAATAAAAAATGGCGGACATTTGCTATGAATTTTAAGGGGTTGGAAATAGCTTCGGGATAAGCTTTTTAAGTTGTGTAAAGTATATAATTTGTGATGAATATGTGTAAAAAAGTTTCAATTATCCATATGTGTCATCAATGGTAATTGTCATTAAGTTTAAAATGAAAAAAAAAGTATCGTTGAACGGGGTGGGTGTAAGGTCAGCAGTTTTTCCGGATAAAGTTGCAACTTTTTTCCGATCGTGGATGCCAATCAGAAAAAAAATAATCAGAACAGCATCTCAGACGAAATAAAGGCTCTATAAATATAAAATCGTAACAGCATTATTTCCCTGAGATGGAATTCTGATGTATATTCAACTAATAGACTAGGTTGAGCTTAATTTGTAAATACCCCGAAAACTTGTTAGTAACTTTTTATGGTATCACCGTTGACCTACATTAGAATGAACGCTGCTTTGTTTTGATCGAAATGATTTTAAGATCACAAATGTGTACAGGGAGTGACAAAATTTGTTGTTGCACCCCCTTATGCTAATAAATGACAAATTTAATGATATTTGATATGCGAATTTAGATCGATCTCGTTAGTACCCCGAAAACTCGTTAGACCATCATACAACGGATGAAGCAGATACATGTATTCAAGAGAATGTATTTAAGACAATGTGTGTACCTTAATATTGATTTTCGTTTCGTAATATCAGCAATATCAAGTGACATTAACCATTAATAGAATAAAATATACGTCAATTAACACTTGACAAGTGACAGGGATATTTTTTGTTGCATTGGGACACTTCACCATAAATAAGATATTGGTAATTCGTTCGTTCAATTCCTATATAATTTGTGTCTTAATTTTCACCGGAAATATATCAAACAGTCAATATTATGCTAATAGACACTTGTATTTATTTTCTGATTTTATTTTGAGAAAATACATATTCAGTAATATACATATTGCTGATGTAGATCTATATGTATGATTTTGACTTTTTATTCTCATTTTCAGGTTTTATAGTGTGAGAACTGTCATCATCAAAATCCAAAAACATTTTCCATGATATTTTTTTAATTTAAAAAAAGATATTGCAAGTGTCTAAACATTATCATTTAACATTACCATTTAAAATAATTATTTATAGTTATCTATTTTTAATTGGTATTGAAATGTAGAAGCTGTAGATTGGTGCAGATATTGTCAATGAGTTTAGTGGTGAATTTGGAGAAGCCATCAATTGAGTGGTACAGTTGACTTATTCTTCTCATGCGGAAATATTTTTTGTGGAATTACTTACCTGAGAAGTTTGATGGTTTCACCAGCTTGGTTAAATCAGTTCATTAATTGAACCAAATATTTATTGAAATTGTTTAAAATCTTGAAGCACATCTGAATTATAATTCAGTGTATAGCTTCATTGACGATTTAAATTCTGGCATGGTGCCAAAGAATATTTATCATCAGAGAAACATCGTTGTATTGATAATATACTTCAGTGAGGTATAAGTAGAAGATAGCCAGCTTCAGTTTAAAGTAGAAGGCCCACACTGTTTTCTTGCACCAGCGGGAGCGGATATAATTGTTGAACCGGAAGTCTTCTTTGACGATGTTGCTTATAGGGGATAGTGTAAAGCAGCGACCTAATGTATGTGTGGATTATGAGTTTTTACTCATATCTAAGATTTATATATATATGATGTGGATTAGTTGTTTTAAAATGTCGCGACGACATTTTCCGGTGAAGGGAAGGATGTCGCAGTAGCAATATTATATGCATTTTATATTATATAGCACACCTAATCCGCCATAGTTTTTGCATGTTTTCCTTTCATTTATGTCATGTCTTGTCACTCGTAGTACCGTAATTTATTTTGTCTTTGATTGAGTTGATGTTCATGTAAAATTGTCCATTGTGTGTGTCCTGTCTATACATAACCGTCACCGTATTCATTCATTTATTTCTTCATTTACCCATTTATTAAAATCACTCACATTTTCGAGTAATAACTATTTTTACTAACGTTTTTGAATTACAGGATTTGGTCAAAAACTCTTCTCAGACCGTTTTATATTTCTATGGCGGATATTGATTGTTTTCGGAGCTTGATAGCTTGAAATAGTAATGTGCGCCCTTTTGTTCATGTAGACTGAATAATATGTTCAGGAATCACAGCACCTCAGTAAATGTGCATACTTTAATGGTTTATATCTAGATAACGTTGTAAGACGACATAGATGGTAAGATATAAATTAATTTCAATAATTATACAGAATGTCAATTTCTATCAAAAGCGAAATTGGTAAGGTCAACAAACATGGCATATATTGAGTCATTTATCCTAAATAATATTCTTTAGCTTCAACTTTTATATTTTTTTTTTTTTTTTTTTTTTTTTTTTTTTTTTTAAAGGTTTATTATATTTGTGAGTGATTCAGAAGAACTAAGCTTAAGCTCGTCAATATTATGTCATCATTAACATAAATGATAATCAAATTCCTGTAAAGTTGTTGTTGTTGTTGTATTGGGGTTTACCGTCGCTGCGATAGTATTTCAATCTTATAGCGATGTCCAGCTAATTATAGGTAGAGGAAGACCCCGAGTACACAGAGGTAGAACCACCGACCTACCGCAAGTCAGCTGGAAGGCTTCCTCACATGAAAAATCCGAAGTCCCTACCGGGATTCCTGTAAAGTACGCAGTCGAAAAAACTCATATTTGTTAATATCATATTACTAAAGGCAATGTTCTATTTCTGACTTGAAATGGTTGAACGGAAAATAATGGTAAAATATGAATCAACCAATATTTAATGCTTTCATTTCTGAAGAGATACAGACGTGATATAATATATCAATGATATTTAATCAATCAAATACTGCATATTCATTAATTTTCGTGGATTACTAATTTTCGTCGTTTTCGTGGACGGCTTTATCCACGAATAATAATTTTCGCGAATATTTAATGAATATACCTCACGTTTTCTAGAACACGAGTCCACGAATATATGTATCAACGAAATAGACGAAATTAGAGATTTCACGAAATATAAAATCAAGGAATAATCTTCTCAGTAGATATTACCCTGCCTTATTAAAATGCAAGTTCTCTCCCGTCGCTGTCCTTTTCAAAGACTTGGGTGAGATCATTTACACATATCAAACATTTGTTTGTATCCTTGGGTATAATGCCCAACTACGGAATAAATAAAAATCAATGTATGATGGACGTATACATGGTATCAACATCTAGATAGATAAGCCAGTAAAAAGGTAAATCTTTGGTAATGGACAGCCTTAACCATAACCCTTTCCCTCATAGAGGAAACCATGAAAAGACCTATGCGAACAGCATAAAACCAGATCAGCCTGCGAGTAACTCGCAGGCTGATCAGGTTTTATGCTGTTCGCTGCTCCTCAGTGGTCTGGAAATGAGGATTTTGTAATTAAATTTGGTAAGGTTTAACTATGGTTTTCTGCAGATCAGGCTTTATGTGATACCTATTGAGGGCGTCAAAATGAGTCAGGGTTAACCAGTAAGAAAGCAAAACTCGCAAGTGTATTGTTTATTCCTGTATATAGTTTAGAAATTAGGCAAAGAAAATGATTAAATAATATCATACTTGACACATAAAATATTTTAATAGTTAAGAGATATAACAGGTTCTTTTTCTATTACAATATATATTATGTCCATAAGTTTCCTGCTAAACGAGACCGGTAAAAATGAAGATTGCTTTCGTTCTTTTTATGCTTGGAGTTATAGTTGGTAAGAAAATATTCTTTATTTCAGACCTGGGCAGTCCTGTTTAATTAATAGGCATAAGGAATTACGGTTTAACCATTTGACAAAGTACTTCTTTTAGATTTTGCAAAAACGACCAATATTAAGGTATATTTGCCGATGTAAGTAACGTAATCATTTAATAACCGACAATACTTCCAGCTTGATAACAAATAAAGTTTTCATTATGTAGTACTTTAGGAAAATTAAACTACATGCATGCCAAAAGCAAAATATATTTCGGAAGGAAAATATATTAAGGAAATCCTTTCAGATACACTGTCTTCAGATTTAAATCCAGGTGCCCTGAGGGTATGTCCAGAGGGAGTTGACGAAATACATTGCCCTTTTCACCAGTGTCTAGGGAAAAGTTGCCGAGGGCAGCCAACTTCCATATGTGTGTAAGTATTGCTATCCTTATCATTATGTTAGGCAGATAGTACGAAAACTCCATCATTTTAAAGAATAGATACATCGAAGCCCCAAAGGTTTGAGGCGTTTCTAGCACTTAAAACATTTCCCCAGCGTCGGAAAACCACGAGCACACATTTCGTTACTTCATTCATGGCTGACAGATGTAATAGGCAGTCGTGGGTATCCGACGCTGACATTTCTCTTGATTAGAATAAACTTTCTCCAGAATAACAAACACAATGACTTATTCAAGACACACGAATGTTTACAGTAAGAGATAACTACAAAAAAATACTATAGACTTTCTAATGGGCTACATGCTTTTGAGCAACATTCTTTAAACACCTTGTTTGTACCTTAATGAAAAATATTTTCTATACGGGATACAACAAAATAAGCATGAAAACTTGATAAGGAATACCCAAGAATCATGAGAAACTGGAACTCTGTATGGTTTTCTAATGTAAACATCGCGGACCAATTACAATTATTGGATTACAATCAACATATTAGATCAATACTGTACAATATATTCAGTATAATAGACTGAATCAAAGGGTCATGTCTCACTTTATTTACACTTTTCGTATCAGAGAAATACTTTCAGGAGGTAAGCCTGGGCTGCGTTCAGTTAACCCTAACGCTAGCAATTGTTACGGATTTGGCCCTCAGCTTACACTCAATACGCTATGATACAACAGGGATACAAACGCTAATGTTATGGACTTAAATGGGTCACTGAATGCGGGGCTAGTTGAATTAACCAAGTTGGTTCTTTTGTCGACTGGCAGTTCCAAGGCGGTAACTTATAGTGTATAATGTCCTTATTCCATTTTTTTTGTCCATTTACATGCTGCACCGTCTGCTGGAGTTCTATTAGGATCATAGTTTTGTCTTCCCTTATCCAACAGAAAACAGCATCATTTATCATATCATCGTTTAATTACAATGGGTGTCTTGAGAAAACAATTTAAGCTTAATTCATTTCGACATTTCTTTAAATAGATAAAAGAAAACACATATACACATTGTTAATGGAAGAAAGGTAGTTCAACTTCCATATGAATATTTAAAATTTAACTCTCTGTTACTTTACTGAATCTTATGTGTTTACGTTCTGTCAACTCACCCCTTTGGGCAATTAGCGTAGACCGTAGTAGATAGCTTTATATTTTCTTCTTTATTTTGCTCAATTCAACTTATACTATAAAACTGATATACACTGATGTATTTTCTTCCTCTTGATGTTCCACGTGTGGTTCCCTGTGTCGAACTGACTCTCTAACACAAAATCTGAAACATCTATGACTGAGCAAAAGCTTAGTACATACAGTTTGTTCTTAAGATAACGTATAATTAATACGACCATATAACTATATTATGCATTAAACTGTAACGCAAATATTATTATATGTATGTTATTTAATATAAAGCATATTTAAAATTAAAAAATAATACTGTTATAAATTCCTTTCTGACACTGTATTGTTATCATTGCAACTTTAGGGTTACGTGACGATGCTAAAGCGACAGTGACAATAGCATGTTTCAAACAAATGAAATGCATTACTTATTTTTTTTATTTTGTTCTTTTCAATCTAAAGAGTCTTAATTTTGTTTAAAATAAAAGCAATTATTGTTTTCTTTCCAGACGTTTTGAACATCCCACACAATCATCAGAGCTTAATATACATTGCACATTTTATTTGACTTGTTCATCGTTAAACTTCAATTTAAAATGTAAAGGATTAATTATTGTTTGACATACCATACCAGTACCTTATATGTAGTCAGTATATAAGAATTCATTTCGTTATTTGCTTAAACCCCAACAGGGGAGACTACTGTGGTGGCTGTAATGTTAAGGGGTATGTTATTCACAAAAAGGTTGTGTGCGGCAAAAAGGTAATGTTTCCTTTCTTGTATTATAACCAAACTCGGAACTTTCCGCTAATACTTACTCCTTTCGGCGGTTACTTGATTAAACCAGTAGATTGCTCCTGGGATAATTGTGAAAAGAGCATTTTCTACAACGGTGTTCTTACCCAACAGGCCATGTTAGTTACCTTTGGATCACAGTGCATTTTTTATATTAACAAAAATAAAGTCTAATGTATGCTATATCTAAAAGGTTTACCATAGTTTTTAGTTCTCATTTTTTTCTGTGGTATCATGTAATATCCAGATAGGGTAGCCAAAACATAACTGACTTAGTTTGTAATACAAATTTACTACATGTAAATTGATCATTTAAATTGTTATCATCCCACTGCAGCAATGTCCTTGATTAATTATCAGATTATATTTCATCCAATATTTCACAATTCAGCTTTTTTTTTCTCTCTGTGTTATCGATTTTGCTATCTAAATTTGTATTAGCTATTGATGCATTTCACGAAACAACATTAACAACAACAAAAACACTTGAAACATCAGCATTTATATACGTGGTTATGATATCTTTAATTGTCGCTTGTACATGCCATTAGCTATCCTGTTCATTGTTTTGAATACACATTGATTCAAACATAAATACTGTGTTTTCCTTCTATTCCAGGTAACTTTTTATAAGCCGTCGATATTTCTGTGGTGACCTGACTGATAAAATATTTAGTTTAACGCTTGAGTATCCAGTTTGAAAATGAAATTAAAATAAAACAATGCATCAATAAATCATTGCAAACACTTTACATTTTGTTTTCATTTTCAGTTTCTTGAAATTTGACGCTTGAGTATCCAGTTTGAAAATGAAATTAAAATAAAACAATGCATCAATAAATCATTGCAAACACTTTACATTTTGTTTTCATTTTCAGTTTCTCGAAATTTGAATTTTAACAAGGACAAATTGATGACGATAATATAATCCTACGATAGATATATCGTATCATACCATAACTGGTAACATAATCTGGAAAGCAGGTCGAAAGTTTTAGAATCTTACACTATATTTAAGCTGAATCACAAGCAAAAAATGTCTCGTCTTTTTTTGTTTGACGACCTTCCCCACGTCATGTGACCAAAGTTGAGTGTTAAACCTTTGGAACTTGTACCAAACTCAATGAAAAAAAATATACATAAAAAACAGAAATATCAAAATTAATGGAGGGATTGTCTGCCAGATCCTTTGTTTTTCTAAATTGGATTTTACAGTGCTTTATATTACAATTTACAATGTTTATTGTATTTACAAAATGTTTATTATATTTTTAGAAAAAAAATGCTTATTACAATCTTGAAATTGTTACTTGAAAATTATAATTTTAACAATCGAGTTTCTGTTGGTTATATTTACGTTAAGAGTTAACGTTCGTATATTACAAATTCATAAATGTAGATTCTATATTGTAGTTTTCAATCGATCAAAATTATAGTCTTATTTTTTTTCTTCTACTTCCGAGGGGGACTGGTATTCCTTTTTTTGACTACTCTTCATACACGTTTTATTCTTTCTCGGTTAACAAGCCAAATGTATTTCATGTTGTTTCACTTTTGTATGCATTTTGCTTTCAAACCTTTTCAGATTGTTATGTTGCTTTGACCAGATTTACAGTTTTCTTATTTTTTCGACATTAGCACCAATAAATCAGTGCTTTCTTTATTCATTTTAGGTTTGATGTTCACAATAAAACCCAATTTGTTTATGGAATCATTTCGTTTACTGACGCATATTTTGAAAACATTATTTTAATGAGCGTATGATTATCGGGTATGCGTTCGTTTCCTCATAAATACAAAACTCCCCTAAGTGCATATACTTAATATGTTTTGTTTCAAGTCTTTATATTTTGTAAAACATTTGCTAATGATAATTTAACCGGTTCCATTAGGCAGATATATAGAGTGTCTGCCTCGTAGCCTTGAGATCATGGGCTCGATCTCTAAACAGCGACAAGCTGAAGACATGGTACTGAGCTTGGTACTCATTATATATGGGTAGTTCCAGGACTAATGTGTGAGGGGGTGGTATCGCGGGGATACATTACTGTGTGGTGTATATATGTACCCTAAAATAAGCAAATTATGCACTATGAATTATGATTAATGTGTTGAATTGGTTTCTTTTGTGAAAATTGAGAGTGGAATTTAATGTCAAGATTTAAAGAGAAGTAACGGATGTTTAGTTTACCTGTCACTTGTCTTTCTTTTTATTTATTTAGATCTTAACTTGGAAAACTACCCAAAGCACAGTTTTTCTTGTTCACTCAAGCAGAGGGTTACAAATACCATGTGAAACAACATGGGTATGGAGCTCGGGGATCGAACCTACGACCGAAAGCAGTAAGTGTTTAAGAAGGTAAAGGAGGAAAGGGTAATATTAAATATAAGAATAAAAACTAGAACCGCGAAGCGTCATTTCGGTTTTCGCTTAAAACCTGAGTAGCTCGAACACTTTATTTCATCTTTGGCACAATTATAAACATGAACAGAAGGCAAAAAACAAAACAAAACAAAAACGCATTGAATAAGACGTCAAATTCTTGAGTCATAAGCAATAAAGCGATGATGCAAATCGCCCTCTAGAGGGAAAACAATGAAATAAATTGTAAATATCTTGACGTTATGATTTAAGCACAGTTCATGTAAAAAAATGAATGAATGTAACGTTTTGCATCAATCTGCAATTGCGAATCCTCATTTTGTATATAATTATTTTATAAAAAGTCATAGTATAAAAAGAGTAAGTTCAATGAACGGCTGGAAAGGCATTTGAATATAGAAAATTTCATACCATCTATGTATCCACTGGTCTTTAAAAGCTGTCAATAAATTGAGATTTAACCTCTAGAAACAGCATTTTATAACTTAAGTTAAACGTCACTTTGGAAACTTGGGCTTCATCAGATTGAGTTTAAAGTATAGACCACAGGGACTTGCTCTTGTATGTTTTAAAAAATTCCTACTGACCAGTACAAGAACGTAAAGATCCGAATCTTTCCGAAAGTGTAGTTTCACTTCTGGTCCAATTTTTGTCCTTTTTGCCGATTGGCGAGTATTTCAAATGAAAAAGCAGACATAGGAAGATAAGTTTCACGATGTTTTGGTATATTTCAAAAGAGAAATGTATATTTTATTGATTCCATCTGTTAATTTTATTGATTTTATTCGAATGATTTGTAAAAATCGAGTTGCAGCGAGTCGACCCTAAACTTTTTGTCCACCCTTGTTGATATTTATGTGGGCAATAGGATTTAAAACAACAACAACAACAACAACAAAAAAAAAAACAAACATACAGGAGCAAGTCCCTGTGTATAGACTCAGGATGTTTGTGAATAAGGGCCCCGTGAGAAAACGAGATTTCTTAAATCCACCCCCACCCTGCAATACAGTATAAAATCTTAAACTGCATTATCTGTGCAAACAAAATGATGAAAAGATGACGTAGCCAGTTCTAATGGGACAAATCTGAGGCTCTCCTTGAACATGTAATAAGCTGAAAGTATATGATCATGTATACAATCACAGTGTATGAAATGTTCTATATTTAAATGCCTTTCCAAACGTACTTATTTTTAATTCAATTATGACTTCGTATAATAGGTTATTTACAAAATGTGGATTTACCTGAACTCCACTTTTGTTAGGCTTTCGCCTATACAAATGGAAAACGATTATAGACTAATGCGAAAGACTTAATCAAATTATCACATGGTCATTACTTAAATCATAACTTCAAATTATTTTCAATTCAATTAATCTTTTTTTTCCGCTAGGGGTCGCTTTGCATGCTTTATTGCTTTTAACTCAAGAATTTGAAGTCCTTTTTCATTGCGTTGTTTCCCAATCTGTTCCGTGCTGATAATTGTGCCTTAGATGAAGTAAGTGTTCGAGCTGATCAGATTAAATGCGAAAACCGAGATTCCGCTTTGCGGAAGTTAGTCATTGGAATTTTTGCAAGCACATTGATTTTATAGATGAACTAAACAGGAGGGTGGGTAAAACGCAATGTCGGTAGGGTGTAATTGACAAAACTTATATTTAGATATTCAGTTTGTTAGCGTCATGTAGTTACTTAAAGCTTGATTTTTTTCTAAGGTACTAGGATATTTCGGAATTTGGGCTGGCATATCTGAACAGGTTTGGCTGCCGAGTGGTTAGTGTGTTATTCCACGCAAACGCCAGGTTATGGGCTCGATCCTATATATTTCGACATACCACAGCAGTAAAGAAGTACAATTACAACAACCTATGTTTATTCAAATCTGTTGAATTCTGTTGACAAAATTTAGAAATATTTGATGATAAAGATTTTTTCTTTTATTTCTGCAAACAAAGTGTTATGATATTTTGTATTTTTTATGTCGAAAAATAAATATTTGACTTTTTAAAAAAAGAAGAATAATTGCGGATAAAAAGCACGAGCTGTTTGTTGGATACATTTAAAGCATGATTCGCATTGATCACATTTATATAATAGTGTGGTTTCAGGGGACAGGAAGTTTCTAGGATGTTTTAAACGGACCGGATATATTCCAGCAGGGTTTCTGTCCGAGATTTCTTTATTTTGTGCGGTCATTACTCTGTCTTTATTCTAGACATGGGTGAGTTTATAATACTGGTTCCGTGTTCATGTGTTATCAATCCGGAATTACTTTACAGGAATTTTGGATTGATAGAAAGCTTCATTACTTTGCAGATAAGACACTCAAGATCCGCATGATCGTTAAATCAATCAATAAATAAATACAAAGGAGAACATGGGTTATATCATCCCCGAACACAAAAAAATATACGAGTAATAATAATGATAATAATAGTAATACAATACGTCAAATGCACGAAATAACCAGCTTCTACACAAGTGTCTTCCAAAGTACATCTCATGTTCGAAACTCATCATGATCAGGCATATGCCTTTAAACTGTTTGTCCCGACCGATACAATCATACCATCTTAAGGCTCTGGTTTACATCATTCATGATTGTTAACTTTCAAAGTGGAAACGTGTGTTTGAATATTGTGTAAATGGAAGTAGAATTTGCAAATGAAGTCTTCAAATCTAGTAAACTGCATCGAACTTAAGTTTTAAACGGTCCATGTTACAGGAAATCAAATTATCATACTAGGAAGCAGACGGCAAACATTTCTTTACCAGGACTCAAAATACCACAGTGGTCACAATTAGCACAGATGCATGATCTTTTCTTGACAACCTTGGCGCTGTCAGAATATCTTCAAATCAGACTGAATCCATTTTAAAACCACTTAACGTGTGCAGTATCATGTCACGTGTCATCATCTCGATATCGCTGTAATCAGCGGGACTTCAAACCGGCGTTCTTCCGAATATTTGTCGAATGATGTTGAACAAAGGTAACAACTGAAAACAATTTGCTTGCCGGACATTTTTATAGCTTTCATTGGTTAAAGCGTTATGAATAACAGAGCGGCCTTTCCTCTCGTTTAATTAGACCTAAAATTGACAAATCGTCGGTAAGCCCTTTAACCAAGAAAATAATCAAATTTTTTTTTTTATTTCGTAGTTCCATCACCCACCATGGTAACTATGGTCAATGATAAAACGCAGCTGAGTTCATCTATGGCCTGGTTACCCTGGCGACAGTCTTCAATCTGGAGGAATGAAAACTATATAGAGGTGCATCGAATATCGACTTTGGCATATAGTTATAATGCAATTTTAGAAAATCTAAAGTGAAATGTTATTTCAATTGTATACTCATTTATCAATGACAAGAGGTTCGTCTCGTGAAGCAATCACAATATTTATCTAGGTAAGGAAGTGCAGTCCTTCAAAACTGATTGATAGATAATCATTGTTAAGGTTTTGTTTTTGTTTTGTATTCCAGACAGTCCTATGGGGAAAGGCAAAATCTGATGCTTATGTCTGGAACAGTTTAAACATTCTGCTTATTTTACAATACGCAGGTGTCGGCTCATCATTTTAAATCAAACAATAAAAGTTATATCTTCATGCCTTGCAAACAACAGATAAAGATAAGTACGTTCAGCAATACCACATATATACCTCTGACTCACACGCATATTTTTTCAAATATTTCAATGCTAAGTAAAGCACATATGAATATGATTTCGAAGTGTAATGGATGTAATGTATTAAACGGTATAATTGATCAATTAAACTTATTAGAAAGCTGTTTCTTATATATTTCATAGATTAAATCAAGACATTAAAACAAATAAAACAAAAATAATTATTCAATTAACGAAGACGCACAGGTTACATCATGTGCATTGAAATAGTTATGTTTCTATAAAGGAAGTGTGGTTGTAATAACAAATAATATTTGAAAATAAATACGGCTTTGTTCTGTCACGTTGCAAGAATATATATATATATATTAACATAATGTAATGTGAATTATTATTATGGGACCTTTATATCTTAGGGCTATCTACTGTAGCGTCGGTGCAAATTATATTTTTTCTTTGCTTCTGTTTCATTTATTTTAGAATCAATATACATGTGTAGAACGTTCGTGAGTGCTAAAATGATATAATGAAATGCGGATGGGCATGATACACCAATGGTGTCAGAAAATCCCAGACTTATTGCCCCGAGGGCTTGTCCACAAACTGGGGAATATATGATATAGGGAATAATTTCTTATTTATGCTCGTGGAAAGGTTCTATTCGTTAAGAAACGAAACAAAATCAAGTATGATTAAGGCAAACTATGTGATATTAGAAAAGGTATTTGTCTAATAGGATATACACAATTTAGCCCATATCAATGGATCTTTTTAAATGGTACTGTTATCCCTAAAGCATAGATCCTCCGATATTATAAGTAATTATATATATATATTGGCGTATCAGTTTGATTACATTGCAATTGCTCTATGTCCTCAAATAACACGTCTTCATCCACTAAATCCTAAAGCTGGATTCACACTTCGACGTTTGGGCAAACGTCGAGCTCCGTTTGTAACAGTTAAAAGTTTATAGGTTGATGTTCGCTGGCAAGCATTTTGTTTGTTGGAAATTTTAAACAGGCAAAAGATTTCTCGACGTTTGGAAAAATAGTCAGTCTATGTTAAATAGAATATATACTTGAACGCTGGGTTAAGTTGAACAGGGTTTACCTGTGTTGGACTGTTTATATTTGTTCGTTTAAGGTGGTTTCACACCGTGAAAGTTTTTACCAGTGCTGGCCTGCGTTTTAAAAGTTTGAGAAATAATCCCAAGTTTCGGCAAAATTACGTTCGCGAGAGAGATATTTTAAAGACAGACTAAGGAGGTTTTACACCCGTCGCTGTCACAAAATAATTTTGACGTGGCCTAAAAAATAAGCGTAGATTTAGAGTACGTTGTATTTGTTACGTAGGCCAGAGTGGAACTGCGTTAGCCGATTCTGGTTATATAAGGTTTATCACAGGTTTCTTTTATTACCTTTTGTTCAGAATGAGATGTGATTAGGGTTTGAAATGGTTATATCTACTGTTTTGCTAATTTTTAAGTGCATTAAAAGAGATGTTTAAGGCTTAGAAGTTTAAACCTATAGTTTCTTTACATAGGGCCTTTTCATTAGTATACCTCAGTGTTGTCAGTGTTTCTCGGGATGCACGAGATTCAGCGATTTACAATTTATTGCACGATCCACGTGATATTGTTTTTTTAAGAGTAAATCATGGGGTTTTAGTATATAAGTTGATTTTTATGGAGCCTTAGTGTAAGATATCGATGGGGGTACGGGAAATGTCTAGTCCAGTCTAGAGTATTCTGACCAAATTACACTACGGAGCTTGTGTAAGTAAAATTTTATTTTGTATTTCATTATTTCAGGTAGATATGAAGCTTAGATTTTATTTTAAATATTTATTTTGTAGATTGTTGTATTGTTTCTTCTCAGGGAAACAAGTGTACAATCTATTTAATTTTCGGTAGTTTTCTAAGTTTTGGTTCAATAAGCCGAGGAATCTAAGTACATAGTTCTGCATTATTATGTGTATTTGATGTAATTTTGAGAAAGGTATGTCCTTAATTTTTTATAATACCTGAATATACATGGAAGCATTTGTCCAACAGTATTTGTTTTGTAATTAAGAAATGTGGAGTTGTATGGAATATCTAT
The DNA here is from genome assembly GCA_021229015.1 of Solen grandis. Classification (NCBI taxonomy): domain Eukaryota; kingdom Metazoa; phylum Mollusca; class Bivalvia; order Adapedonta; family Solenidae; genus Solen; species Solen grandis. The sequence goes on along the minus strand of CM037781.1, from coordinate 34,409,086 downwards.
TTGGTATATAATTGCTAGCAACAAGGGCAGTTCTCTGCGTTAATGCACTTATGTAAAACCATAATATTGTTGTATGGTATAAAATGCACGTATGTAATACCAGAGATTTGTTATTTGGTATGAAAGTAGTATTATGAAGTAATACAGTGTCTGCACTTTATATTTGGTGTTATAAGTAAATCAGAGCTATTTATTGTTTGTAGCCGTATTTAGTTTGGGCATGGTGCCTATGTAAGCTGGAAGGTTACAGTCGATACGGGACCCCATTGGTAGTGGACGACAGGGTGTCTACGGTGGAGTAAGTAGATCACATTTACTGAAGGGACAGCGAAGACAGGAAGTCGGTCCAGTGTTCATCAATAAGAGCACGTGATATAGTTAATGAGTAATGTGAATTTGGGAATCATTTTGTGAGTGTGGCATATTGAAGTGCGTTCATATCAGTAAGCCATTGTGTAGATTATTATGCGGGCTTAGAGTGAAGACAGAACATTCAGTGCAGCTATTATTGTACCAACAGATAAAGAGACAGTTAGCCGAAAGTTTTTTTTCAATATTCTTTAATTCTTTTTCTTATATTCTCATTGTATATAGTTTTATATTAAATATAATTTTAAAGAAAAGATGTTTGGTATTTATTTACCTTAGAGAGTTGTCAGCCCTTGGTCATTTTGTTATAGTCGCATATTAACTTTTACGAACGTTTCCTATCGCCCTCGCTTGCCAGCGTGTGATAGCGATTAATAGTATTTGACAGCGTTTAATTTATTTTCTTTTAACATAGACGAACCTTTACAAACGTAGATTAAGTCCAACTCCATCCTCACAAATAAAATATTTTATTCTTCACTTAAGTCGACGTTTACCAACGGATTCCAACTTAGGCAAACGTTTTACAACTTGATCCAGTGTTTGGAAACATTTACAAAATGAGCACAACTTTTGTCAACGGAGTCCAACGTAAGCAATTTTCAGGAACGTTTATAAACGGAGCACAACATACACAAACGTTTATTTCCAAACATCATGTTGAAAAATTCAAACGATGAACGTCCGCCCAATCGTCGTTGTGATCCCAGCTTAAGATGTTCTTATTAGATCGATAGCTTTACATTTATTTTAAAAGAATTTGAGCGGCTTCATGTTAACGACCTATAGCTACCAGGTTATTTATTGTTATTCACGCATCATTAAACACGCTGCACAGTGGCTAGTTCTGTATGATGACCATTTTTCGTCCACTTGATTTGGGACACAAGGGACAAGGTTGATTTCTTTTAAGCAGATTCTTTAGTCTGAGCGTTAAAATTTTATTTATCTTCTTTTTGTCGCGCTTATCTCCATTTAACTTGCTATCTTTATTAATGTGTTATTAATGTTGTCCAATTATATAGCTAAGAATGATCTTAGGGGAAACATTTTATATTGTTTTATTTAATTCTTTTCGTGTCTATTACTTCTCCTATTTATTGCACTTACGCTAGTTATCTTTACTCGCTTACTCTAAGATACATTTAACATATAACGATGTCCGAATTACATATCATGTCCAGGCTATTCAATATTACTGTTTGTGTGTCCCGTTTTCAATCGACATGTAACAAAGACGTGGCTTAACGCTAAGTATCTCGAACTGGTTAAATGTTTTTAATATTATTTTTCCCTTCACTTATTCTGCTAGTTCTTTTTCAACTTTGTCCTAGACTCTGTTTCACTAAGCATATTATGACTGGATTAAATACTATGACATTACTCATTATTGTCAGCTCTATTTGACACGTGGCAAGTACGTGACTTTGTATTTTGAAGTTTCTCACCTTTTATTTATTTACTTAACTTTTTATTTCAATTTCACTCCCATTCCCTTTCGCTTTTACATTTATAGGCGTATGTAGTATTTAGCTGTCACTGAGCTAAGAACTTATTTTGCGTTTTATATTCCCGGTTCTACGACGGAATTAAATCACGTGATTGACGAGTTACGGTCGAAAAAGCGAGCACGGCTCTCCGCGGCTAGCAGCCCCACTCTGACTCATGCATACACGAATACACCATCATGCGCACAAATGACGGGCGTTTAACTAACCCCTGGACCGTCCACAACCAGCAACCCGTAACAGCCCAGTCAGCACTTCCCTGGTTTTGCCGCCATTTGTACAAAAGGAGTCTGGTATGAACCCTTTTACTACTTCATGTCAAAGTGATTCACTCAAATTACCTAGTGTTCATTTAGAAATAAGCTGTTCGGTTTTTCCTTCTCTAAAGTCGAAAATAATGTCTGGTAACTTTGTTGAGTTTTCACTATTGCTAGATACGAACATGGCCGCAAATGATGACAGGTCATTGATACTGGGCCAGAATGGCGAATTAGAAATAAAGCACAAGTCATTGTCAAACGTGAATGCTATAGATTCATAGACAGATGCATTCCTCGTCTTCTCCTCTATATTTATGGCGGCACATCCTAGTAGAACACAAGAATTACTAAAATATGGTGGGGATATTCGCTTAGCAGCTAGGGAAATACGCAGGGCAAGGCTGGTGGGATTATGACCGTCAGTTTAGGTTACGGTTGTCTGCCGACCCTTCAATAACCTCATTTTCCAAAATCGACTACGAATTTTGGCTTTTGCGCATGTGTCCGTCTATGGGCATGATTGATACTTTTGATAGACAACTAAATCGTAAGTGCTACGATTTCAATTATAGGCAGTGGAATCATGCCTTTATAAATTAAATGACATAAATCACCCTTTAGTTTGTGCGGATACCACACTAGACGCACAGGAATGTCTGGATACTAGGGCTACAAACAACCCTCTCTTCCTATCCGACCTATCTTATTCAGAGGCAGTACCCGCTCCCGATTCATCTCAAGACTAACCCGTTATTTTAAGCGCAGATAGAAATTTACAAAATTCTAGGATAGAGTTCCCAGGTTTTTCTCTAGTCAACGTTCAAACTTATCAATCCATCTTTCAGAATATTCCTATAAGGACTATGCTAATGCACTGCGTAATGGCTTTAAGTACGGATTTCGCTTGGGCTTAAGTGGTAAAAGAAAGTCTTCAATTTCTAAAAAATTAAAATCGGCCGAATCGAAAAGTCATCTTGTTCTTGGGAAAATATGCAAAGGAGTGAAGGCGCGGAAAAAGGCTGATCCTTTTAAAGAACTATTCTGTCCGTATTTGATGAAATTTGTAAAGAGCTAGGTGTTCCAACAAGTTTTAGCCTACCAAAAGTTCCTTCCAGGGCATTTCTAAACTTAGAAATATGAAATGAAAGCCATATTTTGACATTATGAAAGATAAATTAGCCTTTTTGGCTAAGCTATTTTTACTGATTGAATTACATGTAGTATACCAATCTTGGTACGGGTCATTTGTTTAGAGAGAAAAACACACGCAATCTTTGTTTTCAAATGTGTAAACCCCTAACCATATTCGGCAGCCTCAGAGTCATGTGATACGATATCCGCCACTGATTTGCTGATAACTTAACAGAAAACCAACACGTCATCAAAAACGTTAAAATGGCCGTTAAAATGGCGGATAAATGGCGGTTTCTGCTATCACGTCACTTCCGATTGGATCCCGTCTCATCGTAGGTATCATGAGGCAAATCAGATACTAAGCGGGATAACATCTCCGCAGGAAGCGAATCTGAAACTGTCAAGTTGAAATGTATGACTATAGATGTTCCTTCCCATGGGAAGGAACAATAAATGAAGAGAAAAGTATTGGTTCAACTCATGTTTTGGTGTTTCTTGGTTTAGAAACTGACAAGTTAAACATGGCCATTCGAATTCCATCCTCAAAGATAATTGAGGGGGCCGCCGTGGCCGAGCGGTTACAGTCATAGACTACAAATCTCTCAGCCCCTCACCGCTGTGGGTTGAATCCTGGTAGGGACTTCGGATTTTTCATGTGAGGAAGAATTCCAGCTGGCTTGCGGTAGGTCGGTGGTTCTACCCGGGCACCTCTGTGTACTCGGGGTCTTCCTCCACCTGTAATTAGCTGGACGTCGCTAGATGATTGAAATACTATCGCAGCGACGGTAAACTCCAATACAACAACAACAACAACAAAGATAATTGAACTAAAAAATCTTTTTTTCTTTTTCGTATACATGTACTATTAGACTCAAGAAAATAAGACTGTCGGATTTACAATCATTGGTAGGCAAGTTGTGTTTTTTCGGTAAACTATTCGGTCAATCAGAGCTTTTCTTAGACGGATTTATAACTCAATGTCGAGTATAAACCGTTCGTATTACATGATTCGGATCACCCAGGGTATGCGGGAGGATATGAACGTGTGGTTAACATTCTTATCCGATATCAATGGTACTTGCATACATTTAATCCCTGAAACAGTATGGTACGAAAATGAGATTTTCCAGCTATTCACGGATAGTGCTGGCAGTCCCGTTCTGTTTTTTGTCTTCTCTCTCCTTAGAGAAACTTTCATATAATAAAGCAAGGCTTTACAAATGCGTTAACCATTTCTTAATTAAAAAAACTCTTCATAGTTTTCAAAAGATCGAATGTAACTAAGGTTTGACTGCCAATAACCATCAACCTGCTAGAGCAAATGTCAACTAGATGGCAAACCATTAAATCGGTCACAGTTTTCGTTTATCTTAAATAAATGCTTGTCATTGATAAATATTGATTTGATTTGACAAATATAATACTCATTCATTTTGTATCTGTGTGGCTACAACGGCCGCCATGCTAGGGTACTCTACTGAAGTAATCAAGGCTGCTGGGCGCTGGAAATCAGGTGCCTATAAGATATGCCTAAAACCCAATTTAGCCAGTCTTACTCAGTATTTCGTACTAGTTTTTATACAGCATACAACTTCTATGTGGCTTTTTATTTTATATAGGCGAAGCTTCAATAAATGTATGGATACTAGGTTCATCTATTGTTAAGCACGCCAGAATATTAGGAAGTAATCTGAACTTACCGGATCGTTCGATATTGAGGCAAGGGTATAGTGACATGTGCATGGAATGTGTTGGTGAATAACTTAAGTTGCTGACAAGAATTAACACCACTCGACCGTCTGTTTTTATCATGCATTGTGGGGGCAACGATATTGGGAGATGTGGTATTAAGCGTATTATAAAGGCGTTTCATACAGTCGTTACTTTGTTTTTAGGACATTCCCTGGGGTAAAGCTAATTTTCTCGGAAATATTACCGAGACATAAATGGCGTTATTCCTCGAACCACGCTGCTATGAGCAAGGCTAGGAGGCGAATTAACAGTTTTTGAAAAAAATCCTAAGTAGACATAACGATGGAGTAAACATGAAACATGGGGTTACTTACAGTCATTTGCTCCCTGATGGTGTGCATTTAACACAGGAAGGAAACGATATTTTTGAGCGACCCTGTATGCTTTGAGCTATGTGTTCTTTACTAGAACCCCACTTAAGTAATGGCAGGCTCTAACATGTTGCCAGGCCAAAATAAGAATTGGCCCATTCGGCCTAATGTGTTGCCCATTTGGCATTTTATTTGCATATTGTTCGCCCATTTGGCATTTGTGCTCGCCCATTTGGTATTTTGATTTGACTTTGCTTGCCCATTTGGCATTTTGCTTGCCCATTTGGCATATGTGTGTAGCCCATTTGGCAATTATATTTTATTTTGGCTGAGTTCGGCTTATATGCTCTTGCGCCTCACTTTGGCGCTATATCTCTAAATGGCGCTAATTTAAATAGTTAAATTTACTTTAAATTGACATTTATTTCCGCTCGATGTTCTACCGCGACGGAATAAATGTTCTGACATATTTTGTATATTCTTACATATTTGGTCCTTTGGGCCGTGTGGCTTGACTGGCTTCTATCGGGTCATTATCAAAATTGTTAAATGATTTAAGAAGCCTCGCCAGTAATTTCCAGACATTGATTCTTTGGAAATTGTAAAATAAAGTTGATATTGCAGATCGAGTCTTGTTTTACTTATGAACAATTACGAATTTACAGTAAGCTTTCATGGCTGATTAGTAATGGTAACGATAATTCGCAACATTCACTACAAATTCCCACTCTAAAAGAATATAAATTCAATGTTGGCATATGTTGCCGATCAACATACAAAACAAATATAAAACGAAAGCACACGCTGCCGAACGATAGTAATGCCAAGCGAATGGAAATGTTTGTAACGGTCAATGTGAGCCGTATATTTAACGTTCGTAACTTGACTGTAAAATATCTCTCTCGGGAACGCTCATTTCTCAGATTTTTCAAACACTGGTAGAAACGTTTATAGTATGAACCCAGCTCAACAACATAGGGCAGCGTACCTTTCATTAACGTGATCATTATGTATTTTCTATTCGTCGAATTAAGCGTTACTAACTTTCATAAATAATAGTCTTGTTTATCACAGTGATCTGTCCTTCGTGAATAGAGTTACGAGTTAAGTTTGGAGCTATATTTAAATAGACCAAAGCAACGTGCTCATGGTGAGTTATTAGGATCACCTTGCGACCGTCGTACTGCGTCGTCAACAATATGTTTTAAACGACACCTCCTCTGAAACCGCTGGGCAGATTTTGCTTAAACTTGGGTGAATCTTCACAAAAGTTGCTAAAGTAAACTTAATCCATGTAGAACTCTGGTTGCCATGGAAAGAAAAAAAATAATGAAAACTTTAAAAAATCATCTTCTCCAAAACAACTGGCCATATTTCAAAATGTATTAGTACAGATGTTCCTTGGGTAACTTTCTATCAAGATTGCTAAAATTATTTCGATCTGTAAAAAACTATGGCCGCCAAGGTCGGGGCTAATTTACCTTATATACAGTAGGAGTTCCACGGAACCACTTCACGTGAAATACACCTCATCAACTTTGCACAAATTTACCCCCGATTTTCAGGAAATAGGCCCTGTTCCCTTCCCCATTTTGTCTGGACATGTTTTATTTTTGTTTTGTTTCTTCCTTTTTTTTTCAGGTGCCTTTTTGTGACACAATCTTAACCATGACTTTTCATCATGACGATGACAATCTATACTATGCATGCATGGTTTCTTGTTCCTAATCTAGAAGTTTTCCTAATGAAAAAATAATAGGAGTTTGCATAAATGAACATTTTTTTTCAGGTGCCTTTTGTGACAACAGTTATTAACCAGACTTTCATATGACGATGACAATCATCATGCTTTGCATGGTTTCTGTCCTAATCTAGAAGTTTTCCTAATGAAAAAATAATAGGAGTTTGCATAAATGAACATTTTTTAATCATTATTTGTTTCAGGTTCAAATCCACTATCACAAATAGTCACACAGCAGTGTTATGTGAAGGTAAGATTAAGATGAAAAAAAAATGCATCACTTTCCACGGAAATTATTCTGCACAAGTCTATAAAAATGAAATTAAAAAATAAACATATAACGAAGTTCCTTATATAAGGCATGCATATGTATATTATTTACTAAACTTATGAGAGAAATAAAACAAAATGAGCTGATCCTGAAAAAAAAAAACGGGTTTTAAGACAAAAATGCTTATGACCAGGGGCTCCCGATATCCATTGTTTAGTATCTGTATAAGGCACCACCCCCCCCCCCTCCCAGCCAAAACGTATGTCCCCCCCCACCCCCCTACTTCCAAGCAAAATTTCCCCTACAAACAAAAATGTAAGAGCTCACATAAATAACAAATCTGGTCAAGTGGTAGATTGTTGTATACAATTTGATTTTCATTTCAGTTTTACCAAATAAAGATACTAGACAGAACCTATTTTGTTTATGTTTACTTATATAATTATTGCAGTATGTGCAGCAAAAATTGCTTAAGATTACCCCAACAGGAAAAAATGACACGAAAATCCCCCCTTCTGAAGGTAGAGGTACTGTTCCCCCAAAACAGAGAGAGAGTCTTGAGCACACATTTATTTATTATCTGCAGTGTTAAGCTTTCTTTATCTTTGAAAGAGAAAAGACCACAAATCCAATTAAATGTACTGTATTAAGTGTATATTACTTATTATATGAAATTGTCGTCTGTGCTTGACAGATCATACATACAGCACACATGAAACAAGCAATATTACTTACAGTGACAGTTGTGATGAAGAAAAAAAAAGAAATAAATATTGTTAATGAATAATAATGTTAGAAAATGAATGAGAATATTACACTTTTTTGATGGTATTTCACCTTACGTAGTGTTGGAATTTGGAACTAATCTGGGTATAAGTTTATATTTCTGTTAAATATTTGAACTGAAGATGTGAGCATGTTATAACTTATTCATACTTATGGTCATTATTACTTCTTTTCAGATTGCAGAAAGCAAACAAAGGTGTATGCTGTCATTTCAAAGTCAGGCGTTGTTGAATGTTGAAACTATTTGCGATATCTTAAATGTAATCTTAGAATATCAATAAACAACTAAAAATAGTTCAGTATGTGTGTGTGTGTGTGTGAGAGGGAGAGAGAGAGAGGCCTTATATACTTTTATGTACTCCAGATCAATACATTAAAATTCCCAAAAAGAAAATTAAATGAAAACAATTAAATGCTCTTGAAAGTTATCTGGCAGTCACTCATCTAAGCTTAAAAAAATAATGTTTTTTTTTTTTGCTGTACATGTATTTGAAATCTACACAAAGTACAGAAAACTAGATAAACAGATTCATAGGTTTATACTTCAATATTGTTAGTTCTACTCTACTTGGAAACAAGTTCTTACAACTTACATGTTCATTGGCTGGACCAGTACTTTGTGGCTGTACTTGGGAAGGTGTATAGAAGAGAAAGGAAAGGGGACTTTTTTTAAAAAAAAAATCTGATGATGAAGAAGTTTTAATGTCCTAATAACATAGGAATGGAGGTGTGTGTGTGTGTGTGTGTGTGTGTGTAAATGAAGATTATTGCATAGATTAGAACAGAAAATTGCACTCAGTTTACGTAAATTTACATTAAACACCAACTTAAATTCACAAATGATTTCTCTTAAATATAAATAGTTGATTCTTATGCATTTGCATTTTTTCTTGCTGATTCTCACTGCTTTTAAAACCTTCAATGACTATAAGACACACACACTCTGTTTTAGCATTGTGATAAATGTGTATTTGCATGTTTCTGTGTCATTCACAGACTGCACTGGTATGTATTTATGGGAAAATGATATATCGACCAAATTAAGTGAAATGAAAGAGGGAGAGACGAGAGAAAGTGCATGCTTTTACATCATTCCCAGCATATTTTAACAATTATCTTGATGTACAAAAATAATGAAATTGTGAGTGAAAAGATAAAAAAAAATCATTTCCATGACATTTTTAGGAGTAATTCGGAATTTTATCCCACGTTAGTGAAAGAAATGCAGATCACAACCAAAATGCAGCATACAAAATCTCTCTATCCCTCTCCGGTAAACTTTCATAACGCCCCTCATTGAATACACATCCTGCCGATTCGAATTTTGTAACCGTGTTAATTTCATAATGACGGAATGACATTGGCTATCATAGACAAGAGTGTGTCAAGAACCATGGTGTAGTCATTGTATTTTCTCAATTGTTTATCGTCTATAATGACGTTAAATCAGGAAAAAGCTTTTATAAACAAACAAAATGGCCGCCGATTGAAAAAAAAAATGTTGGCGTTGACGGACTATATTGACGTCGTTAAAGTGTCGTTAAGGTGCAGGAATGTGATGAACTCCTACTGATATGTGTATATATGGTATAGTTTGATTAAACTCGGTAGGGATGATCCTTGTGTAAACCTTCACCAAAGTTGCTAAGATAAACTTGATCTATGTAGAACTCTGGCTGCTATGGCAACGGGAAGAAATAAATTATGAAAACTTTAAAATTCATCTCCTTCAAAACTGCTGGCCAGATTTCAACCTCAGATGAGCGATTCAGGGCCTTTATAGCCCTCTTGTTGAACTTAATTCTTTATATTGTTAAAGCAAGGCAATAAGGTGCGACGTATTTCGGGATAACTGTTCATAAAGGATAACGGGACGAGTGAGAAGATAAAATAATGCAAAAATTCTTAAAGAAGAATATTACTACATGTGTATATGCGGGTAAGGAAAGGGGTATTTTAACATGCTGTTTCAAGTGTTGTTAATTCTCAGTCGAACGAACATCCATCCGATAATTGGTCAATGACATTCGATAAATTGATGTTTTAATTGCTTAAGCGGCGAGGAAAATGTCAGTGGGATGTGTTGATAGCGAGGCTAACCGACCGTAAGTTTTATAACCGTTAAAAAGAGAAGAAAAATCGTACATTAATTTTCATCCTCGGTATTAGAAGTTTATATCTCTCCCTGGCCCTCGGGTTAGATGTCCCTAATGCTTAAAGGATTATTATTCTGTGGCTCATTGTCCTATGGAAGATAGACGATCGCGTGTCATGTACGATAAAGTTATCTTTCATAGATGAGCATGAACTGGTACTCTCACGCTATCTACCGGTTTTATGAAGAGCTTGTGAAATTTTTACTGTGGAATTCTGTGTTCTGTATTAATTTTTTTAATATATCATCGCGAACTAGGACACAATTTTATTTCAGAAGTGTCGAAGTTGACGTATTTATTAATTTAAAACACATTTTGTCAATGCTGTATATTCAACCCTGAAGGAATTATTTTAACAGCTTTGCAATCCTCTTCCCGATATTTTAACAAATTGACAATACAAATTTTATCCTTCAACAGACCCGAGGAGCAAATTAACATGCTAGTGGATGTAGAACGAATGAGTCTATGGAGACCTTACGTCAGATACTTGCCAGATATTTACCTTGATATATATATATTTTTTACACACGATCGTGACACAAAAGAATTGTCTGAAACCGTACCTCAACATTTGAAGGGGCGTTTCAGAAATATTATGTTCTACGTGCAAGTGAAATTAATGTAATATGCACTGTGAAAGAAAGCAATTAACAGAGATTAACATGAAGGCTTTTTCGAGACACAAACTACGTGGAATGGTCATACTGATAATGCAAAGATATAGGTATGTATTCGAAATACATGTTACCTAAAAAATAAAAATATAAATCATTATTCATTCCAGTGTAATTCCTATAAACAGATTACGTCGGTTTTTATATTCAGAATTAAATGAACATCGAATATTCGTTGTCAATAGTGATGGACTAACATGCATGGATGTAAAATGTTAATACAAATAAACATATATAAAAATCATTGTTACAATGCATTGATGATAGGTTAGAATTCCACAATCAAAACTTCAAAATAACTAATACTTAAATTCTTAAATAAGACATGAACGCCTTTCGAATTTCCCTTTTTACGAAAAGTACGTAGCTTCGTTGAAATGAGTAATTAGCATAATAACTAACAACATAATGTGAATAAATGAAATTATTAACTTCTATTCGAGAAATGATTGAATCTCCCCCTAAGTATTAAAGATAATCCATTTATCATTAGCTCATCTGAGCACATGTGCTCAGAATGAGCTATTACACGGTGCATACCATATCGGCAGTCTCTCTGCAGAAATCGCAATATCGGCAGGCTCTCTGTGTTGGCACCGGTTATTCACTGCCATAAACACAACTCAAGATGGACAGAAGAGAAAAAAGATCAATGGTCACTTTTAACAGGTGAGTTGTAATATTAAGTTGTGCATAGAATGTTAGACTATATTTACTGTGTATATGCGTGTAAACTTTTCACTTATCAGCGACTGCGCTCCGAAACTCGGACAAACAGTATAGTGATGTACCAACATGGAACACATCCTCGGCACTTTCTACAGGCTTTAGCGAGAAATTGCTTTGATTGTGACCATAATATAAATATCGTGCGTATTCTTTTAAGTATATTCTTCGAGAAGACACCGATAAATTGGCAGATATTTATGTAAATTTCTTGATAACCCCTACTTTCGGTTTTGTTGGTGCACGGGAGGTCTCTCTGCACATCACTTTTTGAAGCATAGGCAGACTCTCTGTTTTTGTTACAGACAGGCTCTCTGTAAGCCATGGTTTCATTTATTGTTTACGGGAAAGAAATAATTTTATGGGTCCTTATCCCTACTTTGTGTTTTCACTTTCGCACTTTATATGCATCATGTATTAGGATCGATGATTATTCGTTTTCCATCCGTCGTTCACCATCAGTTTGCACTCTAGCATCTTCATTTCTGAAGTAATCGCAATCAGACTTTATGACAATGATTTATAGGCATAATCTCTCGGCGAAGTTCGATTATGGCTGACATAGGTCAGTTAGGTCAGGAGTTATGGCCCTTTTAGTTCACCAGAGCACAACGTGATCATGGTGAGCTATAAGGATCATAGCGTCCGTCCTCAGTCAACCATTTGCTTTTACCGACATCTCCTCTGAAACAGCTTAGTAGAAATTGATGAAATTTGGCATGGATCATCCTTGAGTAAACCTTCATTAAAGTTGCTAAAAATCTTGATCGATGCAGAACTCTGGTTGATATGGCAATCAATAGAATTTTACTTTAAAAAACTTCAAAAATCTTCTTCTCTGAAATCATTGGTAAGGGATTTGATTTCCTTTGGCACAAATTGTCACCATAATTGCTAAAAGGAAGGTTGATCCCTTAAAAATGAGGCCCCTGAGTGGTTGGCTAATTTCCTTATATACTGTATATAGAACATTCCAAAATTATCCCTCTATGAAGCAAATGGTCAAAATTTAATTTCATTTAGCACAAATGGTCACCTCATAAATGTCTACCATAATTGCTAAAATAAAGTTGACTTGAAAAATGAGGCCCTTAAGGGGTCAACTAGTTTCTTTATATACTCTTTATAGAAAATTTCAAAATTCATCTTCTGTGAAACCAATGGTCAGAATTTGATTTCTTTTGGCACAAATGATCCCGTCATTACTGTCTATTATAATTTTTAAAATAAATTTGATCTCTTAACAAGAAATATCTTTAAAAAAGATATTCGGCGTAGGATGAAAGAAAAACGAGATTTCCAGTCTTCTAGAACATTCCCAGGAAAAGCGCGCGAAAGACCGACGCACAACAAATTTAGTACGCTCTAGAAATAGTTCAGTATTTTTTCTATGAAATATACTTACTTATAGACGGTAATACAAAAAATTATATCTGTAAATAGGCTTGTTTGATATTTGTTCATATCATTATTGCATATGACAATTATGATATAAAAGCGTTATTAGTTGTTTTGGTTTTGGCGAATTAATTTTCAATGAGAGCATCTCGGCAGGCTGGAAGAATTCAATATACATAGTAATTAAGGGGTTTCATGTCATAACACGGTGGATTCTTTTTTGTTGTTTTAAATCATTTTCACAAAGTAGCATTCCTCAATTGATGGAAAAGGATTGTATTTAACTTACTGAAATCACTTTCATGTTTACATCAAAAAGAAAAGTAATAACACCATGCTGAATGATATATACAAGCTGCACCCCTTATTTACAGTAATTTTATAGTCCATAACGATGCGTTAACCAATAACAGGAGTCCTTTTATTCAGCTTAGAATTATTTACCGCTGTTAGCGTACATTTGATTGGTTTAAGATGCGAGTTGAAATCGAAATTATACAGCTACGCCGAAAAAATGAGATCCCTAGGGGGTCAGCTAGTTTCTTCTTATAACACTATATACAAATTTCAAAATTTTCTGTGAAATCAAAGGTAAGAGCTTGATTTCATTTGGCACAAATGATCACCTCATTATTGTCTACCATAATTGCTAATATTAAGTTTAGTCCCTTAAAATTGAAGCCTCAAGGGGGTCCGCTAGTTTCCTTATATGCCTTCTATATTAAATTTCAAAATTCCATTCTGTGAAATCAATGGTCAGAATTTAATTTCATTTGACACAAACGGTCACCTCATGACTGTCTACCAAACTTTCTTAAATAAAGTTGATCCCATGTTAAGTTAGTCCCCTAGGGTTTCGCTAGTTTTCTTATATAGATTTCAAAGATTTCTTCTTCTATGAAACCATTGGTTAGTATAAGTTTTCTTTTGACATGTATGGTTATCTCATAGCTGTCTACCATAATTGCTATAATAAAGTTGATCTCTTGGAAAATGAATCACATAGGGGCTCGTTTCCTTATATACTTTTTATAGAAAATTTAAAAATTCAAATCACCTGGAAATAATGTTTAAAATTAATTCTTGTTTTGCACCATTGATCATCTCAAAGTTTCATGCCATAATTTTTAAGCATTTTTGATCCCTCGAAAAATGAGGCCTCCAGATGATTAACTTACTTCAGAATTCTTTCTGTCTCTGAAACTTGAATTTAGTTTAGTTTAGTTTAAACTTATTTATTTTACGTCGATTGGGAAACAAGTTCTTACAACTTATAGTAATCCCTCTCGATGGTTCCTGGGTTGGACCAGTACTTGCGTCTGGGAAGGTCATGAATAGTTCTTGCCTCCAACGGGGTTCGAACCCACAACCTTCGGATCCGTAATCGGATACGTTACCATTGGACCACGGCGCCCTTTAAAACTTGAATTTGGTTGCTGCTGAAAGAAACCAGGTAATATCAAGTGACTTGAATTATTTTAAATAAGCTGATATACTGTGGTGAGAGATCTTGGGCCATATGGCCCTACTGTAATATTAAAAACTATCAGATTTCACTTTGTTTGCACTTTAGCATCTTCATTTTTTAAGAAATTTTATTATTTTAAATGTCAGATTTCAGTAGCATCTTTATTTCTTTAGCAGTCACCTTCCAACTGTATGACAATTTATGTTTATAGCCATGCTCCTTCGGTCAATTCGATAATGACTGATATCGGCCGATTAGGTCAGAAGTTATGGCCCTTTTAATATTACTTTGGATTTTTTATGCTACAACCTTCACAGTTTGACCACATGTACTGTTTGGTTTGTTGAATTGAAGGCAATATTTTTCAGGAGAGCGTCTTCAAGACCATCTTGGTCCGCTTGTTAAATTGTTATTATGATCCTACAAATGCTAAAAAGGACTTCAGTGCAGATACAAGCACCCATTGACTTGAGTTATAAGCTCTTTTTCGACTGGTAGAGGCTTACATTTACTATAAACTTCCCATGATCATTCGAGGGATCATGGCCACAATTTCATGATGGGTTATCTAGCAGTAAGTACACTTGGTGAAACATGAATATAAAAAAGAAATTGTATTTATCTACCAAATTGTATTATATCTTCAAATGCATTCATAAATCAACTGAACTAGGTGGCATTTAGCAAAACAGTTTCCCCTGTAACCAAACGTGAATCAGATATGGCCTTTGGGAAGAACACTCATTTAGAAGAATGATTTCAACTAGACTTAATTGAACCAGTGGTAAACAAGGAATACTGAATGAAAAAACGCAAGTGCTGCCACTGAAACCTGAGCCAGAAGACATTATAAATCACAGAGGCAGTTGTCTGTCTGTAACTAAGGACATTTTGATTGATAGCTGTCGTCTTAACCTTTCTTGCTCTGCAGCTGGCAACTGTTCCCTTTTCATCTCCAGTGAATTTATGTACTCGAAGTTTCGCAAAGGAAGACTGCCATTGTTTGTAAGATTTTTATGTCGATATAGATCGGAAGGCATACTGTTTTTGTCTTGTTTGTCTGTCTGTTTGTCTGCGGACAACTTTATCCTTGATAATAACTAAACAAGTTATTCATATATGAAAAGGCGAGAAGTTCAGTGACAAAGGACCAGAACTCTTCCTGATGCATCTTTTTAAAATTATACGTCACTTTTTTTCTCAATTTGTGAAGGGGTCATAACTCGTAACCTATACAATTTAATGACTTGAAACTTAAAATATGAATAGATGTCGGGATGGTGAAGTGCAGTGCCTATGAACCGTAACTCTTCCTTGACCAATTTTGATTTATTTCCCTTATATGATTATATTTTGAATTCCAGAACATAATACATATACTATAAATTAAAAAGAAACTATTCAAAGTATTGACTTTATCATTAATATATTAAAAGATGACTGTTTGGAATTGTGCAAAGACCAAAAACTATTTCTCAATCTGGGCCAATTTTGTAAATATCTCCCTGTCTATATTATATCATTTTTTTATCGAGAACACATCAACTTTGTCCAGAAATGGTTTTGATTTGAAACTTTAAATACAAATATATTGCAAGTACGAGAAATACAGTGACCAAGAAAGAAAAAGACTTCTTGGTACTATTTCTATTGTCTCCCTTTAACTGTCTTGATAGAGCAGTTGATTCCCATCCACGATATTCAAGAGCCGTTAAAAGGATATCAATAGCGATCTGCTTGGCGTTCAACGTACGTATATGTATGATATTTATTGGACTTGCTAGTCCAGTGTCAAGCTGGCGTGACTGGATGTAGCCTCTTTGTCTCTCACGTAATTTACTTCTTCATTGCAGCAGGCTCTGAGAGCGTAATAAGTCCCCCCTCTCTGCCTGTCTCTCTCTCTCGCTAGTGTCTCTGTCACCTTTGATATTTCACACAGAATACACGATGTCTTAATTATATTACCTATTTAATTCAAACAGCTCAGTTCAGCAGATCACCGGCCTGTCGGTTCAGCGACCAGCCTAATCAAAGCGCTCACGACACTGAGATACTGCCGTTGTCAGTATCAAGAAATTACAAGAAATCGTTGACGCAAGCGTCAAAGAATCGGACCAATGACTATTGTTGTTGGCATGATTCTCAGTTATTGCGGGGAAATGATGTAATATATACATCCTTTTTGCTGCTCTACTGGTATAGATCTACGTGCTTCTTTTCCAGAATGTAAAACTGACGTTCACACTTAATTGTTTTCGTATCGCTGATGAAAGGTCTAAATCGAAGATCTTCATTTACAATATTATACTAATTACATTTACAGTGACAAAAATGTTTAAATAATAATTTGGTGTATTCTTTTTAATAACATGTGTTCCCACATTCAAATGTTGTTATCGTTAGCTAGAAAAGTTTAAGTACGAAAACTACAAGCCCGTATTAACCTGATTTTGTGACATTATGACATCTGCCGTAACCATTATTAAAGACAATTTCAAGAAAAGGCGATAGACATTTCATATAAATAATTTTTTCTTTACAAAATCACATGATGTAAAAAAAAAGGAAAGACACGGAGAAACGCACAACACGGTTAAGCAATTGAAAGCCATATCAGGAAAAGTGGGGATACGCGAGACTATCACTGCCGCCAGTCTCTAAGTTCCTTTGATGAGGATAATAATAATTCGGAGTGAGGGTCATGACATTGATAAGTTGT
Organism: Solen grandis; assembly: GCA_021229015.1. Lineage (NCBI taxonomy): Eukaryota > Metazoa > Mollusca > Bivalvia > Adapedonta > Solenidae > Solen > Solen grandis. The sequence goes on along the minus strand of CM037781.1, from coordinate 34,391,810 downwards.
ATACCTATTGAGGTCATGACATTGCTTCAGTACTAGCAAACATGTGACTTGATTTCGTTTGGAAATTTGACATGGTTTTGGTATTTCATAATTCTAAATAAAAGTTTGCCTTTATATTTTAAAGTTTAAAAAAGCTCTGGTAGACTTTCTTTAGGGCTAAAACTCTTTATCGTTCAAAGCACTTGTGAATTACTTCCGGTAAAATATATTAGATTGTCTATTTTATTTTCTAGGAGTAGATCCCCGTATATTTAATTGGGTTGATGTTCTGTTTTTTTTGGGTTTTTTTTTTGTTTTTTTTTCATAATTGGCATGCGTGAAATAGATGTTTCCAGCACAGAATAACTGTAAAATATATTTAAACAAAACAAAACATCACATTAAAAACGTTAATGGTTATGATTGAAACATCTACTTCGCATATTCCACTCGTTTTCATTAGCGAAGAATCGCATTGGGTGGATACACTTTTGAGTACAGTTAAATCGGCTGTGATTGGAATACAGTAACATAAGACTACGGTTTGAGCCGACAGTCTAAAAACACCGGATCATGCCTTCCTTCCATACCGGTAGTCTTTCTAACATTGTACTGTACTACAGGTCCCGTGTCACGTGTTTTTGATAAGATATCGATTCTGAGAAAAAAAAAAAAAAAAGTGATTGTAAACTATTATACGTTATCATGAAAATTTTAAAGCATGTGTTAAATTACACTATTCAATGTGATAACTTAAATACGTAACAAACCGGTTTTCTGTACAGGACACTGATAAAATTTGATTTTAGTGTTCGTCGAAGAAATACAGATTCAAAATCTGCATTATGCATTTCATAAATGTAAAAATATAGCACTATGCTGACAGATTTTGCCTGCCTAATGTAAAGGTGTCGTAGGGTAATAATTGTATTTTTTTTTTATTTATTTATTTATTTATTTTTTATTTATTTATTTATTTATCAGAAAAGAAGGGATATATCAGATAACAACTGTTAACTGATGAATTATATTTAGTCGCTATTTCACGCACATGCAATATCTATTACTTAGGAAATTGAATGATTTTTGTTGACACATTTATTTTCAAAACTTATAAGCATAAAAGTGGTACACAGGTATCCACAATCCATAATCCCTTTGCTTTAGGTGACACAATGACAAACGTAGCAGACCCAGGTAATATCTGATCAGGGTCTTCTCTGTTTACTCATTCAATATTGAAACTCATTTTCTACAGTCTAATGGCAAAGAAAACGCCTTTGATTGACCGAAAAAGTCTATAATGAATTACACCATTTTATTGTATTCGAGTTCGATCAAAGCAGTTGAAAAAAAATCATTAAAGGAAATTAAACGAGTATATAAGTTTTGTAATTCGATGGCCAATGGGTACTTAAATGTTTAGATAAATCATGATATTACTAAACGGTACGATTTTATTCGCATCATTATATACGTCTGTGTGACGTGCTATGCATCGTTTTATGCATTCCCCAATAACTAATGTGTGTATATGTGTGTGTTAATACGCAAGTGTCATAATTATTGTGTATGCAGCACAACTATTCAATTCATGAATTATATATATGGAAATAAATGAAGCAGTAGAAAGACGAAAACTTGGCTTCAGCCTGAGAACCCCCATATATTAATCATTTAATATGATACGAAACGCGAATGAGATTCGTAAACGCAAAATTTTGTAGGATTTCTCAATTAACATAACGGAAAAGTTAAAATAAGGCGATTAGCGGGAGACATGCTAAATCCGATTTGAGAACACGGATATTCCATTACCATACAACAACATACAGTGTGAACAGATTGTTGCAAACGACACTCAAATCTTTAACAACGGGAGTCATATTCGAATCTGTGGCATAATTGTATACCTCAAGTCTGACATTTAAATTAGTCTTCATAATCCCTTCATATAAATATATTAAGGACTTCGACGCTTGTTGCATTCTTAGACCCTCCAATTACGTTATTTTCTCGAGAAATTTTACGAAGAAGATAAAAAGTCTTTACTTGCTTGTGCAGGTTGTGCAGGGAATGTTATTACAGCTATATCATTATTAAACTGCAATACCGTATGTCAATATAGTTTATAGAAAACACTGCTAGTATTGGTTGCTTCCAAGAAAAGCAGAAGGTTTCCAGCACAATAGATCAGTGTTGCATAATCTTAAACAGCTTATTAATACATGTAATATATTTTCAAAACGCAACTTTAATAACCTCGGACATTGAAACAGAAACCGAGCGTCTGGAATTAAGGCCCTGAATATTGTTAAAATACTGTGATCACAAATCTAGACAAGTAATTTTATGTCAACTGACTTTTTTTCTTGTTTATTTTTGTTTCATTTTAATTCGAAAATTGTTTGCATGTCGTTTGTTTTGATTTCAAATTTGAACCTAGGATTAATTCTGATCTTTTTTTATATATGTACAGTTACAAAAATAGGAGTAGGCAATATCTGACGATGTAGAAAAAACATGTAAATAAATAAATGATAAAAATATCATATTATTTTTAGTATTACATTGACGGCAAATCTGACTTACCTATTTCCACGATCGGCGTAATTTTCTGTTGTTCTCTGCATTTCTGTTTGGCTGCTTCAAAGAACTTTTTCAACCTTGAAGGTATTTGTTTATGTGGCATCTCTTCCACTGTCCCAACCGTGGTTGTGAATAAATGGCCCTTGGTCGCCAAGGTTGAAGTTTCAGACACCGTAAAATCCTTCAATATTGCATCTCCAGTATCGTAAAGGTCTGAAACATTTGTGTTCACGAGATCCGGATAGTATATGTCCGTATCCAAGCCTTCCTGGAAATAATAGTCACCAACAACTTTTTTGTACCGTGAGTTAAAAGTCGTATTGAAAAATGTCGCTTTGAAAAGCAGTCCCCACAAACGGCGGATCGCCTTCATTGGGTCATATATTTGAATGCAAAGGAGTCATCGATATTTTCTCGCCTGCGTAATTATTTGCCTTGTCACTCGGAACGTTCTACACGGTAAATCCTGGCATGTTATTTAATTGTTCAGAGTAGTGTAATCTTAGGTACCTTGAATTGACGGATTGTTTTATGAAATTATTATGAAAGTGTAAAATAAAAAATTTCATATATTTTTAATCGTTAATGACATGCGAAAACTCCCGAACTTTAAGTTAACATAATACTTATTACAGTTTTGGTTGACATGTTTTAAACATTTTTTATGGTGAAGTCAATTTAATTCAGCAGACCTATCACCTGGAAAAAATGTTTATAAATAAATCTGTAATAATAGCAAGTTTATCAAGATTTAAATGAAATCATGTCCATTTTACGTTAATAATCTTCTTTATGATATTAATAAGATATAGTGTTATTTACAAAAATATCTAAATAAATTTGTATTAAAAAATATTATGATAACAATAAAACATGTGAACCTTATTTACTCTTTTCCTCCATTTTATAGCAACCAATTATGACAGCGAACGCTTTACTTTATTCCCGGTTTCTGTAAAATCATCGATATTCCTATTTTGACTTTTATCCTTGATAACAACAATGATGCCACAACAAACAACAATATTGACACAGACTATATTCGTATCAACTAGTTATGAATCCTGATTTTCCATGTTTTCTTTTTTGTATACTTCCATTCAATTTGTGTCCGCTAATGCGGTGATACAGCGTGCGACAAGTTGATATATGTGCGATCAAGTCCGTGCTAATCTAGCGCGTCTTTAGACGGCAACTCTTCTGAAAGTCAATACGGTTTTTATTGCTGTTACTTTGTGGGGAATGCATTAAGGAAAACCCGGATGCGTTTTAGAGCGTAGAATGTCCCGTTAATTGTTGAAATGTATACCAAAGGCGGATTGTTTTTGTTTTCCTTTCTTATCTACGATTATCGTTGATTGCACTGTACATGTTTATTATGTTGTTAATTTTAGTTATAGCTTCTAAATTGGATAAAAGCTAAGTAAGAAGAGAAATGTTACAGTACCTTAGTGCTTACCATCAATTATGGAAACCTTGTAATTGAATCAGATACACATGTATAAGCATAGTTTATAGGGACGAGTTTCAGCCTAGTTAATGCAACGAACAGAGCGAACTTACATGACTGAATATTTCAATAACAAATACATTCATGTTACTTCTATTGAACGACGATTCGCTATAAGGGCATTGGCCTAACACAGAACGGGACGCGATCAAAATGTTTATTTCATCTCAAACAGGACAAGGTTTATAACAAAATGGCGTCGTAATTTCGTTATAGGATTTATATTTTTGTATGGGCTGTGATTCACTCTACAGAAAACCGGTTGGTCTGAACATTTATGATGTTGTTATTGACAGGGTGCTTATGTTTGTGCAGTCATATTTACTTTGTTATAATGGCTAATGGTTTGCAAACGCTCCAGGAAATATTTAAATGTGCATTTTTCTATTAGATATGATGAGTTAAGTGGCACCATAATAACATATCCATGACTTATCATCAACATCATCATCATCATCATCATCATCATCATCATCAAATAAGAGTAAGTTTAATAATAGTGGGTGGAAAGTTTCAGTTATTTTGGAGACTATGTTTCCTTAAGACCGATATAGTGCTACCACATTGCTGTATCACGTCGTAGACATTGGCATTTTACCATACCTTGTCACACTATCCCGACACTGGGCCAACCAGTCCTGGAACTACCCTTTTACGCTTAACGTTAAGCAAGGGAGTACTATTTTTTACGATCTTAGTATGTCGAGGCCGGGAATAGAGCCCACGGCATCCCACTCTAACCACTCGGACGAAATACTTTTTTGTCTTTTTTTTTTTGTTACAGTTAAATGTATAAATTGTTCTTTTTTATGGGTTTGATTCAATATATTTATTTTGACAAAATACACAACAGTTAATGCTACATAACGTCGGATATACAGATATTAACATTTATTTTTAAATGATTCTCTCCCGTAGATTGAGTGGTACTGGTATATACGAGACGTGTCCAAAAATTGGTGGATATCTACACTAGAATAAATACAATTTGAAGATATACATTCGTCATTGAAATATATCTCCATTATCACCATAATTTTAGAGAACAATTCGCAAAATTTTGTGAGTTTCCATTCAATTATTACGATGTCAGTTCAAGTGAACACGGCCTCCAACGTTAAAATGACGTTACGACGTCCGATATCTCTTGATTAAGGTACGAGAGGCAGCGACTGTCGAATCTTATCTTCGGTCAAAAGTCATAAAACCTTTATGCATATCTTGTTCATATCGATATTCAGTTTAAGCATGTTTAGTAAAGTCTACTAACGGAGAGACGTCCAGTTATATGGCGAACGCTGATGCGACGAGCATAAATCACTAGCTTTTTAACCGACATTCGCTATGAGCGACTTGACTTAGTTTCACCATCGTCAGTTCGTTAGTTTCGAGTGTTCCACCTGTATGATATTTTTTTTCATGAACGCTACACTGGCAACTGTCTGACTCCTGCCAGTATTATCCTTTCCAATGATTCGCACAATTTGATAATTGGCCGTTTCTCTGTGTCATCAATTAATAATTTTACGGTAAAACAATAACATGCGCTATGCAAAACGACCGTTTTTGTAGTACAAGCGAGTGAAGCGACATGACGTAAGCAAATATGTTAAAAAAATAGGTGAAGTAAACTTTAAGGGAAAGCAAACGTAAAATGAAAATAACGTCGTTGGTACCATATTTCGTTCCATTATTATGTATGTTTTTTTTCCATAGCTATTAAAACAATAGTCTGATACTTTTACTTTTCTTTTCTGAACCACGCACGTCTGATTTACGGGCAAGAACGAGCAATACCTTTCATTTTCTAAGGATAATCAATGAAATTCTGACAAAAACGTCTTAATAAATGAGTTTCAGGACTTTTCCCCGGCCAATGTGCAGATATTGTGACTTGATGTAGTTCATGTATAATGACATTTATTAATCGAGGCTGAACTACGTCATTCCTTTGTAAATAAAGACTTAGAAATGATTAAGACACTGATCGCGGAACGTTGAAAAACATTAACCCTTCAGAACTATAGGATTTGTGTCATATAAACTGTTCCAAAAGAAGCGCCTGTTTCGGTAATATTATAATAATAATATTCACATTGAAGTAATTTCATAATTTACCTGCTCCGCCTGAAAATAAATAAATAAATAAAAACAGTATTGTTTTTATTTTATTTTTGTTCTATTATTCATGTTCAATATCCATAAAACAATAAAAATTACAAGAGAGAAAAATGCAAAGGAAATGAGTTTTCGTATTCACGGAAATCGAAAGGATATGCTTAAGACATATAGATTACGGAAAATAACTATTTCAAAACGTGTGCGAATCCTGAAATGAATTTTTCCTAAATATTTTCACTAGAATCTTGAACTTTTATTCAATATTTGATGTTTCACATTTATGTCGTCTGAATTTCCTCATGCATTTATACATATTTTTTTAATTAATCAAAATATCTAAATAACATTTCTTTTTTAGTTAATGAGACCCAAGTAATATTTTTGTCGGATAATATATTTATTTGTGTCAAACCGTGACGGTGAAATGTACGCGAGTGGAAATGTTTGCTAATTATGTGGATTTGCAAAAATTGTAGACTTGTTTTACATCATTGCAAACTAAAAAAAAAAGGCATTTATAAACTTAATTTTCCTTCTACCAGAGACAAAACTTAACAAAAGTGTGAGTTATGTGGTTACATAGTCCACACTTTTTGGATTTTTACACAAGTATTGAACTATGCGTTATTGTCCTCAGTGAGTATGAAAATACAAATACCATCACCTTATTGGACGAGAGAAAAATGCCATGTGCTAAATATTTTGTGGGCTCAAAATGATCAGGATAACAAACTTGTAGAGTATGAGATAAACACATATTTTTGTTCACTTTCTCTTGCAAATATTTAATATCATTGTTTTGTCCTAACCTTTCGTTTCGTTAGGATACTGAACTAAGTCTTGTTTTTTCCTTTAATGACATGCTAAATTTATTACTGTATCTTTCAAATTGTTCACTATATATTATTTTGCGTCAACAAAATTATGTATTTAGACTACTTAGCATTGATTTGAAAATAAATAGCACGTTTTGATTTTTATCATATAAAGTTGTATATACATGAACATGTCGTTTATCTACTGATATTGTGTTATCGCAATTAAACAGACCCAAGCATAATTATGTAACATTTATTTTATTTATATTATATTATTTTATTATTGAATAATCCATTTCTATACAAAAATTAATAGCCGTGCCCATTGTAATCACGTGTATATATGTATACTTGTATATATTGAAATTAATTGTGTGTTTCCTTGATAAGGCTGTCCATATGTATGGGCCTTATTGTGCTTATTGTGTCTATTGAAGTAAAAAAATACGAGTAAATCGTTTATTCTGTTCAGAGAGCAAAAACCGGTGACTGAATATATCACACGATCGTACATTTGACGTATAAAAAAAAAATCCAGATTTTTTTTTGCGATATCGCGGGAATACTATTATTGATTCGTCTGACTTGAAATGAGCTGTATTAATTCCGAGTGCCCTACCTCAGAAAAGTGATATTTTTTTAAGATAAGTAACCCGGCATCGGTGACCTTAAGGCTAAACCACTTGGCTTTCAAGCTTGGCGTTGTGGGTATGATCCCCATCGAGTACAGTCTCCGTATTGAATAAACTACTCATTATTATGAGTTGTAAAACTGAATAGTCTTTTGCCGTTGTTCCTAATGGTATTAAGGATTTCAGTTGACTGCGGAGATGCGAGCTAAGTACTAGTTGTCCTTTCATCACTGACTGGATACCAGGAAAGCATTTATTTACCTTGCCATCTGTTAGTTTAATATGGCATAAAATGACGTTCTTAACACAAATATGATATACCAAGAAAGGAAATAATGTAGATCTGTATATCAAATATGAAAAGATGGATATTTTACGGACTTATCTCTTACAATACGTGCGTTTATTTCTCACATATGTTACATTACCTAGATTCTCAATTTCAATGACTTCACAAAGCCTGGATTAACATTTGCGTTTGGTATTATGTAGATATTCAATGAAAAATTCCTCTCATTAAACTTAGAAAATTAGGTCTTGTTGTCATTTCTTGTCAAGAAGCCATTACAAAGCTTTACAATCCCGTGTAAAAACGTGGCAAGAGAGTCTTAAGATAGTATCATGTAAACTTGACGTCTGCTACCAGCCATTGTATTTAATACAGCAGTATCTGTATCATATGTATAAGAACATATCAGAAAAAAATATATTAACCCTTTCCCTCATAGAGGACACCATGAAAAGACCTATGCGAACAGCATAAAACCAGATCAGCCTGCGAGTAACTCGCAGGCTGATCAGGTTATGCTGTTCGTGCTCCTCAGTCGTCTGGAATGAGTTTTGTATTATTGATTTTAGGTATATATTTACTTTCAGATATTCATTTTGTTTCTTACCAATAGAAATGTTATATTTAAATTTATTAAATATATCTATGAGGCTATGCAAATGGATTAATCATGTAATTTTTTTTCCATATTATATGCATTTTAGGTTTTTTTTATGGTCCATCCTCCATGATATTATTTCAGAGATATGAATCAATGCATAATTTATTTTGTTTTACTTACACTTGATCAAGTGATTAATTATTGAAATGTTTATTTTTGATATGACAAGAAACTATAAAGTTTACGTCAATAAAATATACTGTTTGTCTGTATCATCCGAGGCAACGTGGTCAAGTTGTAACATATCCGACAGG
>CM037781.1:34332857-34382857 GCA_021229015.1 Solen grandis | reverse complement strand
GAGTGATATATTTTGTGATAAAAACCTATTTCAAACCACATGAAGTCTCATTAGTTGGGGTAAACACTTTTTATACAAAATACACAACTTGTCTGAATCAATTGCACCAACATCTTAATACAATAGCTGTTGAAAAAAAAAGATACAAGTGTAACAGATGTGACCCGATAAAAAATTATGCATAGTATGTACTTGCTTTTCTGGCATCAAATGCATCTTCTTTCAAAGTTTTTCAAAATGCCGCCTTTTCCACTTGTACAACAGGAAGCTGACAAAGTGTTTTAAGGGAGATCACTTTCAAAAGACTTGGGGGATCAGTTATTATTTTGCATTTGTACATCTTTGTTACAGGAGTGACGCTTATCCTGGGGACAGATAAATTTTGAACAAAATCAGTAGCAAATGTTACAAAAGAAATTAAAGTTATGCTTTTATTGTGTAAATAAGACCTTAGTCAATGAAACCTCAGCAGACTTAAGTAGCTGTAAAGCATTTTCTACCTCTTATAAATCAGAGTATATGAGCGACACTGATGAAGGACAGTCCAATTATAGTCAATGAGGGGTAATAAAATGGGTGGGAAACAACTCCAAAGTTATTATGAAACAAATGTATACATGATTTACAAAGAACTTAACAGTCATTGTCTGTTGGCACCGTAAAATGCAGCTTTTTGTACAGTTTTCAATGCAAAATTATAGAAAGACAGCAATTTAGACGAAATTTGATAATGACTCGTATACGAAATTAGTGTCTATAATAATCTCTCCAAATGTTTTGCAGAAAAATAAATAAATAAATATACTTTTCATTTGCTTTAAATTATTTATTTTATTTATTAATTTTTTTAAATTTTTTAATTAAATTTCCCAAATAGTATCATTATCTCTAGAGATAATATGACTGATAAATTATAGTATCATTATCTCTAGAGATAAATATGATTGATAATAGTATCATTATCTCTAGAGATAAATATGACTGATAATAGTATCATTATCTCTAGAGATAAATATGATTGATAATAGTATCATTATCTCTAGAGATAAATATGATTGATAATAGTATCATTATCTCTAGAGATAAATATGACTGATAAAGTATAGTATCATTATCTCTAGAGATAAATATGACTGATCATAGTATCATTATCTCTAGAGATAAATATGACTGATAAAGTATAGTATCATTATCTCTAGAGATAAATATGATTGATAATAGTATCATTATTCCTAGAGATAAATATGATTGATAATAGTATCATTATCTCTAGAGATAAATATGACTGATAATAGTATCATTATCTCTAGAGATAAATATGACTGATAATAGTATCATTATCTCTAGAGATAAATATGACTGATAATAGTATCATTATCTCTAGAGATAAATATGACTGATAAAGTATAGTATCATTATCTCTAGAGATAAATATGATTGATAATAGTATCATTATCTCTAGAGATAAATATGATTGATAATAGTATCATTATCTCTAGAGATAAATATGATTGATAATAGTATCATTATCTCTAGAAATAAATATGATTGATAATAGTATCATTATCCCTAGAGATAAATATGGCTGATATCGAATTATCGTCACGATGAAATATATTCTTATCAATTATATATATCTTTTGATTCATGTTTTATATGACAGTTGCTGGATCGGCTTGAGCACGTACCAGTGGATAATGTACATTCGTCCTCTCTTTTTTTTTTAGTGTGCAAAATGTTTGGAAAAATTTGGTTTTTGTCCTCTCTATTGTGTTAAGTGCAAAATGTTTGGAACATTCGTCCTCTCTATTGTGTTAAATGTACAAAATGTTTGGAACATTCGTCCTCTCTGTTCTGTTAGGTACAAAATGTTTGGACCATGTCCTTTTTGGAACATTCGTCCTCTCTATTGTGTCAAGTACAAAAAGATTAGATCATTTGTCCTCTCTGTTGTGTTAAGTACAAAATGTTTGGAACATTGTCCTCTCTTTTGTGTTAAGTACAAAATGTTTGGAACATTCGTCCTCTCTATTTGTGTTAAGTACGAAATGTTTGGACCAAATGTCCTCTCTTTTGTGTTAAGTACAAAATGTTTGGAACATTTGTCCTCTCTAGTGTGTTAAGTACACAATGTTTGGAATATTCGTCCTCTCTATTGTGTTAGGTACGAATTGTTTAGACCAAATGTCCTCCTTTTTGTGTTAAGTACAAAATGTTTGGAACATCTGTCCTTTCTATTGTGTTAAGTACACAATGTTTGTAACATTCGTCCTCTCTGTTGTGTTAAGTATTTGATGTTCTTTCTATTGTGGTAAGTACTAAATCCACGGACACTGATAGAAGCACAATATTCGAGTACAGTCAAACCTGTCTTAAACCTTCAGTCAAGAGAACAAGAGAAAGTTACCGCTTAACAGACGTGACCGCTAAATAAAAGTTAAACATAAAACAAAATGACATTAGGTAAATCAAAACTGACCGCTAATACAGCTTGACCGCTTAATACAGGTGGTCGCTGATTAAGGTTCAGCTATCCAATATAGTCAAGGTTTGCTTGGATATTTCCATTATTCGGAGACTGTTAACATTAAGACAGATAATGTACTGCTTCAAAGCGATACCACACCAAGTAACACCACACCGACACTGTGTCAACCAGTCCTGAAAATACTACCACGGAACTGCTCAAATTTCCCTACGCAGTCATTCATTTAGGACATCCTGTGACAAAACCATAAATTTTGATAACCATCTTTGGCCTATATAGCCCCTGTCTTCCTATGATCAAAAACAATGTATCAGACCGTATTTAGCTCAAGTTATACTGCTGCAGACTAAATCTTTATCTTTAGACAACTTTTTGTTCAGAACTCTGAAGATAGGGTGCTTTAAATATCTTGTCTGGGACACAGTATGTAGATACTTACGAAGATATTAAAGCCACTGGAAGCAAGGAAAAAAGGTTGAAAGCTAATAAATTTCAAGTGAAAACTTATTAAATTAATACATTTTACAGACAAACATTGAACGTTGTTTTTCCAACATAATGGATCTAGAAGTTAATGTTGTTTAAAAATAACTTAACGGATTTCTTATATGTCGAATGGGTAAACCTTTAAAGGCGGCCATCTTCGGTTTATGCAAGGCCATAATTCACCACTCTCTTGAATTTTGATTAATTTTTTCATAACATGTTTTTATTCTATAAATAAATTTCCAAAAATTCCCTTATTATTTTAAATTTGTGTTTAAAGCTGTTAACATATTCATGTATTTTGTAAAATACCGCCATGAAATTAAGTACTTGAACATGAGTCTAAAATCTATACGAAATATATGGATGAATTTGGGCCTAAAATCAGTCCAATATTTATCCCTCACATATGTTCCATGATTAGTATAGTACTTAGAGCCTTGGCAAAATCTTGAAAAGTAGGATCGAGCTCGCAACCGTCGAAACACAAGCACTGACTCACGACGACCAGGGCTTTCCACTTCTAAATATTTTGTTATGAATAATTCCCAGTGGCAAAATGTAACGAATTTCCCATTAATTTCCAGACAATATCAGGAGAATCTGAGAATAGAATGTGTAATTGAGCGTTATGTTCCCCTATGACCATTTAGTGTTTCAATAATTCAATCATTAGTGTCCTAACTCCAGTATACACCGAATTTTTGCAGATAAAGGGCTCACGAAAACTTGTAATTTATATGATAAACAAATAAATGCCTCTTCCATTCTTGTCGTGGAAAATAGCCATTAGCAACGAGTACTATGTACACATTGATCTTCCAGATAGAGAGGAGTTTGTGCAATCTATTGTTGTTGTTTTCTTTTTGTTATAATTTCTTTTATCTTCATTTCCACCTCTTCCTACTTCGTTATCCTCCACCCCATTCTTCTCCTTCTTCACTTTCCTTTTAATCTTCTTCATGCATATTTTCATACCTCTCAGTTTGATCATGTTTCCTTTTTTCGTTTTCCCTGATTCAATAATTGTATTATCTGTCAATATCATTTCACCTCTATCCTGCTTCGATTCTCCAAGAACTAGGCGCAAGGATTACTGATTGGTTCACTTGTTTGTTGGGTTTATTGTCTCACTGACATTACTTCATTCATTTTGAGACTAAGTCTACTCGAGACAGATATAGTGCTGCCACACTGCAGTATCATGTCGTAGGCATCCTCAGATCGTGCTAACAAATTTTGGACATAACATGCATGCTGAGCGCCAAGCAGACTACCAAACTTTAACGACTGTTTTTCACGGTCGGGCATCGAGTCCAAGACCCCTCGCTCCCGTAGGATATCAAGCTAACTTTAAATGGCCAAACATAACAGAATATAACGGTGTAGAGTCCTTACCCAATCAATAAATGTACTCTTTCTATTCATCTTTAGGGGGGCCGCAGTGGCCAAGCGGTTACAGTCGTGGACTACAAATCTCTCAGCCCCTCACCGCTGTGGGTTCGAATCCCGGTAGGGACTTCGGATTTTTCATGTGAGGAAGCCTTCCAGCCGGCTTGCGGTAGGTCGGTGGTTCTACCCGGGAACCTCTGTGTACTCGGGGTCTTCCTCCACCTGTAATAAGCTGGACGTCGCTATGTGATTGAAATACTATCGCAGCGACGGTAAACCCCATTACAACAACATCTATTCATCTTTCCCATTCTCCTCCTCTTCGCTTAATACAGGTCTTCGTAGATTGTCTGAATGAAACCAATCTCTCTGAATCTAATAACATTGTATCGTGTTCCCCATTTTGCACTTACATGTACAATAAGCATTCGATCAAACATTCCAGGCCCTTCACTCGCGGCAATAACAGACCAGCAAGCCCTATTACCAGGACCTGGTCATGCTCTGAAATAATTGCATATTTAACTTCACAGTAAAATACTAATTACAAACGCTGACAGAGACGGTAGAAATCAGCTTACTTCTCTCACAGTTTTCTGTCCCCTCTCCATATTTCGATTTCTAATTCTACCATTATAGTAATTACTGCAGCATTCGTAAGACGAAAAAGCAAAAAAAAGCAGTCTGATAAATGTGTTGCTCTTTCCCTATTCATTATTCAGTCTGAACTCTGTAGATTACTTGACTCTTGTGGGAACATATTGCCTGCAGCAGAAATTTCGTGTAAATAACTACATGTGAGCAATCATACCAACGTTGGTCTGTTATTGCATTTGAGGAAAAATAAAATAATTATAATGTTGTTTCGTATGGAAGATGTTTATGAAACTATCTGTGACACGGGGGGGGGGGGCGCGGAATTTTGGAAAAAGGTATGACAGTAGATATTTGGAAACACCCATTTAAGTTTTGATAAATCTGGGACAGAAGGGGAATTCTGAAATCTTATCGCGAGAATTCTACAACCAAGCTGTAAAATGTACCAAAGAGGTTGTTTTCTTTTTAAAATTTACATACTTCGAAGAGTATTTGTTTTACAAGGCGCGTTTTCATTGGTTAATATCTTTTGTCAAACTGATGTCATGAATTGGAACGGAATATGTCAAACGCGGGTTTTCCGATAATGCTGCACAATATATAACTATAACAAATACTCACAATAGAACATGTCCTTTCAACCTTGGATTATATATCCGATTTTCGTAGAAAATGAGTATTCCGAACGAAGAGTTACATGTGTGTTTAGTTTATTCGAAAGAAACAAATCAATTAAAGTGCACTATAAATTCCAAGGAGGGCTATTCTGAGCATTTGCCTAAATCGAAGGCTTCTTTCGGTTTCTGTGCGTAGAACATTACTCAATAGAAAACCATGGGGTAAACCAGAAAAAAAAGAGAAAAAAATACTTACGATGTTCGGAATCTTACGTTTATCCCACCGCATAATCGCATTCTCGTAAATATGCTATTAGCGGTGATAACATAGAATATTTATACATGTATTTGGTCCTGACCCTACACGGACGTGTATGAGATCAATCATGTTCAGAGGGGGGCGAGGCTCAAGCCGAGAAACCCCATGTTAACATTGCTGAACCTCCCACTTCCCGTGTATGTACAGAAACAACCACATTTGTTTCATCGATCACATTTCCAAGTCATATATTTGCAATTTTAAATATATTCCAAGTTCTACTGGCCCTTTATGGGTGTCTACTGACCCTGCATAAAAATATATTGGGCCACCACGTGACTATGATTCGACCAGTGCAAATGCAAGGAACTTGTAGGAGTTGAATCATTATCAACTATGGTCAAAAAGGTTGAACTTTTTTATATTTCTGCAGGGTTAACAAACAGTTTTACTTAAGTATGATATCAAACACAACTGCGTTTGCCGATAATTAGGTATTATATGGGTATTGTTGCAAGTGATATAATCGGTAACAATAGAATACGCGTCATGCTTATTGACTCGCTGAAAAATATACGCCTCGGGAGCGTGAGGCCGTGGGTTCGATCCCCGGTCGCGACATACCAAAAGTCATAAAAATAACGGATTTCAACGAGAATATGCCAGTGATCTCGTCATTTCTGTATTCATTGACAACGCCATTCCTGATCGCTCCAGGTGGCCAATGGTTAGAGCGACAACCCCGGAATGGGGTAGTTGTGGGTTCAATCCCCAGCCTCGATACACTAAAGTCGTCAAAATTGTACTCAGCAGGACAGTTGTAGGACTGGTTTGCCCAGTGTCAGGATAATGTGACTGGGTTGACATGTGGCTTAATACTGCAGTGTGGCAGAACTATATCTGTTTCAAGAAGACATCGTCTCCAAATGACTGAAATACTGTCGGTGGGACGTTAAACCCAATAAACAGCAACAAAAATGCCATTCCTGAAACTAAGCACCATATCAATCAGTACCCCAGCCCACCCGCAGACTGTCCAGAAGTTTTGAAAAAAGTACATTTTCTTTTCATTCAATTCCTTCATACTTTGGACTTCAAGATACAAATATATAGAAATATGCGTTAACCGAGAAATGTAAATAAATCATCGATAAACCTTCCTTTTACAGATATAGAATCCCCTTGACATACTTGTAAAGAACTATCCTTAAATCTGCTCACATATCTCTAAATTAAAGCCTATATATTACTTATATGTCTTCAGGTTGGTTGGTTAGAATGAAATATGCCTTGTTTGAAATCGTAAACAAATTTATTGATCGCAATCTTACCCCTTTGAAGAGTGCAAATGTACGCTAGGGAGGGCTGTTTATTATAACGGGGATATTTTCGGAAGTGTTTTTTTTGTGTTTTTTTTGTACTCTATAGACACGGATTTACGGTTTCTCTCCTTTTATCAGTGCTGCATTAATAACTCAGTTTAACTAATCATTTGACAGGCAAAATATTTCAGTTATTACAAATCATAGCTATCTATCTGCCGCTTTTACCGTTATGAGATAAGTCCTAGTCATATTACGTTCTCTATTTTTCCGTTTGACTTTGATTTATTTTTTCCTGCGCAAATTACTTGTAGTAAAATCTATGTAGAAACCATACACTCTCTTATCGCTGTTTTTTTTTTTTTTTTTTGTTTTTTTTTGTTTTGTTTTTTTTATAATATATCGGCTTATCATGAACGACTCTACAAAAGGAAAATACATACATCTGAGTCAGCGAAAATTTAAATTAGCGAAAATTTGCGTTCACACTTTCTTTTGCATGCGTACACATGCCATTCTATGTAAATCAATGTAGGTCCTTTAATCGACTATGTTTAGACGCGTTCATTTCTTTTCCATTTAATTTCGCTGAATTGCTTGTTACGCCATCTGAAATAGAAAATAACTCCCATTTTTATAATTATGTGATATGATTAATATAGATTGACTGAATTTTAGATTTAACATGAAATAATGAAACCTTTTTCGTTAGGCAGATTGTGTAAAATCTGAACTACACTCTAGTGTATGAGCAGAGGAGACCCGGGTCAGAGGCCCCCTAGTAGAAGCTGCCTGATCAGATCCTGTACTCTGCTGATACATCACAAACTCGCCTATATGAAGTCTAGAGTTACACAGAGTCGCCGACAGGCACTGAAAAGGGAAAGAAAGGGTGGTTTGAACTTAAGCTTAGTTTACATCTGAAGCCTAACTAGGGATTATAGCCCCTTGATATCAAATACTGGACCCTCCAAAAATATATGAAGGAATATCGCGGTGAAAGCATACTACCATAGTTTATATATACATTTTGTAATTGGCGAAAATTTCCGACGATTGCTCGTCAAATATCGGAATTGCGAACTTACTCTGGTGAAACAAGACGGGTGTGTGGACGAAACATTTAGAAGAACGTCTCTCTTCAAAATCATATTCATTAATAAAAAAAACTCGCTCTAGGTATTCGGATTTCTCTAAATTTACCGTGCAAACATGCATTCTTACATCGGTCGTGTTTGTACCAAATATGGAAAATTCGTAGCATTTCGGCTATTGAAATTATTACAAGCTATAGGAAAAAATAGGCCTTTATCAAAATCAAATTTGATAGTACATGACATTAATAGTTTCATATGACGTGATAACATTGCTTAACCTCCTTTCACTATTCTCGTGAGAGTTTCGCATTTGTTCTTTTTTAATTTAATTATTATGCAGTATAACATTTGTTCAGTAGAAATACCATTTACATCCTATAAACGTGTATCCATTGGGAAAATGAATGGTTTGCGATAAAGAATTGGGTTTGAATATGAGACGTGTATATTACTGTTCTATAACTAGAACTTTATACACGGTCATTAAAAGTTAATACACTGTTACAAGTGGGCTACAAAATCATATTTATTGTTAAATTTGTTATTTAATGATTCTGATTTTCAGTTTCAAATACATTCGGACATGCTATTGTGGTGTTATTGAAAGTTCGGGGAATAAAAGATGCACATTAAGAAATGAAATGGCTTTATGTTGTTATACCAAGTTTTAAATCCTATAAAAATTTACTTTCTTTCATACACTTATACATATAGATTATATGGTATTGTTTCAAAACGTACTCGGGGCCGCCGTGGCCGATCGGTTACAGTCGTGGACTACAAATCTCTCGGCCCTTCACCGCTGTGGGTTCGAATCCCGGTAGGGACTTCGGATTTTTCATGTGAGGAAGCCTTCCAGCTGGCTTGCGGTAGGTCGGTGGTTCTACCCGGGTACCTCTGTGTACTCGGTGTCTTCCTCCACCTGTAATTAGCTGGACGTCGTTATATGATTGAAATACTATCTCAGCGACGGAAAACTCCAAAACAACAACAAAACGTACTCGTGTGTATGGTAACACGTAGATTTTTTTGTTGTTTCACAATTTTTGTCTTGTCTCCCTATTTTTGTATTTCAACTTTTCTATTAATCCCTTAATTCATACAGACTAATTTTGGATGCATATGCAAATAACGCAAGTCCTGAACAGAAAGCTCTTATAAGCCATCACATCAGAGCCTACTCTGTTGCTCATACAATATTGTAGCTCAGTTTCTACACAGAAAAATACATCATTTTATAAATCATATAAATATCAGTTATTTAATATTCATGAAGTCATACATTTGTACATGAATATTCATGAGGTAAAGGGTTTAACATTGTCGTGTGTGTGTGTTTGTGTTTGTACGATAATTCAGCATTTATTTTCCATCTGATTTCAGATCAATGTGATATTTCTTATCAACATAGTGCGTCTACTCATTACAAAACTGCGACAAATGCCTGAGGTAGCACAAACCAAGTAAGCTATGTTTTTGTTTCATTTCCATTAATGTAAATGTGTTTATATTAACAGGGTTAAAAGAATAAACAAATCACTTCTTTTAACTTTCATAAACAACGTTTCCGATGTATGCCTTTCCCATGTTTCACAATGTTTTCAAAAACTAACATTTGACGTCACAGAATGCAATCTAATATCATATGGCGAGAAAACAAACAAACAAACATGTACGACGAAACCGCTCCATTAACAAATCATTAATTAAAAATAACAATTATTTTATAATTTCACAAAAAAAATGTTCTTTCATAGATTCCAGAGGAACTTAGATTGTGTGGCATCAAGTTGTTACAACTTTTGTAGAAATTATAAAAGTATATTTGCATGGATTTAAATTCTTACCATCACGCATGCATTGAACGTCATACTTAACTAAATGTATATCCTTGTCATTCCAATGCAAGTTACCTTCAAAGTTGTATAATGTCTTGTTGAATCATATTGCAGTGTTAACTCTGTTTTCATGAAATCGTGCATGGACGTGTGTTTTTAAAATGTTCTCAAAATGATGTAAATTGTGTCAACATATTAGCTCTGGAATGCACGTGCATCTTTTTACAATCTTTGTTACATTCTCGCATATGATTATATAAAGTCATAGTTTAATAAATGAATTATGTATTTCTTATCTTTATATGTAAAGACTAGAAATAGGTGTGGGTGGGGAAAGGGAATTGTTGGATTTTGCTCTGCATTATGCTTTGTTTTTGTCGCGCTTATATGACTTGTTCAACTGATTTATAGTTCTGTTGTTTTTCGAGTTCCTCTGTTTTGTATGCTATATTATTTAAGTCATTTTTCTGTTCCTTTTGTTTACACCACTCACTTTAAAATATATTATCTCCAATTTTTGAGACATTAAAAAGTTGCTGTGTGAAGTACATGTTTACATGTTTTATGATAATCCCATTTAGCTCCATATTGTAACGCAAAGTCTATATGATAAAAAATAATGATGAAAAATGTTATTAGGCAATTTTAATAAAGAAACACTAATTAATGATATTTACTATTAGTTATCATCCCGTCGTAAAAAAAAAAAATAATAAAATAAACGCACATGTACATTTTGAGAGTGAAATAAACAGCCCGTGGAAATTAACCAGTGGGCGTGATCTGTCACACTTAATTATTGTATACACGCTCGAAGTTGATCAAGTTTATACATTATACAATGTAGGTTTTGAATGGTTGATACTCACTCGACTAGAAACTCATATCATCAATTAAGGTTATGTCTACACATATGCTCGTCGCTGTATTGTGACATTATGCAAGGCATATACAATGGGAAAGCGTTATATAACGTTACATTGAGGGAAAACGCAATAGGAAATGACATAGGTCAAGACAGGGACTCTCTCTATATAACATGTAAAAAGAGTTCCCGGTCAACGTTTAAGTTATACAGTATGTATGTATACCCCATTGTATCGAAAAAAAGTACTTCGTCTAAAATAATCTCAATAATAATAATTATAGTACATGTATATTTTATATACATATATGATGTCAATATTTATCATACAAATAAACTCACTCAGCCCCTCACCGCGTGGGTTCGAATCCTGGCAGGGTCATTCAGATTTTCATGTTAGGAAGCCTTCCAGCTGGCTTGCGGTAGGTCGGTGGTTCCACCCGGATGCCTCCGTGTATTCGGGGTCTTCCTCCACCTGTAATTAGCTGGACGTCGCTATATGACTGAAATACTGTTGAAGCGACGCTAAACTCAAATAGTCAATAATACAAATAAAACCCATGCTGTTATTCCTTGCTTGAAGAAATATGCCAATGATGCATACTTCTTGGCTCAGGATATTAGGGTAGTTTCCAGGTGAAAAGGTAGTGTGACTGGATGTGGTATCATGCCACATGTCTACGGCGTGACACTGCAATGTGGCATCACTTTATCTGTTTAAAGTAGACAAAGTCTCCAATTGACTGAAATTATGTCAGTGGAACGTTAAACCCAACAAACAAACAAGCAAACATAATTCTTGGATCTGTGACTTTATCTCGGATAATATATAATATATGAACGTCATATCAAATATGATCATTTTTATGTATTTATTGACCTTAGTATGTACCATATGGTATACCATTGTGGTCACCAATATTTTATATTTATCAAGTAAGTTGTATGAAATACTTTGTGCTTTACGCCTTTACTTATTTAGCCTGTGTTTTGCAGCTCAGGGCTTTTTTAGGCAGTACTTTCTAGTATCCTGTGCACTAATTAAACCCTAATAGGTTATCCGTGGATGTTTTTCAATTACATCTGATCAATACGGACTTAAGTCATTATTATTTATATCATTGGCAGAAAATAGGTCACGTCACAGCGGAACTATTTCTTGATTAATCTCTATAAACGTTGTTAATTTCTCAAATGTCTCCCTGCCATATGTTATTTGACTTATTTAAACAGTCGCGTATCCAGACTCACGTTCAGTATGTCAAATCTTATGTAACCCTACGCTTACAGTCAACTACGAAGCTCTCTAAGTGTCATTAACCACGATGTTCACGTATTCCTATGTACAGCATAAAGTGCACGTGAATAGTATGATATATGGTCCCAAGACAACTCCATAGCTGACTGTAAGCGACAGGTTGCATACGGTCTGGCATACTGAACGCACGCCAGGCTTGCGTTCAGTATGCCAAACCGTATGCAATCCTACGCTTACAGTCAGCCATGAAACTGTCTAAGGGTCATAAACCATTATGTTCACGTATACCTATGTAAAGCATAAGGTGCACGTAAACAGCATGGTATATGATCCTAACTGGTCTAAATCTCACAAAGCAAATTCTCGTAAATTTTTTTAAATAAGTGAAGAAATCAAAATATTTTATGTAAAATAGAAAAGTACATGCATGATGGAAACCATGTAAAATGTGTCGTTTTTCTGCTTCACTGGTTGAATTTAAATAAGAATTTAAAAGAGTTTTTAGATTAAATCAAACTAAAAATAAGTCCTTACATTAAAGAAATGATTAATTATAATATGTTCACATTTTGCTCTTTTGTTTTACCATACCTTTTTGGAAGTTTGCAGTATTCAATGATCTGATGTCTACCTTTAAAAATATTTTCCACTGGCTTTTACAGGAGGTTCCCATCACTGTTTAATATGTCTTTGCATACGGTAATGCGTAAAAAGGTGAAAACTTTTGCAATAAAGATACAACATACAGATTGTTAAATTAACGCTGTAATAGTTGCGTCCTCTTATTCAAAATTGCCTCAGGGTAGTAAAACCCTCACTGCGTGCGATTTAATATCACCATTTTACGTCATTAATATACCTATTTATAGAATCTGATACAATTTATATGAATTGCATGTATTTATAGAAAAAATGAGAAGATACGTGTAGACAGGAAATAATAATCAAAATGATGATAAAAATGGAAAATAGAAAAATTATTTAATCAAAAACTAAATGAGTATTTTAATATTTTTATATATTAACAATTAAATAAACTAAAAAGGGTAGACAAAAATGGAAACAAACTCACTTAGTTCTTGGCATTAAATTGATTTTGATGTACTGCTATATATATGTTAAATGAGTTTTTATTAACATTGTTTTTAAAAGGTAAGATTGTCCAACTAAATGAATAAATAAATAAACAATGTTCTCTGGAACACATGTGTTACCTGCTGAAACGTGACGTAAAAAGTGTGACGGACGGACAGACAGACGGACGGACGGACGAACAGACGGAAGGAAAGACAGACGACGGAAAAGTGATCCCTATGTGTCAACTCTGCTTACAGCAGGTGACACAAAAAAACGTCTGGATTTAGCAATGAGGCAGCCATATATCAGTCCTCCAATGTCTTGAGAACACATAAACCTTTATAATCCTTCCAATCCTTTAGAAGTCCTCCTGGCACGGAGTTCAATTCCAACGTTGAAACTGTCGGGGAGGACTAGTATAAATTGTATACACTTTTTCCCACATCCACGCAAAAAGAAACTAAAGAAGATTAAAGATTTAAAAAAAGAAAGAAAAAGAAATTAAAAAAACGCTCTTTAATATTCCGGCATTGAAATTTGAACTATTTTAGGAAACTAATTTAGCAAATACACCCCATCTCAATCCTAAACATCTGTGAACGATATTCATTGAAAATTACTTTAGAAACGCCGCCTTTCTCTCATTCGAGAGGCTTATTTCGCAACTTGTTTCCTTGGACTGAAAATATATTAATATCCGAACTACCTCAATTAATTTGATTCAAATTTCACAAATAATTCTTCGTTCCAAGTAATACACTGTACTCAAATTAAAAAAAAATATATGTAATAGAAACGTATTCTGATATATTCTTTTAATAAAGTGTAAAATGTTCAAGTGCATGAATTATTTATTTTTTATCTGGATTTTTTTTTTTAAGAATTGAAATTAATGGGTGTTCAGTTAGAGAAAGAAGAAGGATGAAACTCCCCCCCCCCAAAAAAAAAAACTTATTTATTTAGTATTACTTAGTTAAGAGTTATTGTAGGAAATCGAGCTTGAAACTAGATTTGCCTTTAGTATTACTTAGAGTTAAGAGTTATTGTAGGAAATCGAGCTTGAAACTAGATTTGCCTGAAGCGATGCTTGAAATATATCAATTCTATTTTTTAAAGTTTTTTTTCTTAATTACCAAGATGGCCAAAGGGTAACATTTTCAGAATCATGATAGTTACATTGTGTACGCTAACTCATTATATTTCATATAATCTGAATAAAGGCAGAGAAATAATATAAAAGCGTGATATTATTTCTGTCACAGCAACCAACAAAAGAACACAGCTGGCGTTTTCACGAAACATATTTTCTGAGAACCTCATTTTTTTAGGGGAGAAAAAGCTCAATTTAAGATGTTTGCTGAAACCCAAGTCTATACTTATACTTGAGACCGTCTCGATTAAGGTAATCCATCCATCATTAAATTGTGACCATGGCCCATCAAGAGGTCGTGTGAACTATATAATAAATTCAAGCCATTGTATTCTTTGATAAAAAAATGCTGTAACTCAAAGTCAATGGATGCTTGCATCTGCATGAGAGAAGGAAGTAATTTGAAGGGACATTACTTAAATTTAAATGGGGATGGATTTACTGTTTTAAATTCAGTAATTCAGTACTTGGCGAAAAAAAAACTTAAATCATAGATACAGTTGAACCTGTATTAGCGGCCACCTGTATAAAGCGATCAACCTGTTTTAATATTACCAAACTGTTGCACTTTTTTATTTTAACTTTCGTTTTGCGGTCATCTCTACTCAGCGGTCAGTTTCTTTTGATTCCCTGAATGACCGCTTAAGACTGTATATAGTAATGCATATCTAAACTTTTTTCATACAAATATATAACATTAATTGTGTTCATTATGCACACGAAGTAAAACATTGATATGTCTGAGTACTTGCGAATGACAAATCATCATATTTATTATTTTTATTAGCCTGAAATTGCATTGATAAATATAGATGGACAGTATCTCAATTTCAAACTTGAGTATTCAGAAAGCTGTTAGATATTTTTGTTTTGTTAAATAAATATATTCTGTATTGGAAGCTAGTTACAAATGTTGAGGTGCCTGGATAGCGTAGTGGTAACGCGCCTCGCTTCTCACCAATGCGTCCATGGTTCGATTCTTGGTCACGTCGCCCGTCCAGATATGTGGATTTTCTCAGGGCTCTCTGGTTTCCTCCCACAACAATGACCACATACACCACTGTCGTTAAGTTATGATAATATGTTTCGTTATCGATGTGAAAAAAAAAAGGTTTTTCTCAAAAGGGGGCCTCCGTGGCCTGCTGTAGAAATTTTTTGACTAAATATAATTCAGTCTCGCATCGCTGTGGGCTCGAAACCTGGTATGGTCATTCGGTTTTTTCATGTAAGGATGACTTTCAACTGACTTGTGGTAGGCCTGTGATTTTATTCGCACCCCTCTTTGCTGTTGTTGTTGTTGTATTGGAGTTTACCGTCGCTGCGATAGTATTTCAATCATATAGCGACGTCCAGCTAATTACAGGTGGAGGAAGACACCGAGTACACAGAGATACCCGGGTAGAACCATCGACCTACCGCAAACCAGCTGAAAGGCTTTCTCACATGAAAAATCCGAAGTCCCTACCGGGAATCGAACCCACAGCGGTGAGGGGCTGAGATGCACCCCTCTTTGCGTTCAGTGGCTTTCTTCGTTGTTATATGACTGGAATACAGTAAATATAGTAGTGGTAGGGATAACGCGTTTTGATTCTCACCAATGCGTCCCGGGTTCGATTCACGTCCGTAAAAGGGTACGGTGATCGCCCGTCCAGACACGTGGATTTTCTCCGGGTTTTCCGGTTTCCTTCCACAATAATTACCAGATACATCTCCAGCATAGTCATCGAGAGTGATTAACATAAGTTGTTAATCGATAAATATGATAATTAATGAATTAATATAAATAAATGTTAAATAAAATTTGAAATAAATAAAATATCATTTTTCCACACATGTAGATTTTTTAGGGATAAACATATAATATTAGTATGTTTTGTTTTGTTTTAAATATTTTCTTTATGAATATTGAACAATCTTCCGTCATCCTACATTCAAGATATTTATAACTGGCGTATCTGTCAAACTCTAAAGTCGAAAGTATATAATACAAAAACTCTTCCACGCCTCCTGCCAACGTTTCCTGTTTAATATACCAAAGAAAATATGTGCTGCCAGGGAAGATAATAGGTCTTTGCAAAAGAAGTGATGCAAGATCCATATAATTACATTCGGTCTATGTGAAATACAAGACTGATAACTCAAAACTATATCAAGTACGCCAGTAAATCTTAGAATCTAGGTAAACGATTTCTGCAAAATATATTGTCACAGCAAAGTATTCTCAGAATGTCTGAATTCAGTTTTATTTACTCTAGTAGCATATATGTGCCTGTTAAATAACAACACTCAAGCATGAATGTGAAGCAATGTTGACTTCTTGAAATTGTGAAAAAAATGTGGTGCCATAGGTGTGGACATGTTATGTAATCTTTAACAAAGCGCAAATAATCAATTTTAGTGTAACCACATGATCATTTTACGTCGATTGAGAAACAACCTCTTACACCTAACAGTAATTCACTGGTTCCTCTCGGCGGTGTAGACATTCATTTTTTGGTCTGTAGAAACAAAATACAAAGAAATGAATGAATGAATGAATGAATGAATGAATGAATATGAATTAATGAATTAATTAATTAATTAATTAATTAATTAAATGGTGATATATAAACATGTTTATGAGAAATGCTTTTTGAGAAAAAACAACGACAACAACAACAATTAAAAAGGAAGAAAAAAATATTAAGCGCAATCTGTTTATGGTACTATATTTTCAGGGAAGAAGTATCAACAGCATTCTATGAAGACATTTGTATCGTAACAAATATAAGGCTTCGATCGAGCAAAAGAAATAAATACGTGTCTTACTGGTACGGAGAAAAGCCGTTGTGTTGTGTTGGTATCATATATCAAACGTCAGTGGCATCGCTTAACTTAAGTGTGTGTATATAACATTTATAGCTTTTATCGTGTAGTTTAGAGATTTTAACTGTAATCAGCTAGTTATGCATGCATACATACATTGTACATAATGGTACATAGATACATGATACCTACCGACATACATACATAAATTACTTTCATATATACATAGATAATCTGCATACATACAAACATCCATACATACCTAGTCTTCATACAAACAAACAAACAAACAAATACATACATACATACATACATACATACATACATAACAAACAAACAGACATCGATGAAATGTTACCGTATTGCTTAACGACCTAAACAGACGTAAATATTTGTATTTTGACGATTTAGATGTTTGCCTTTAAAGAGTTCTGCGATTTTAATCGTCAGAATCATACCATAAGATAAATATACATTAAAATAATCAAATAGATATTAAGCATGGTATTCGAGCTGTTCTCGGCAGTTAAACCGTTCGTGTGTTTATTTTATTGCAATGGCTACAGATTGTCAGCATTTTGAATTGGTTTCTGGCAGTGTCTTTCTCTTTTAGAATACATAGTGTATATCAGAAGATGCATAACTGAAGTATGGTAACTGTAGAATAATATATAAATTCTATCTTTACTGAATTATTGTTGATAAAAGTTTTGAAACAATTGTTAAAAATCCACTTCAAAAGCAACGTTAAACAGCATTCAAGTGCAATTTCACAAATGAACTTGTATATCCTAAATTAATGACATAAACTTCCAACTTCAAAAGCAGCAACAAGTAACATTCAAGTACAATTTCACAAATATACATATAAATCCATATATATGTATATTTGTAATTAAATGTCTTTTCTGGTTGTCTCACGGGTACAACTTCTGATTGCATGTTACAAGACTATTATATCGTAAATATTCAAGACTTCAGTGAACTGAAAATGTTATCTCAATGAAACGAGTTTTCTTTGATGTTGTTTATGGTTTTTGTAACATATATTACATATAAGTATGTAAATATACAGTATATAAATGGAATGTGTGAAGTATCTGGGTGAGTGTTATATAATATTACACTTCAGGGATTTAACACAGGGTTACTTTACTTCTCTCATAGAAATGAATCCGCGAAGAAATTAAGATGCCAAAATATCTTCCTATCTCTTTATGCTTATATTTTGTGTTTAATTCCATAAGGGTACTAGATTTGTAATAATCTCTGTTGGTTTGATATCTTTTCGCCGGAAGCCGTCCGTAACTATTCGGTTTCACGCAAGTACACTTTCTCAATTAATAGACACGATGATGATTAAATGCGGATATACGCACGAAAGTAGGATATTTATTTTTAAGTCTATGGGATACACGCTCAAGATAGATATCAAAGCGCAGAAAATCTCGCGCGTGAAATTTCGTGATATGTATTTCAGCGTAGAACATTGGTGTTGTAAATAATAGCTGCTTTTGAATTCAACGTTGATGAAATCATCATATTAAAAATAATAATCATATTGTATATGTATGGACATATAAACTCTACATTACAAAGCAAAACCAGCTGAGTAAAAATATAGTATCGACGATGGATTTATAATCAGAGCGTGCACTACTTTGCGTAATTTCGCGGAAGTACAAAATTGTGTGCTTGAAGGACAAGGAAATGCAAACAAGGCTGCGAAATATATTAACTGAAAAAATAGATCGTGTTACATTCGCTATTTATCAAATTGAGTCTTTGGGTTTTCAATGGACATCTATTTCTTATGTAACCATATTGTGACCCGTACCATTGACCCGGAACTCATTACGAAAAGAAAGAATGCACACGGGCTTACGTTAGATATTCTACATGTATCTATTTCTAAAGATATTTCAAAAACACGTGGCTCTTTGTGATTTTTATGTGTTTCTTCTGCACGATTAACTTAATCGATTTTTCATAGTACTTATATGTAATCCAAGACAATACTTTGTGCTAAGTAATACATATAATCTTAGATACGGCATGAACACAATACGCTATCGTGGCTGACGAAAATATGAAGTTAATGACATTGACACTATTTGTAATTCAGGTATTCCACTGTTTAACAAAACTGTTGAAATGTGTTTCATAAGTACTAAAGTCAAAAAATTTACTTAGCGCTAAGTGAAATTGGGGAAGTGTCGTCAGGTGGGAGTGTTTAATCATGACTTGTATGAACATTTTAACAGTTACTAGCCGAAGCTCAGAAAAAATGCCACTATTATCTGTATTTCTATTTTTTTTTTTACGGTAGCAAATGGGACTTAAAATTTATATCCCATGCGCACGCGATAATTACCGCTTTGGCACGCGATAGAAAAATATGTATCCCATGTCTCTTTAACACAGCCATACATTTTATACGCCCGAAGGCGGAAGATCACATGTCATACTATTATAATGTTAGAATATTTTGTGTCCGTTCTGTATCTTAAGAACTACTGGAAGGAAATTGAAATTATTTAAAAGAAATGTCAACCATACTGAGAGGATGTGCAGAGCGTAGATTTCGATGTCTTGGTTCAAGGTCAAGGTCACACTTGAAGTTGTTAGCAATTTCTTGTCCACTCTGTATCTTTGGAACCGCTTGAAGAAATTGAAATTATTTGACAGAAATGTCAACCCTTCTGAGTGGATGTGCAGAGCATAGGTTTCGGATGTCTTGGTTCAAGGTCAAGGTCACACTTGAAGGTCACATGTCATATTGTTATAATGTTAGAATATTGTGTGTCCGCTCTGTATCTCTTGAATCCCTTAGGTAGATTAAAACTTAGGTGCCAGTTATGGCACTATACTGAGATGAAGTGCAGATCAAGTGCAATTTTCGGCTGTATTGAGTCAAGGTCACATTATGAAGCAACATGTAATACTGATATAATGTGAAAATATTTCGTGTCTGTTAATTAGTCCACTACCGATGTTTACACTGTAGAGGGGACTGTAAGTTTGCCCTCCTTCATTCTGTCTGCCCGTGCGTCCGACTGTCAGATCAAAATTCTGGTAAAGATGGTAATGGAAATAGTCAAAATGTGAATAACTGGTAGAAGTTTTGTGTGTTGCAAGCAACAACAGCGACTTGCTTTTTTTTCCATTGAATCCTCTAACATTTTTATATTGTGCCTCTTAAGACAGCACATGCTTCGGGCTTATAATGCTCCGAAAGATGTTTTTTTTTTTTTTTTTTTTTTTTACAATTGTCACTTTGATTTAATCAACCATGTTCTAGACTGTACTGTTTCTTATGATATTATTAGTTTCCTGAGAACTTTATGTCATTGTAGCTTAAATATATATGTATCATATGACAGTCTCACTACGCTCGCTTCGGTCTTCTATTGTCTGTAGAAATGTCTTAATATACTCTATTCTATACTTGTTCGTGCAGTTGAATCCTCAGTTACTTAGTTATTTACAAGTTCCATTGAATAGTTACAAAGCAATTACACCATATTTTGCTTGGAATGTCTGGTCTTTAGAGACAACCGCTGTCAGTTTCACATGAAATTCATGCAAAAAAATCTGAAATGTGTGAGTTTTATGTAAATTTTTCTCGTTTATTACACCTTGTTTTAAAAATACCATTAGTAAGTAGTCTACAAATGAAAAAGTTAATTTCCATTCAAATGTTTACTGAAATTTACAGGAATTGTGCGAGTTATAAACGAAATACTGAATTCTTGAAATAAAAAAGAAAGAAAGAAAAAGCATATTAAAACACACACACACACACACACACACAACAATAATTGGAGATGAAATCAATAAACATAGTAGAAAATCATCCTACAGATATCAAAACCATCTTGTAAGCCTCTTGAGTTCTATAGTTAATATAGTTTACTGTATTTATTAAGCATGCAAGGATCCAGTCATATATCTCAGGGAGGTGGGAGTCCGACAGGGCCAATCTTTGAAAATTGCCGCAGGTGGAGAGGCGGTTGTATCATGACTTCATTCTTTCGTACTGTTTGCTTCTTTTAAGAGTTTCCAGTGAGGGTCCATCGGTTTAATAGGGGGGTGGGGGGTACACATTTTTTCCAGGGATATGGGGAGGTTATATATGGTTTTCTTTCTATTTTACTCTTCTTTTTCGGCGTAAGCTGTATGAAATGTTTTTGACCTATTTCTTGAACCAATCTAATCTTGGTTAACAATTGAATAGTTCGAACAAGCACTCGTTTCATTGGTTTGCATAAATTATTTTAAGACATTCCGTCATGAAATGAGAGTTTCAGGGTGCAATTGTCAAATAAGAAATTTATCTTCCTATTTAAACTTTAAACATAAAACCACCAATTTGAAAAAAGGTAATCATTTTTGAGTCTTTAGAAAACGTGATTTAACCTTGGTAGTGAATTCGTCCCTCAAAGTCGCATGAGATAGTTAAGATAAGCTATTTATAGTAACACCTGGTGAAGGTGCTCCGAGACGAAACCTTTTTTATGTTTCATTTATATTGTATATTACATCTTATAAATTAAGCGACAAATACGTTTTCTAGCATAATGTTTAAATCACATAATAATAAAAAAAAATGCTATCATTATTATATTAAATATATTGTCACACTTTTACTTTCTGTAACTTGCATATTTTTTTCTTTTTTTTAAAGATATTTCTTGTTTGGATATTCTTCCAGGGGGATCCAGACCCTTATTTGATGTCAAAGCACTCGCATACTATATTTTATGCATATTAAAAAATCACCACCTCTTGATCCGTGCATGTTAAGGATGCTGGACGTTAGCATGTGTCTTTACAATTATATTATTATATATATATACACATGCTTTAATTGGAATTCTTATGATCTAATGATATTTCAAAATGATAATGCAATATCTAATAACATTTTGTTACCCTTCTTTCTTTCTGTCTTTCTTATGAGCAATTATGATTATTGTACTTCGTCAGATTTTAATCATCAAAATCATTTTATTAAAAAAAAAATGATGAGCGGTTTTGAATAAAAAACTTGAAAAGCTTTAAATAAATGTCTGCCTGTCTGTAATATATGGCTAACAAGTTTTATTGTCATGTGATATCTTTTAAAAATAATTTTGAATATTTTTAATAATATATCAAACTTAATATTAAAGAGGATATTTGTTCATTTTTGTGGAAAATTAAATTATATTTTATCTCGTGACCTTCGGAAATTATATCATTACGAGTAACGTAATCAAAAGTGAGAATACATTTTTCTAAGCTCACAAAATATTAGCGATGTTCCGATTGTCGCTAGTCGCCAAAGATTACTTACTTTCCCGAAAAGCGACAATAATCGGTGAACATGTATCCGTTCGGGGACGTCATCGTAAAATATTATCGTGTGTTGTCAGTCTAGTTTACTGGAATCTTTTGATTTACCCAGGTTTCCATAAGAAAACCTTTAGATATTCCCTTTCAACAATAAGGCCCAGAACTTAGTATAACATATTAACTGCTCCAGCATTATAAAGTTAAAACTATGTCGAAAACTTCATGTAACTGTGTATAATTAAGCATCTTGCTTGAATTTTACCACTGGTTCAAGCGAATATTAATGGGAAAGTTATCGATTAAACCCCTTCAGAATGAACGGATAATCTATTGTGTCAAATATCAACCGATTTGTTTCACTACAAAATATTGCATGAATAAATTAAAATACATTTTTTCTGGGAACACTGAAATTATATTAATACAAAACTTCACTGTGAAATTATGAAATATAATTTTAATCTGTATCTCAGGAATCCGCTCAAAATCATAAAATAAATGCATGTAAGATGGAACAGTGGATTATATGCTATTATGACGGTTATGATATCTTTATGCTTCATTGTGCTTGTTTTGTTTGTGTTGCAATTCCTTATTATCGTAAACCTGCTAGCATCCAATAGCGTAAGATTTAAAATGGTCTGGTAATCGCAAGAATCGTACTTCCGAGAATACCCCCCCCCCCCCCCTTTTCCGTACAGGGACTAGGATTATGTCGATGTCCGGATGTTGTGCTATGCCTTCTGTCTACGGCGTTATTTCTTTGTTGGCTGGTTATCCTTTAGACAGCATGTCAGTCATTTGGAGACTATGTTTACCCGAGACAGATATAGTGCTGCCACACTGCAGTATCACGCCGTAGACATGTGACATGATACCATATCCAGTCACATTATCTTGATCCTGGGCCAACTAATCCTGGATCTACCTTGTATATATTATGCGTCAAGCGGGGAGCCACCAGTACCATTTTGTAACGACTTTGGGGATCGAACCCGCGACCTCCAGCTCCCGAGTCGGAATCCCTAACTACTCAGCCACCGGGAGACGATATTTTTTGGGCTGAGTCTGCAATATCACCATACAATAAGTGATAAGTGTTCCTCGAGTTATTGCACGTTTATTGTAATATTTTATGCATAAACACTTGTATTGCTAATTCGTGTTTGTTGTGATGGTCGTTGAGTTTTACGTCCCACTGACAGTATTTTAGTCATTTGAAGACTTCCAGGTTTAGGGTCCGTATTTACGAAAACATCTTTGTGAAATGCTTTAACTTTGATACAGTGTATGAATTATGTTATTTTCCTGAAATATTTAACTCTCAAACCAAATAGCTAGTTTACAATATCGACCATTAAAAACATTCTTCTCAAAATTTAGGCAGAATAAAACAGAGAAAAAAACAACAACTCCCTGTTCGCCCTTTTAACTGAAGTCTAAGATTGGAGTTTCTTTAGAATATGGTCCTATGTTGACTCCAGAAAAATTCAGCGTTAAACTTATCTAAATAAGGCAATGGACGGTTGTTACATATTATTTATCCATGCTTTTATTTCACGAAATATCTCAGATGTCATGTTTATCAATTAATTGTTTTAAATATTTGGAACTGCCGTATTCATTGGCATTAAAAAAGAAACTGTGAGAAAATAGACAATGCATTTATCAGTATGCTCTTAAAGAGAACGAGCGTAAATTCCATCAAAGATATTTATTAGGAAGTAGTTCACCGTCCCCGGTGGCAGAGTGGATAGAGCGTCCGCCTCGGTAGCGGGAAGTCATGGGTTCGATTCCCGATCGCGACATACCAAATTCGTTAAAAATGCTACTCGTAGATCCCTACTTAGCGCTCAGTATATATACATGGTAGTTCCAGGACTGGTCGGCCCAGCGTCAGGATAATGTGACTGAGTGTGGTATCATGCAATGTGTCTACGGCGTGATATTACATTGTGGCAGCACCATATCTCAAGTACACATTGCCTCCAAATGACTGGAATACTGTCAGCGGAACGTTACACCCAACAAACAAACATATATTGAAGCAGGTTTTGACCCGGTATCGACTTACAAATGTCATGAATAATTGCTTATCACCTAGTCTATAAGGGAAGCCTGAGTCCGGAATCAAGACTCGTATTATAACTAGGTGTGGTACCATGACACTTGTCTATGGCGTGATACCGCAGGGAGGCAGCACTATGTCTCATGTAGTCATGTGATGACCGAAACACTGTCGGTGGGAAATTAAAATAACCAAAAAAAAAATAAATAGATTTATACAATCTATTTCATTAGTTTATTCACTATTATAGCATTAAATACCATTTCAGGAAAGCCACCCGAGCGACGTTAATCCTGGTTCCCCTACTAGGGTTACAGTATCTGTTGTTTCCTATACGGCCTGAACCCGGCTCCAAACTAGAAGATTTCTACCATATAGTAGTAGCACTTCTAGTTTCATTACAGGTAAGAAACACATTCAACACTATTCCCTTACCACACATTGGAATTTTCAACTTACATTAGACATAGCTTTATCATTGATATACTCATTTGCAAAAGAAAATTTACAGGTTATAAGTACATAGGTTTTCGTAAACTTAAACGTGCTCGAGAGGAATTGTTTTCAAAATAGACGCAAACATGCTTTTAAAAAAACTTTCACAACCTTAGGCGGCTTGGTCCAGAGGTAACATACCCGAATGGGGTCCAAAGGATTTTGGTTAGAACCTCATTACGGTATGGGGTAAGGAATATTTATGACCTTCTCAGGCGCTAAGTACTGGTCCAACCCGAGACTCGTCATGAAAGATAAGCATAAGTTGTAAGAAGTTGCTTCCCAATCATTGGGAATAAGTTTGATAATAAGTTAAGTTTTTAGATAAACTACAAACAAACGCCATGTTTATTGTTATCTATTTCAGGGCGCCTTTGTTTCCATCATGTATTGTTTTTGTAACGGAGAGGTAAGTTGGTTTAATTACAAAATACATGTCTTTTGATAGCTTAGTTTTATATTAACCCTTGCCATGCATGTTAGCAGATATCTCCTTTCCATACTAAGTAATAAAGGTATTTTATCAGTGTACACTTTTTAATGGTCATTTAGCTTTATGATCTCATATACTAGGGGAGTATCTCCTACCAGTACATTTTTTGTGCACTCAGTAGGTACCACATAAAGCCTGATCTGCAGAAAACCACAGTTAAACCTTACCAAATTTAATTACAAAATCCTCATTTCCAGACCACTGAGGAGCAGCGAACAGCATAAAACCTGATCAGCCTGCGAGTTACTCGCAGGCTGATCTGGTTTTATGCTGTTCGCATAGGTCTTTTCATGGTTTCCTCTATGAGGGAAAGGGTTAAGCTTGAGTTATTTTTCTTTAATTAATGAGACTTTCCTTGCGCATGATCACCATAACTTCCGATATGCAAAGTGAAGGGGAATTATCCCTTGCTGACTAAATTCCAGGGTAAAAATCGCAGTTACGTCCCTTAATGAATTTCAGAATTCTTTCGATGAACTCCAGGCTCTTATGTGAAATGTGTTTTACGAAATAATTAACAGTTGAAAGGAATATTTTCCTAAATTAGTAACAATATTTGCATAAGAAATTAAGTGATGACGATATGTTCATTAGAGAAAAAAATGATTAAAATTAGTATTACCAAGTGCGTACTTAAAAGTATGGTTGGTAGCAATCGTGAAAAACGAAGTTATGAAAGTAATATACCTGTCATCATTTTTTTAATCTCGTCATTTTCTATATGTTTGTTTACATGGTTATGGTCAGTTTTTGTTTTCATGGTCAAGGTCTTTTTTTATTTGGCGGCAGCTGTATTTTTTTACTAATGACCCTGATTTTCACCGGATTTGGACCAATCAGTCTTTAAGCGCACCTGCTTAAAGACAGTTTTCTTGTTTACTTTTCACCAATGTGATAGGGCATGAAAATTGTGTGCAAAATAAGATATACAGACCGTTTGCTGTGAAACAGTACCGGAATTGGATACTGATTGTTGTGATAATATAACTATTCTTCATTTGTTTGTTGCTTTAATACCAAATATACCAAATACTAGTTTAACACAAAAGTCATGTTGAAACATGTTCATCACTACTGACTTTAATACACTTTTGTATTACAGGTCATCACAGTGATGACCCGGAAGTATACTCAACACAGACTGATGCGCAAGCGCAGCAGTATCAAATCCAGTTCCGGTCACGTGGGGACAGCCTATACGACCATAGACCACTTGACGGCGCAAAATAACTATAATTCCATGATTAACGGAAAGGTAAATTTTGGTCTTTTTGCTACATAATATGATGAATTAATGAACTGCGGGGATGGTTACATGATTTCATCAAAATGTAGTTCTGTAAACCTTCGTTATATACAGCGATTAATATAGCCTGGACACAATTCGGAATTAGATATAAATAGAAATTTGATAGTTTTCCCTTGAATAAGCTATCTGTCTAAACTATGTGTCTCTCAACTGAATATCAACAATGTACTCTAGTCACTTTAGAATAAGTTTTCTCTGACATATTTATTTCTTAGCCTTTTGTCTAGGCTACAAGCCTGAAATTGACATCGGAGGATTTTATGTTGTATTACAATTACCATTTCATTTAAATTTAAAAAAACAAAATTGCAA
Organism: Solen grandis; assembly: GCA_021229015.1. Taxonomy (NCBI): domain Eukaryota; kingdom Metazoa; phylum Mollusca; class Bivalvia; order Adapedonta; family Solenidae; genus Solen; species Solen grandis. Next base: position 34,355,592 of record CM037781.1, on the reverse strand, counting down.
AATGTATACCTGTATGTTTTGCACATACTAAAATATTCTTAACGTGATTTAGTTAAAACGTATTTCTTTTTACATAAAATGGAAATACGTTTTTGCAGTTACACTACTCAGATTCGACAGTTCCTATGAAGAACCAGTTTTTTGCGCCTCGGGTTTGAACCCACAACTTTCGGTCAGCCGTTCGTGTGTACTACTAATCGACCATGTTGTCATTTATATATAAACAACAAAATATGCAAAATAAAGTAATTGATTTCAGAGTATAGCTAATAACTAATTTGATTTATTTGATACATGAAATTGCCTACAAGTTATATAGAAAAATAAGCCACAAACGGAAAAAAGATATTTTTTGCACTTTTATAACCTTGAATATTTGTAAAGTTTTACAGAAAACGTTTATTTTATTACAAGCATTATACTATACCTGGGACTGTTTACAAATGGATTCAAAATAAAATATTTATAATAAAATATCTGTTCAGGGTTTTATTTCAGTTTGTGTATAGTTAATAAAAAAAACTGAACATGCATTTTTGTTTCTTTTCAGGAAGCAGCAGCACGTATAGAAACCACAAAGTTTGACGTAGAAGCGAAAGAATGACCCCGCTACTATCGTTTCCTTTACAACCATTGCATACATAATTTGAAACAATGAAAAATTGTTATATTGCTTACATGTTTAACACTTACTCATTTGAACCTGTTCCAGAGTGCAAAACGGTCAGACGAGGTACACTGGTACTGTTCGATTCCAGCTATGGAGTGTAGTCTTAAATATTGCCATGATTGACCTTTTAGTATGTTTTGTTCATCTCACGAAAGATGCCTGTTCGATATTTGCTTTACAACGACGTAAAGGAACAAGCCAATTCTGAGGGGTTTTTTTTATGTTTTTGTTTTTATTTAGCCAAGACTCTTTCCATCGTCGGAAACCCACCCCCGATCGATCGATGTGGGATTTTACACTTCATAGAGGTTTTATACAGCTGTCCGCAGCGTGGTTAACATGACTTTCAAGCCTCCAAGCCAAAGAGTATTATAAGGCGGGTTTTCATTGGTTGATATTTTAGCCAAAGACTTTGTAAAACAACGTTTCCCTTGCCTTTTTCCCAACGGCAGTGAAACGGAATAAGTAAACCTGTTGTTTCCGACGATGTCTCTCTATAATTTCATTTGAAATAAACTGACATTGATAAGAAGCGAAGAGAAGAAACCCTTTTTTTCCACAGTCTGGTCTCCTAGTTGTATAAATCATTGACCTGGCTGCAGTTCCACAAACTTTCAATAATGCGAAGTAATCAAGTATTTTGAAAACGGCTCACCTTGGAATTGTTTTATTTCGTGTTTTTCAAACGATTTTAAATTACTTAGAAATGTAGTAGGGCATACTACAGCAATGGATTGGTGCATGTCTTATGCCCTATTTTTATTTATTTAACAAAGAAAAAATGAATTTAAAGGTAGGGTCAACATAGGAAAATCAAATCGAAGTTGGGGCGTTTTTAAAGTCCTTGAGTTTTTTCCATGACCTTCCCAGGCAAAAAAGTACTGGTCCAACCCAGTACAAGTTGTTAAAAGAAATGTTTCCAAATCGACGTAAAATAAAATAAATTTATACTTACAAAGAAATTGATCAAAATGACATGTTTCGCTCTCCTCCTCTAGTTTTTTTTATATTCTATTTAAGTCCAGGTTAGTAGTCAGAACGGTCACTCGAATGTGGCAATCTATCGAATTTTTAATCATGATTTATTTTTTCAGTTCTTGTATGACCTCGAAATATCAGTTGATAACTGTATGACATATTGCTAAGAATCATTGGTATCGAATCTTGTAATTTGCAAGTGGTAAAGCGTTACATTTCTTACGGTGCTAAGCTGTACTGTTCATGAGTTCAAAAATTTGTACAGTAAAATAAGCAAACGATATTCCGAGGGATCCATCATCAGTGTTCCAGAATTCCTTGCAACAGAGAAACTAATCAATCATCCGCTATGGACAAGATGAAAGAAATCCGATCTAACATCTTTATGTTTTGAAATTCTTTGTAAAAACGAAAATTCATATAAGTGACATTCATGAAATATCTACTCGACTGGGCATTTTTCGTTAAGATTTCTCTTTGAGCATCAAACTCCGCCTACTTTTCGTTCACCAATTACGCCTACTGTTTCACACTAGATCAACTTTGACAATGATATGCTAATGAGGTATCGCGATTATCCAAGCATTTTATATTCCCCATAATTCCTCGGAATATCGGAATTTAATTGTAGATAATGTCTGTACATATGTAACATACCATTGGTGTAGTTTTATCTTTACGTACATTCTTTTTTTTTTATTAATGTGTGTGTGTGGGGGGGGGGGGCTAACTACTCTTCTGTGAATCTCATAACCTTTGCATGTTCAGTGTATTCAGAATATTATCATTATTATTATTATTTAATTATTTGATCCATGAACAAAAATCTTTGGTTTGTTTGGTGATTGTCTCACTAAATCAGTTAACTACGCAAGCGTAGAATAAAAATGAAATACATCTTTTGAAAACTGTATTCGATCGTGTTTACATAAAAACATGTTTTAGCAAATAATTGGCATGGTCGCTTAGGACAAGGAGACATTTATAAATGTTTACCTGTAATCTGGAAGATTCATTTCCACAAAGGTTTATAGAAATATAACGGTGTAAAACCGTAAAATATTTTAATAAGTATGTATGTATGTATGTATTGGTATGGATGGGTGGATGGATGGATGGATGGATGGATTTGATGTATTTGTGGTATGAGGGTGTATGTGTATGAGCGCTCGTATGTATGTATGTGTATGAGCGCTCGTATGTGTATATGTGTTATTATTTATTATGTTATTATCAATAATAATTCATTGACACCGTTCGTTAAAGTGCCATATAATTATGACGTATATCTGTCTGTTGATTTATGTAAATATTTTCACTATGTTAAAATGAAAAAATTTTGATGTAAGATTGTATAGATATAACGTGTTGGTTATTAATTTAAGTTTATTTTTGTCAAAAATTAAAAAAAAATATCAAAGGATCACAAATAAATAGATAATAAAATGTGTTTGTTTTCTGTGGTAAATTTTCTCCCGACAGATATGCATCTCTTTCTCTCTCTGTCTGTCTCTCTCTCTCTCTCTCTCTCTCAGCACTACGGCAGATTGGTCACAACTCGAGCCAGGTGATGAATGCTTCACACGATGTGATAAAACATTGTTTGGGACTTAACCTAAGGCTATTTAAATACATCATAATATCATGAAATATACAATATAAATACAAGATGTTAAATTGGTTCAGTTACAAGACAGCTATGCAGTGTTCTAGGTCCGTTTTGAAAAAAACGTCGTACATTCAAATTTGATCTTAGTCGTAATTCTTTTGTTCTAAATGGTGTTTACTAATGTCTTATTTTCACAATAAAACATGGTGAAAGTTGACCCATTTCATTACATTATACAAACACAACACTTTTTGTAAAGAAAAAATCACAGGAAAAACACTAATTTACATCTGTGAAAATAAGCATATGTATACTTTTTCGACGAATTTCAGTGAATGATTCTTAATGTTTCTTAGAATAAATCTACACTTCTCCCATACTGATTTTTACTACTCACGTAAATTGACCACCCAGAAATAAATATATATGTCGCTGTAGGTTTATTTGGCTTATTTCAGTCATTTGGAGACTATGTCTTCTTAAACCAAATATAGTGCATGTGGCATGATACCACATCCAGTCACATTATCCAGACACCGGGCCAACCAGTCCTGGAGCTATGCTTGTATGCTGAGCGCCAAGCAAGGGAACTATATATTTTAACGACTTTGGTATGTCGTGACCGGGGATACGAAAATATAAATTTCAAGTTGAATGTCATATTTTAGTACACAAATGATATGGTGATTTAATAAACACACTTACAACAAATACGGGTATGGCATAACAAATGAATTTTACTTATAAACACGATGAGTGAGACAGGGCGAAAGAGGGCAGAGAGAGAGAGATAAGAGAAATTCAAGGAGGAAAGGGAGAAAGCGGAAATTTTGATAGATATATGAAGTTTCTGTAAAGGCAGCGGATTGGCCGAGCAGAGCTGACATGACCATTGCGTACTTAATCGAGGAGGCTGCCAACGATACACTTAACGAATCATAAACGTACAGTGTATGGTGATCCATTACTGCCATAAATATCCATCACATACACATAACATCTCGCGTCAGCGTCTGTCGTTTGTTTGTTTGTTTGTTTTTATTTTTTGTTTGTATATATATATATATATATATATATATATATATATATATAGAGAGAGAGAGAGAGAGTGTGTGTGTGTGTGTGTGGTTTCTTTTTTAATTTTTTTTTAAGAATGTTATACTTATTCTTGTGAATAACAGTAGTCTTAACTGATTTAACTGAATCTGAATACCTCACTGAAATATGAGTTTATTTCCCAAAACACGAAGCGATTTCATCGAAGTCAGTAGGTGTTCTTTAAATGTCATATGGTGACTGCAAAAGAAATAAAGTTAAAACTACATGTATATAAGGAACAAAATATGAATTGGAAGTTTAAATTTAATGCTAATAATAGAAATAAAAGCACTGAATTTGAATACAATGATTCGGTCGGTCGCAATATTTAACTAGCGAAATATGCTCAAGGAAAACGCCCCGTGTATAAATGTTCGATAATTAACATCAATTTGCTTCCTCACAGGTTGATCTATACTTTAAAGTTGTATTTACTATAGCGATAAAACAAAAGAAGAACATAAAACATGCACCAATATACCATTTTACTCAGAAATGTGACGTACACCTATGTAAATCAACAAGCATTCCCCGAGCAACTAATCTACATGCTGGTATAAAATTCCACACATTGTTTAATGGGAAATATAGACCAATCTTTTCCCCAGATTGGACAGTTTAAATCAGCGAATTATACCGAGTATTGCCGAACCCCTTGTGAGATGCTCTATCTCACGGTGCATAACCATATCGGCGGTCTCTCTGTAGAAATCGCTACATCGGCGGTTTCTCAGCGTTCGCACCGATTTTTCTCTGCTGTAAACAAAGTGCGCGATGGAAGAAAAGGCGAAATATTGACATTAAAACAGACGAGTTGCTCAAAATTTAATTTAAGTATCGCACGGAACATTAGAGTATATTTGCTATGTACAATGCGCTCCGAAACTCGGACATATTGTTTAGTGGTGTATTAACGCAGGCTTAAACGAGTTATTGTGTTGGTTTATTCATAACATGAACATCGTACAAGTTCTTTAATGAGTATTATTTAAGAAAATACAAATCAGTTGGCCGACATTTATATTAAATTCTTGATAACCCGCTACTATCGGTTTTATTGGTGCAAAGGCAATCTCTCAGTACACCAAATTCTGAAGCACAGACAGGAACTCTGCTAGCCATTAGAAAGACCGGAAGTATTGAATGAAGCAGTTGCTTTCAGTTTTCTATTACTTGGAGCATGAAGCCAAAGCGAGGATTTCCGTTTTCATTTCCTTGACATAAAGCATGGAAATATATCTGAACTAAAACAAATATAAACATGCTATTTCTACACGGCGAATCAGCAATGAATGAACGGAAGAATTCACCGATGGATGAATGAACAAATGGCAATATATATTATCGATTATATTTCAAATTTTGTGGAATTTATCGCAAGCGACGCGAAGCGGAGCGCTGCGATAAATCCATAAAATTTAAAATATAAACGATAACATATTTACAGTTTGTCACGTACGCCACACAGCTTTACCTCTGACCTCGCTTTATGTAACCGACTCCCGTTTGATTGACGTGATGGTTCAGAGTAAGTATCACTGTGCATTTTATAAGGCTACATGCAAAACATGACCTAAACAATCGCCGCCACAGCAAGCTCCGCCCATTACATCCAAAGACCATGGTGGCAGCATACACTCATATCGTTTTCATATCACGGATCATTTTATGCAATATACATGTATTTTTAAAATTTTGAACGAAATGCAAGCATTTCATTGGACGAATAAGTAGGGCAAACTGTAATCTACGTAATGATATTACAGGCATGTTATGCAAATATTTAATTTTTCTAATACTTTGCACTATTCTCTATATACTATCATTCAGTGTTACTGGGAAAAACCGAAGACTCCGATATCTCTTTTTTACAAGGATAGTTCCGTAAAACAAAAAAACAACAACATGCATATAATTTGGCAATAACGATGGAAATTATAGTTCTCCGGTAATAATTGTACATGTATTTCCTAAAATCACGATGGTCACTTAGAAAAGATGCATCACCTTAAAGTCGTGAAAAATTGCTTATACTCACATTTTACTGGAGACTTCTAAAGCCTAAGAATGTTTATATAGCTCTATTGATGTTATTTCAAGTATGTTTGACGAATTTTAAAGGTTTGAATGTCACAAAATACGTTTTAGAAAATTAATATTCTCTTTAACAACTTATTCAACTTTCAGTTGCCGCACCTGCTATTTCGTTGTAAAATAATATCCACGTGAACAATTTTGATAAAACTTTTATTGAAATAAACTAATATTTCAAGACTGATTTCAGCAACAGAGAGAAAATGCTGACTGAATGTGTAATAAGTTGTGGATATATTTCGCCACAAAATTTCCAGTCTGTCCTTCTTGCATGAGCGAGAATGAACGGTGTGTTTTGGAAATGAAGGGGGGAAGGCATAAACTTATCAGTACACATGAATGATAATCACAATGTACGTTAGCAGTATTCGAGATGGCGTATGCTTAAACCAATCTCTAGCTAAATTCAGAAAGCCTGTCTGTGCTAAATGCAGACAGTCTGCCTGTGCCTCAAAGGTTGGTGCGCAGAGAAACCACCAAATCTCCAACAAAACTGAAAGTAGGGGGTTATCAAAAATTTTATATAAGTTTCAGCCAACAGATTGGTATTTTCTTGAAGAAATTGAACCAGAGCAATAACTCGTTTAAGACTGTAGAAAGTGCTGAAGTTATGTTTAATATCGGTACACTACTAAACAATGTGTCCGAGTTTCGGAGCAAAGAATCGGGCTGAAGGAATCTTGTTGTTGGCGTGATATTAATTTTGTTTTTTCACTTAACGCAGTAATACATTTGGAACCATCATTCCGGCTAACCCTCGGGCGACCAGATATGCGATAGGATTTTTCTATACGAAATAACGAAGAAAACAAAAACTTTGCATACACATGGAGAGTATGGTTTTTGTCTTCTACACTGACAATCTATTCAGGCGCGGATCCAGGTTTGGGTTGGGGGAAAAAAAAACCCAAATTATCTGTCGTCCTTAATTAACATGAATACACATACTGAACGATGTACGTTACTATAATTTGATACTCAAGGCATATATGCTAAAACGTCAAATTATTTTAATTTTTTCTTCCATCCTCAATATATACTACCATACTACGGACTAAGTGCAGTTCACTTAATTTTGATTTGCTCTCGAATAATATTATTTAAGATCCTAAATGCACTTAAGGCAATTTGAGAAAAGCTACCATTACATTTTCCAATGCCCAATCTACAAAGACTGCCGGGCTGTTCTCTAATCTCATCATGTATCATGTTGACCTGAACTACTTATTATATGGAATTCCTTCACTCTCGAATGACGAAATTAAATATATATTTTAATGTGTTCAAAAATATATAAATGACAGTGAAAGGTTTGTCTGAGCTCTCTTTCTCTCACACACAGTTACATGCCAGTTAACCATGTGCTTGTCTATATACAACTTAATAGCATATTTTGGAGAAGAACTTTATTAGCTTGCTTTCGTTCTAATCCATTTTTTTATCTGATTATATATTGTACTGTTCAAATACGAAATAAAATACGTTTAAACTAAACTAGCTGGATGGACCAGTTTTTCCGCTTCAATGGGCCGGACATTTAAATGTATCGACTGCTACTGCTTATAACGAGATAACTAAAGTGATCAGCGAACTGCAAATGGTATGGTTCAAATTTTGATCAAATTGACTGACTCTAATTGTCATATATAAACTTTAATGATAAAATGTGGATAATCGCATAAAATAACCCAACTTGGTCAATTTAAGGGGGGGGGGGGGCGTACGCCGCTTCCGCCCCCTCTAAATCCGTCCTTGCTATTACCACGACGGAAACAGTAATTGAGACCTTTCTTCCTGTCTCCTTAATGTATTAATAGTCTTAGAGAAAAACTACTATGGTTTCGAATAAAATTCGCCCCTCTGGAAATTCGTAATTTTGTCTGTTTAAAGAATATATGTATATAACTGTTCACAACATTTTAAAAATGATACTGGTTCCCTTTGATTAATTTATTTAATTATAAAATGAGTTCACATCGTAATATCCGCTAATTCCGGCTCGTCCGGCCCTCGGGCCGCCGCATATACGGTTACCCTAGGATTTTTTCTCAAAGAATCAGCATTCATTTCATTGAAGATGTGTCTCTTTTATAAAGAGCGTGTTCTCTCTCTTTCTCTCTCTCTCTCTCTCTCTCTCTTTCGTAGTGATACGCGTGTCCTGATTACAGTGTGCATGTGTGAAGTATAAATATGCTTCCAACAGCCTCACTTTTCTGTTGAAGTGGTACGTCGGCGTCCAGGGTGCGATCCCCGACGAAGCCAGATACCCCCCCCCCCCCACACACACACACACACACCCAAACCAATAAGTTAGAGAAGATGATTATTTATATATGTATACATTTCACAACACTGACAGTTAAAATATCACATGTGAAAATGATGTCAGAGAAAAAAAAATCCCGGAATGTCGTGGCCTATTTTATGATAATTTCTGAAGTGTTTTGCACAAGAGTTAATAGCAAGGGCGTTACTTCGAAAACCTGCTTAGAACATTTTCAGTTTTCTTCGTTTGTTATTTATACATATACGTCATCCTTTCGATAGGTATATATATCGTAGTTCTACCTGGGGGTCTCTTAGCATTTGGGTTTCCTCCACCTGAAATTATCTGTACGTCACTATTTGAAATAATGTCGTAGCGATGGTAAATCCAAAACAATAAACAGTATTACATTAATTTTAATTATTTTAAACACGAGATTTGATGTTATCATGTATTATAGCATTACGATATTTTTTTTACAGAACCATGTTAAAAAAAAAAAAAAAAAATCGAGCCGTCTGCTAGCTTTTTTAAAGCTAACCTTGTGCATTTTGAGATAGTCCCTATAAATGACGACTTTACAGCACACAATAGATAGAACGTAGAGGCACTGCCGTTACAGCGTTTTGTGCAGAGAGATCGCCGATATTGTTATGCGCTGAAATATTACTCATACACTTTATAAATAATTAAAAACTCGTCTGAAAAGCACAAAATAAGAAATTTTACATTTTTCCAAGGTGGGGCGTTGTATATGTATGACTTGTTATTTACTTCTGACGTGCGTGTGTTTTGGCAGAAGTACATTTTATGACAACGCTACTGTCATAACGCTAAATGTTGCATCCTTCATTGTGAACGAATGAAAAAGTATATATCAATAAAAGTTTAATAGTTGAAAGATATATTGCGAGCAAAAAAGCAAGTATACATTCATTTTTGCGGTGGGGGGGGGGGGGGGGGTGGCGAATTGTGAATATACAAAGTGATATAAGTTTCGGCCAACTGATTGGTATATATTCAAAGTAAAATGGCGTGGGCCGTAAGTGAGACAAAAATATCTAATAAAATGAAAGAAAATAAATATAAGTGAACTAAAGATTTAAAGTTTATTGCTCTCGTGCAGAATTTTTCACTAGTGATTATATGGTTAAGACAGGCAAGCAATATACTTCAATGAGATAGACTTTTCAGTGTCTGAAGACTATGAAATACACGCCTAATAAGTATTTGAGTATATCGCAGTCGGGAATGTCCCGAGACTTCCCGGTCAAGGAGAAGCCCTTCTATCCACTCAGGTTTCAGGTCAGGTACGCTCTTGAACGTATTTTGTTAATATACTTAATTAAGGATCTTGCTATATGCCGCTCAAGCCCACCTCTCGGTATGGCTCTTTAGAGCTCAATGATTTCCTTTTTATTAAAGGAGCTCGTTCACATTTGATCTACGCTCCCTCGTTAATGTTGATGACAAATAAATATGGCAAGTATAGGGTACATTTCACGGGTAAACGCTATTTTACGCTAGTTTCCGTAAACTTCCGGGGAAATACGGTTAAGTATGGAGTACGGTATCCCGAAGCAGGTGCTTGCTGTACCACTTGACACCTTCCGCAACATGGGGTCTTCATCTGTCATGGGTAGCACATTCGTAAGTGTTATACCATTCGTAACGCTATTGTCTGTGATGGAGGAACCATCCATTTACATTGGGTGACCATGTGTCTGTAGATTGGTATTGATAAACGTAATACACACAGAAAGTGTTGAATCATATTCTTGATCAATGACCTCCAGGGAACGCTCGAGCTGCTTTAACATCTCCATAATGATATAAAATGCACCTAGTTTCATCCCGGAGTTAATAATTAAGACGTCCTGTTGTTGCCAGACGAGCCCAAGAGTGTGTCAATTGATAAATCCGGTTTCTCATGAATAAGTGCTTAATTATGTGGAGTGTTTTCGTCATGTTTACCAAAAAATTAAACCTGATGTTTTAAAAAGGGATTTCGCCAATATTCTGCGACTCATTGTTCTAATATTTTATCCAGTAAGTAGTATCTAAGTTCAGTGAAGATATGTTATAAGTATCGGATGGGTAAATCAGAGGATGGCAACGACAAACAAATTGAACCCTATGTGTCTCAAAACTACGATGTCAATAAGTTCTTATCTAATTTTGAAAACGCGAATCAAACATCACCAAACTGACCAATTTTTTTACAAAAAAGTTCCAAGTTCCAAACTAGCAAGAAGGGTTCAGTCACTACAAAGTTATTCCCCAGGAACTCATCCCAGCTAATACTGTTTCTGATCTCTAATATAAGCAAAAAGTGTCATCGCCATATTTATTACAAAAAATATTTCTCTAATTTGTTATCTTGTTACACAGTTACTTTAGGCGTTGTTGTTTGTTTTGTTTAAAGATATGACGTAAGTTGATCAAGTCACAGACGCGTAGTGTAGATAAAGCGGCGAATAACTGCTAGAATCGTGTTTATATTCGGCATATTTATTGTCTTTGCGCTGTCTTAACATGAGTTGCATTTTTATATTTCCACAAACTTTATATTAAGATTTGGGATATCGAGGCTATACCTTTGTGCTCATCTATGCTATAAGTGACATGTAATGTACACCTTACATTATCATGAAAGTAGCATATTATCTCCTAAGTACTGCTCACATATATACACTGCAAGGTCTAATAAAGACACCACACTTGCTAGAGTGAGATAGTGACAGTTTAACGATCTTGAATTCCTAAAAATGCGCTGTCGGTCGCTGAGTTGTGCATTGTTTTATATTGTAATATTTTATGAACTTTATTTATCAACATCTGCTGCAGACGATTCATACACTCTATTAGAACTGCAGCACTTTCAGCAGGTCCTACAAGATGATATTTCTTATGTCAAACGACGTCTCTTCACTAATCTATCGGCAAGAATTCATGTTCTGGAAGAGAAAGCGAAAACTGTTACTTCGGAAGACGAAAATAAATGTGAATGTAACAACAAAACCATTTCTGGTGAATTTAATGGCTTTGATAAATACGAACAATTGTTACAGGCATTCAAAGACGAAAAACAACAGTGTGAAGTTATCGCACACGAATTAAAAACATATAAGATGGATAAAGAAATAACAGAAATAACGTTGGAAAAGCATACGGCTTCAATTGAAAATGTCGAATCATCCTTAGATGATTTAGAAATTGGTTTGAAGAAAGCTATTAATGAATCTGAGAGACTGGAAAACGACAGAGAGTATAAAGAGAAGCAAGAAAAACATCTTAACCAAAAACTTAAAAAGTATGGCAGTCCTTCTTTTATAAGTGACTGGATATTGATGAGGTCACAAGATGCAACATTAAGCACAAGAGCGGTGCATCATGGACTTGGGGCATTGCCTTATAAGGTTGAAGTTCAAATACGGCCAACTACCGGTCCAAACACCGGATGGACATTCCGCGGAGATTCTGTTTATCAAAGCGACGATGACTCTGGTAGAAGATACGGTGGAATCGTATATCTGTATGACGCTGAGACCGTGTTCCTGACAGCTCCGATTAAAGGGAACAACAAAGCCTCAGGTACAGTCATAAACACGGGCGATGAATTTAAATTTCGACTCGGTAACAACCACCAGGTGTCCTCAGAAGCATACGTAAGGGTCAAGGTTTGGGGAAAGGACAAATGGCCAACACCAGATTTTGAGTCCGAATGGATTTCTTTGGATAATAACAATGAAACTAAAGCCTTTCATGAAATACCACATAATCTTGAAGGCTATCCAGGATTTGTGAATGTCCAAATTCGATGCTTTTCTGGAAAGTTTTATATTTCTGAAGGTGTTGGTGCTTCAATGAAATCTATCGGAGATTGGTCTAACATTGGTGGAACTGTGTGGGCATTTAATAACTTAAACATCAGAGTTTGGACAGGATACATTTGTATACAATCACAGGAACCGTCAAAACAAGTGCATAGATTAATTGGTGCTAGAGATGGCTGGCCAACCACTGAAAACTGTCCAAATACGAAAGGTGAAGTTCGAATAATGGCATGGAATAATAAGTCCTTTGTTCCAGGGAAAAATTACCACACTCTTCGAAATAAAGACGTTATCTTTCCTGAATGGTTTGCATCGCTTCCAGAAAATCTCAGCATGGAGAAAGATTTGACATCTTTGTATGTTCAAGCAAAGGATGGACCTAATGCTGGTTACCGGTTTCCTGCATACGGTAACTCACAGACTCTCTTTCCATCATACGGAGGAGTCGTCTATGCTTTTCATCCTACGGGAAACATTCGACTGTGGAGACCTAATCCAGAAATGGAAGGCTTTCTTATACATATACATCATCCATATGGAAACGGCATCAACGTTCAAAAGTCAAACAATGCAAGTTACGTTCTGTGTGTCATCAAAGGTTTTGGTTAGGGGTAAGGGGTGGCTTTCAGTTGAAAACATACTTAAATGCAGGTTTCTGATTGTTATCTGTTATTTTTGACATTTTGAATTTAATTCAAGCTCCAAGGATAAATCATGTTTCCCTATACTTAGGATAAGTTGATTAGGATTTAAAAAGAAATGATTGTAACCAAAAGTTTTCTATCTAACTGTCAAGTAAATGTGTTATGAATTTCATTTCCTTATACTTTTGAATATAAGTGTACATGTGAAATTTGTTTGCTGTCTTTACATCTCAGATATTAATTCTTAGATGTTGTTCTGTTTGATTTGAACTAAAAATTCCATTTAAATACAATGGACCTTTAGCAACCATAGACACCTGATAACTTTCTAACATAATCTAAAAATAGATTTGTTTTAATTGTTATAGAGAAACGCTTATCACTTATCATTTCTAAGCTCTTCAGAAACACATGGAAACGAAATATCTTCATATTATGTTTTTATTTATGAATCCTTGACTGTTTTTATTTAGGCAAATCAAGATTGCTACTGTTGTCCTTTGAGTTCAGTTGTACTAAGATTGACGTCTCTATATCACTGAAATACATGTACTGTCGCAAAGTCTGTAACTTGCATTGTAATTACTTCTGGAATAAACATTTGCTGTCTAATCTTGTAATGCTACTTATAGAACTTACAATGATAGTAAGAAAGAAACAAGTCCCTACTAACACATATTTGCGCTTTACCTTACAAAATCAAAAGTGAAGATGACTAGTTATATATAGTTATTACATGCTCTATGACTAGCCAAAGATAGTTTCATCCAGGTATTGGAATGGTGATGACATTTGTTGATAATGGAAAAGTTGATTTATATCGAGATAGAACATTAGATAACGATATTCAGAGACAAAAGTGAAAAGTTGCATAATATGCTATTATCGTACGATAATGACGAAATAACTTCACCAATTATATACATGTAGAATCTTGTTTGTCTTCCTGCCTGTCTATCCTGGTAACTATTGCTTGCGCATGCGATACCTGTTGCGTACATTAGAGGGTACAGTGTTCGTCTGTCCAGACACGTGTTTTTTTTACCGGGCTCTCCGGTATCCTCCCTAAAAATAACCACATACGCCGCCACCACAGCCATCGAGAGTGATTAATTTAAGTTATTACAACTTGTTTCGTTATCGATGTAAAATAAATAAAGTTTTATTCTTAGACTATTACTTCCCGGTAAATACACAGCCCTTTTTTTCACACAAAGTATATTATCCATGTCAACGTCATATTCATGATATCAAACTGTAAGATATGCTTCAGATATTTTGTTACATAGATCTACGTACATTGCATGGCATGTGTTTGTTATATTAATGGTCACTGTATATGAAGACGAGCTTCTTATTCTTAAGTCAGAAATAAAATATCTTCTGTTCTGTTTTGTTTATCAGTTTATTATATAGATATATTTGTTTCGTGGTGAAAAACAATCCCCAAAATGACTGAAATACTGTTGTTGGGACATTAAACCCCGGAATAAGCAAAATAAAAAAAAAATTATATAGTTGTTCGGATTGGAATGTATTTTCAGTGCACTATTAAAGTAATATGGTTGTCTTTCTTAAAATAGATTACGCACTTTCAATTGACAAGGCACGCCCTACACGCACTCACATTCCCCCTGATAAGTGTATATATAATAAGAGACATATATTCTTTTGTCTTTTCAAATCTTTGAATTTAACATTGAACCGTCTTGAACCATACTTGATACGTGCGGGGTAAGGCAAGTGGCAGTGATTTTCTTTAATCATTACTAAGGGAAATTCAACAGTCGTCGGGGCCTGGATAGTTAAAGCGCCAGTGTTATCTAACTGATAAATGGTAAACATGTAGCTCCTAACATGGCGATCGAGAATAAGAGAATAAGAGAGAGATGGGATAAAACAGATTGAGATGGGGGATGTTTGTCCCGCCGACAATATTTCAGTCATTTACTTGAGATGGATATGATGCTGCAACACTGCAGTATCATGCCGTAGAAATGTGGCATGATGCCACTCTTAGTCTCATTATTCTGACATCTGGTCAGTCAGTCCTGGAACTATATCAATACCATTTTGAAATGGATAATAGAGAAAATTTACGAGTAATAACTTGATAAGAACTCACTACGATAAAAGCAAAATATCATGATATTGATTAACTTGAGAATCTCATCTCTATTTCTGAGAGAGAGAGAGAGAGAGAGGGGAGAGGTGGAGAGCAAAAGAACTGAAATGATTTGATCTCTACATTGACTTGACTTGCCTATTTGAGTTTACCGTCGCTTCGACAGTATTTCAGTCATATTGCGACGTCCAGCTAATTACAGGTGGACGAAGACCCCGAATGCACGGAAGGCTTCCTCACATGAAAATCTGAATTACCCTGCCGGGATTCGAACCCACGCGGTGAGGAGCTGAGTGAGTGTTAAAGTCAGCGACTTTACCCTCTCGGCCACGGAGGCCCCGATCTCAACATGGAATGATAAATGCTAAAGAAATGATGATGATGATGATGATGATGATGAGAACAG
The DNA here is from genome assembly GCA_021229015.1 of Solen grandis. Classification (NCBI taxonomy): domain Eukaryota; kingdom Metazoa; phylum Mollusca; class Bivalvia; order Adapedonta; family Solenidae; genus Solen; species Solen grandis. The sequence continues at coordinate 34,339,866 of CM037781.1, read as the reverse complement.
TTATATAAATACTATTTTCTATTTAAGGGGTGTATCAATATTAATGGCATCTTTGTTGAAACACATGAGAAAAAAACAGTAGAGGGACGATGTACTTAGCAAAATCGCAATATGTTGTAATACAGGTAATTATATTTTCCTATGCATTTAAAATGTGAATTTCATACATTTGTAAATTTAAGACTTGTGTTTACATATTAAGTACGATTTCATTACATTTGAGATTGTATACGTTTACTTATTCTAAGCAAAGGAAATATCACAGCTGGTGACTTGCCTTTAGATTGTTACAGACTGGTAAGACGAGGAGACAGATGAGAGAGAAAATGGTAGTGAAAAGAACTGCATCATGTCTTTACTAAATAATAAGAAATGCGCCATAATATAAAGAAAGAGAGAGAATAACAGAAAATATAATGATAGATTGATTGTTTATGTATATCTTGATGAAATTACTATTTTTTTCTGTTATCATTATATTGTAAGACTGGTATATCTTGCGATAATGTCATCTCGCCTGTAATGGAATCGATACGCTATACCCATGCCTCTTTCCCAGAATGCACAAAATAACCGAGATATGCTCTTGCCCTTATGAAACAGCGATTCTCATATTAGAGCTTAGTGTCACTTGTGAATAACAGATACATTAATAGCGCCGTGGTCCAGTGGTAACATACATGTCTGCGAATTCGAAGGTCGTAGGCTTGAACCCCATTGAGCCATTGAATAAATGCATTAGATACAAAAACTTTTAATTGAGAAGAAAAGCTGTTTCAGAGGGAGGCAAGTGTTTGTCCTCATCCCCCCGTCTCTCTCTCTCTCTCTCTCTCTATTGAATATGTTGTACAATGTATATGTCGCACCGTGTTTAGTGCAGCAGCGCTTTGAGTTTATTTTTACGGTTAAATAATTCAGTTTGATTTGCTATTTCTTCTAATGTCGATAACATTTTTTTACACCAACAATGAAAAGAAGAGCAGCGAATTCAATAAATATTCGCCAAATCTTAAAAGTAAAATACCCAATTGAATTTCGACCACTGGTTTCAGAGAAAAATAATATTAAATTTTCTTTTTATCGTTTATTTTGACAATCGGAGTTCTGCTGTGTTCATGATTAGTAAGACTATAAAAGGAGTTTTCATAATTATTTTTTTACCAGGAATCGATATTTAAAGCAAACCGTCGTTAACCAAAACTGGAAATCAAAACTCTCCACTGTTAGCACGTTGAACTCGGACGAGCGTAAAATGATAATATACTTGGTATGTCGCAATAAAATGATAAAATGTTGAAATTGGGAAGCAATGTCAGCTATTAAGAAACACTGTTTGAGTCACATCGTCGCTTTAAAAACAATTTGATTTATGTAAGGGAAATTTTAAGTCTATTATAGCAATATAGGTTATCAAATGTTGATGTGACAGTTATTTCTTTAATAAATAACTAATGTATCCATTTTCTTAGTATAATGATAATATATATTGACACTAATAGAAACAGCGCTTTAGATGAGATTTTGAAATTTTGAAAAGTTGCATTCACTTAGAATCTCATATCATTTATGGCAATATCCGTCGGTTTTATATCTTCCCAAAAAGGCAGCTTCATATTAAGTCACGTGGTTGTTCTTTGTTCCGCGTAGCAGAGACCTTTGAATAACAGAGATGCGCAGTTCTTACTTTGCCCATATCGATTTGTGAAATCGTACGCGTGCCTAAAGCTTTAGTGGGAAGCTTTAGGCACTGGGAACAAGTCTGTAAATCAAAGCTTTCATTTTGAATTTCATACGTATTTACGAAAAGTTCCATTTGATATTTGTTTATTGTAATACAGTTGTCACGCGATTCCTAATATGGCGATTCATTGAATACCGGCGATGACGAGCTACAAGCCTGTCCCTTGATTTAGCCCTTCTTTTTCTATATAAATTTATGGGCGATTCTTCAAACATGCGATTTTGGATTTCTCGAGCTCCGTCCTCGGTCCCTAGAAAGTATATCCTATAAGAGTTCTATGCAATTTCTCGAAGTCGATAACAAAACCTATCTGTATCTTCTTGACAACCATACTCCGGCCCTATGACCACCTGTCCCTGTAATTAACACCTTGGTCGAGATGGCTTTGTACTTGCTTTCACATATTGTCAAACCTTCGAGAGTACATAGGTGAACTGTTATATCAACACGGACATGTAAAACGTATTTTCTTAACTATTGATCATGTAACAAACCGTGACGGGTCTGCAAAATTAATCATTTGTCATTAAAGGAGCCGATTTTGTTTGTTTATGTGTTGTTCTTTTTCTCTGTAATAATTAATTTTTAAAACCACGGCAAAATGTTTAGTGTATATTAAAAGAATGTAAAAAATACGCAACGCCGCCATATACACAAACTTAAATAAGAGTTTCAATCAAATTATCGGTAAATTATTTGTGACTTAATTTTTGCAATGAAAGCTATGATTATGCTATTTTTGTAATGGTTAAATATATCCTATGTTTAAAAAGTACTTATTGGAGTCTAAACGTAACAACATAATTAATAAAAAGACGACGTTAAGGTATCAACAAATATGATATAAATATATTGAATTTTGACATATAAATGATTTCTCGAATACAGCGATTTTTCGAGTTTCCTTTTTGCAGATCCCACCCGACCTCGAGGAATCGCGTGAACACTATATTGATATTGTTATTTTATTTACTTTGCGTATTTGTTCGATTGCTTTTGACAAAAACAGACGTCAGTGAGGTCGATCGATCAGACAACGGAACGCAAATAAGGGGATAAATCAGTAAGCAATCATTCTGGATGATTGCTATGAAGATTTGTGTTATATAACACCAGTCAGTTTTCAAACCCTAACTGAAGGCCGGTAAAATCACCGCTTAATTCTGCATGTACACGAGACTATCAGGTTTGAATAAAAGTCATCACTACTCTTTCTCATACTCGCGCTTTGTCATATGGGACAAGTTATCTGTCGCTTTCTTCCTTTCTCCCTCTCATAATTAAGATCAATCTTAAGAAATACTCAAATTATGCATTCATTCTCTTTTTTCCATTATCTGTACTCGCTTAAGCTAAAATTAGTAGATTTTCTAAATGTATTATAAAAGTAATTGTTGTTAATAAGATTCTCCGTCCCCAACAAATTTTGATAAAAAAAAAATGTTTTGTATCACCATGCTGTATTTGTATGCACCTGAGTGCATACAAATGATATGTTTTTTTTTCAGTTCTGTTATCCACTCGATAAATGAAGGCGTGAAAACTGTTAAATTAGGCGACTAAATAATAAAGGAAACATTGTCGATTTATTCTTATATTGTCCAAATAAGTGCCTTTTGATAACAAATAGCTTCAATTTTAATATGGCAATTTATATGTACTTTACAAATTCAGTTTACCGAACCGTCCAAACAGTTTACCATATAAACTATAAGTTCAATATATGATATATCTGAACCAATTACTATAGTCATTTACCGAAATGTACGGTAATCGTGTGACAGTTGCTCTCGCTCTCGACAATTTTCGTGGTACGCGATATTGCATTTTATTTCGGAACGCTCTTTATTTATGTCTCTCTCCGTAGAAACAAATGCCGTCATTAACAACTTTTGGTTTTTTTTTTTTTTTTTTTACTCAGATTTTTGTACAGTTACAAAACAGAATATTTACACAGAAGGTATTTTTAGTGATTCATCGAAATAAATTATTCGATTTAAAGCTTATAAATAAACAAACACATCTATACTTTTATCTATATGTATTGGTTACTTTCCATCCAAAGAGTTATTTAAACTTCAAACCAATATTATATTATGGTTCTCAGTTTTACGGATATTAGTACTGTTACAATGGCTCAAAATAAAATTTGTTGAAGGCATCTACATAAAAGTAAAACTACTAACACACGCATAGTATTAGGTGAGTGTGGACGTCTAGTCGTCTACCTTTATGTATTACATACATCACAAAATGCATTAGGTATTGGAGCAAATTGTTATTTATACCCCATTATAGATATCCACGTAAATAATATTTAATGCTCAAAAGACTAGATAAAGCCGATCGTATTTTTGGGCTACAAAGATAAGGCATAAAGAATTTACTCTTTACTATGGTTTTAGAATAGTTTAGATTTCAAAGACATTGATAATATTAATGTGTTTATGTCAAAATTTAAAGAACGATTAACATTCATTATACCCAATGTTGGCTAGAGGATATAAATTCTTCAAGTAAATGTCATCATTATAGGCATTCCAAAAGTTTGTTATATATTGAAAGTTATCTTATATTTGAATTGCCTTTTAAGTTAAAGAAAATATTTTATCTAAGATAAGATGTTCAAATCACAAGCATATGATTGAAACTGGACGTCAAAACAATGTAACTATACATGAAAGGATTTGTGATTCTTTTTTGTAGTACTGTGCCGTATTTGTATTCTGGGCCGGAGGCCTTATATTACTAAAAACTTAGTTGAGTTGATTTAGTATATAACATTCGACTGATTATGCATCCGTAAAAAAGATAAATGCTCCCAACTGTAAACTTGAACAGAAATATTTTGCTGCGTTTTGCAGATCCTGGTAAATATTTCAACCATATCGGTCCAATGGCAGATGAATATTATATCTGAAGAGACGACTTGGCTGCATCTCTTCAACTATAGCTAATAGCTAACCATTGCTATATAAAGACTCAATGGACAGACCAGTAAATCAGCATAGGATAGCCGCATTTAAAAACAGCAAGCACTTTATATTTAGATATCAAGATAACATTTGATTGATAGCATATTTTTCAGTTTACAGTTTATTTCATTCCTTAGTACATTGGTGCGTTTTGAAGAAAACTATTATGTAATGCGTAGTGCTCAATGATCATATAATCTAGTGAGATTTGTGTCTTAATCAGACTATTCATGTTGTTGGAATGAGACTGAGTAAAACAGGTGAAATAGATTGAACTTCCCACGATGCGTTTCCAGACATTAAGTCGGACTTTATTTTTTATTGTGATATTCTATGAATTGTATTTATCAGCATCTGCTTTCGAGGAAACCCTGTTTTGGACTTCGGGATGATATTTCGTATAACAAACATCGTCTCTTCACAAATCTGTCGACAAGAGTTCGTGTTTTGGAAGAAAAAATTAATATGATACCTAAAGATGACAAAGATAAGTGTAAAAGCGGAAGGAAAACCATTTCTAATGAATCCAGTGGCTTTGATAAATACCAACAATTATATCACGCATTAAAAGACGCTAAACTGCAACAATATAGTATGAAACGCAAATTGAATAAATATGAAAAGCATCAAAATGGAACGGAGGCAAGATTAAATATATCTACGACAACAGTCCAGGACGTCGAATCATCCTTAGGTAAATTAGCTGTTGAACTGAAGAATGCTAGCGACAGAGTTGATTATATAGAATATGAATTTCAGCGAAAGGAGATGATAAAGAAAAATATGGAACTAAACATTAAAAAGTATGGAAGTCCTTCATTTATGAGTGAGTGGATATTGATGAGATCACAAGATGCAACCCTTAGCACAAGAACGGTACACCACGGACTTGGGATATTGCCAATTAAGGTTGAAGTTCAAATACGGCCAATTACCGGTCCAAACGCCGGATGGACATTCCATGGAGATTCTGTTTATCAATCTGACGATGACTCTGGTAAAAGGTACGGTGGAATCGTATATCTATATGACAATGAGAACGTTTTTCTCACAGCTCCGATTAAAGATAATAATGAGGCATCAGGAACGGTCATAAACACGGGCGACGAATCTAAATTTCGACTCGGAAACAACCATCAGGTTTCTTCAGATGCATACGTAAGGGTCAAGGTTTGGGGAAAGGACAAATGGCCAGCACCAGATTTTGAGTCCGAATGGTTTTCTTTGGATAACAAAAAGGAAGCTAAAGCCTTTCATGAAATACCACATAATCTTGAAGGTTATCCAGGTTTTGTGAGTGTCCAAATTCGTTGTCACAATGGAACCAGTTTTTATACATCGGAAGGGGTGGGAGCTTCATCGAATTCTGAGGTTAGTTGGTCTAGCGATGGTGGAACAGTGTGGGCATTTAATAGAAAAAACGTGAGAATTTGGACAGGATATATACAATCAGAGGAACCCTGGAAACAAATGAATAAATTAATAGGTCAAAGGGATGGTTGGGCAAACAAACATCCTTTTTCGGGAGAGGAGGGTGAAGTTCGAGTAATGGCATGGAATGCTAGGTCCTTTATTCCAGGGAAAATTTTCACGCCCTTCAAAATAAGGATGTAATCTTTCCTGAATGGGTTGTACCACTTCCTGCATATCTCAACATGGAGAAAGATTTGACATCTTTGTATGTTCAAGCAGAGGATGGACCTAATGCTGGTTACCGGTTTCCTGCATATGGTAACTCCCAGAGTCTCTTTTCATCATACGAAAGAGTCGTCTATGCTTTTCGCCGTACGGGAAACGTCCGTCTGTGGAGACCTAATCCAGAAATGGAAGGCTTTCTTATACATATACAACGTCCATACGGAAACGGCATTAACATTCAAAAGTCAAACAATGCCAGTTACGTTCTGTGTGTCATCAAAGGTTTTGGTTAGGGGTAAGGGGTGACTTTCACTTGAAAACTTACTGAAATGCAGGTTTTTGATTGTTATCTGTTATGATTGACATTTTGAATTTAATATAACCTCCAAGAATAAATCATTCTTTCTTATACTTAAGAAAAGTTAAATCTTATTCAAACGAAATAATTGTAATTAAATGTTTTCTCTCTAACTGGAAAGTAAATGTGTTAAGAATTTTATTTCCTTATACTTTTGAATATTCGTGTACATGTGAAATTTGTTTGTTCTCTATACAGCTCAGGTATTCATTCTTTGATGTATTATATGATTTAAAAAATAATGCCATTTAAAGGTATGGAACATTTGACAACTACATACACTTTATAACTTTCTAA
>CM037781.1:34282757-34332757 GCA_021229015.1 Solen grandis | reverse complement strand
CAAAAAATGGAAAATAGATTTTTTGAATAAGTCTTTCTTCAAGGAAGTGTAATATTGATGCTTTCACAAACTATATCACTTATGTTCTCATAAAAAACTATCTTTATAATATTCATATTACATTTATATATAAGAATCCTTGACTGTTTTCATTTAGGCAAATTAAGATTGCTATTGTTGTCCTTTGATTTTACTTGTAATAAATTTGACGTCTCTATCTGAATGAAATACATGTATTGTCGAAACGTCTGTAACATGCGATGTAATAACCTATGGAATAAACATTTGCCATCTAATCTTGTAATGCTACTTACAATGTGGATAAGGAAAACACAGGTGGATAAAACAAGTCCCTACTAACACATTTTTGCGCCTAAGCTTACAAAATCAGAAGTCCCAATAATTAGTTACATGTAATCATTCCGTGCTCTATGACTTGTTAAATATAGTTTTGGCCAGGGATTAGAATAATGATGACATTGGTTTATAATGGAAAATCTGATTTATATCGAGAAAGAACGTTAGATAACGATATTAAGAGACAAAACCAACATTCTGTGCTATGAACATCGTGGGATAATGATGAAACTAATGTTCTACCTATCAATATCCATGTACAAACCCATAGTCACCCAATGCAACAATCTGTGATTGTAATTAAAATGGGTGATTCTCTGTCACTGGAAATAGCGTAACGAACGGTATTGAATCTATATTTAGGAGTATAAAACATTTATTTAGATTTTTTTTTCGTGTGCTGTCAAATAACTGATCACATTCATTTTTCCCGAATGCGTCCAATTCACAGACTGAACTTATGATTTAGATACCAGGAACTGGTAAAAATACAATGTTCTGGAACGTGACACGTGGTAAGGCAAACACCTTCTTCGAGAATACCGTAATATATATCTAACCGATTCCTCGGAAGTTGGCGTTTACGAAAATAGCGTTTTCCCGTGCAATGTGAACTACACTCGCCGAGTTTATATGTCAGGAAACAAGAACTTAACCAACATTAATAAGGAAGAATAGAAAAAAAAAACATTAATTTTATTTCTACCGATCATCTGTGAACAAGCTTCTATTCTATTACTATTTGGGTTCCTGGATAGCATAGCGGTAACGCGCCTCGCTTCCCACCAATGCGTCCCAGGTGGTTCGATTCCTGGTCACGTACGTGAGAGGGTACAGTTGTCGCCCGTTCAGATATGTAGGTTTTCTCCCACAATAATGACCACATACGCCGCCGCCAGAGCCATCGAGTTGTAATAACTTGTTTCTTAATCGATGTAAAATAAATAAAGTTGTATTCTATTACTTACCGAAGTATATATCCTTGTAATGTATGTCACCGTTATATTCACAAATAACCAAATGTAAGATATGCTTTAGATATTTTGCCACCGAGACCTTCGTACATTGCATGGCATATTTTAATTATGTTATAGGTCATTGTATCTGATTAGTATATGGCTAGTAATGCTTAAGTCAGAAATAAAATATCTGTTCTGTTTTATTTATCAGATTATTAGATACATTTGTCTCGTGTTGAAAAAGAAATCCCCCAAAATGACTGAAATACTGTTGGTGGGACGTTAAACCCAAGCATTAACAAAACAATAGATAAATAAAGTTGTTTGGATTGGAATGTATTTTCAGTGCACTATAAATGTAGTTGGTTGGCTTTATTCAAATAGTTAATGCAGTTTAATAGTTTAAATAGACACAGTCCGGCTGATACATGTAAACATACTAAGAGACACATACTTTTGACTTTTTAAATCCAAAAAATTAACATTGAACCCAATTGAAGCTTACTTGATATGGGTGGGGCTGGGTAAGGGATAGTGATTTTCTTTACTTATTATTAAGGAGAATACAACAGTCGTCGGGACCCGAGTATCAAAGCGCCCGCTCCACGATAGGATTCAAACCAGTGTCATCTTATTGATATATAGGATCTGACATGAATTATTATTTCATATCAAATTTTACCAGAGGCTCGCTTAATAACATTTTCATGAACGAGTTAAGTAAAATTTGATATGAAATGGCAATTTATGTCAGATTCTTTTATCATATAACCTATAATGACAGTAAATCGCAATTATAACAACAACCAAAAAACATGAATGAATGGACTGTGAACGAATTACCATTTGTAATCTAACACAAAGAAAATAGTTTCAATAATAACTGATTTCTCACACATCTTATGAATAATGCAAACATTTGATTAAATTTATCATACACATTTCATCCAGCTGTTCATGCATATATATAGAATACACGCGCGTGACGAGGAGTGATGTAATTCGGCTTTAAAGTTACATATTACGTGTTAAATATAAGAAAATATGTGATGGTTATAAATAAGAAACGGAAACAGCTGTTTGAGCATAATGTCATATGATAAAATTGTACAAATGTAGCTCCTATCATGATAGAGGGGAATAAGAGAGAGATGGGAAAATAAAGATTGGGATGGGGGATGTTTGTCCCGCTGACAATATTTCAGTCCTCTACTTGAGACAGATATAGTGCTGCCACACTGTGGCATGATGCAACACCTAGTCTCATTATCCTACACCTGGCCAACCAGTCCTGGAACTATATTTATATGCTAAGCGTCAAACAAGAAAACTATATCAACCATTTTGAAATGGATAATAGAGAAAGTTTAATAACTTGATAAGACTCTTTACGATAAAAGTAAAATATCATGATATTGATAAACTTGAGAAGGTAATTTCTGGGAGAAGGGAAAGAGAGAGGGGGAGAGAGAGAGAGAGGGTGGGGAGCAAAAGAACTGAAATGATTTGATCTCTACAATAATGGCAAATGCTCAAGAAATGATGATGATGATGATGATGATGAACAGTTATAAAAATGATATTTTCCATTTAAGGGGTGTATCAATATTAATGGCATCTTTGTTGAAACACATGAGAAAAAAACAGTAGAGGGACGGTGTATTAAGCAAAATTGCAATATGTTGTTATACAGGTAATTATATTTTCCTATACATTTAAAATGTGAATTTCATACATTTGTAAATTTAAGACTTATGTTTACATATTAAGTACGATTTCATTATATTTGAGATTGTATACGTTTACTTATTCTAGGCAAAGGAAATATCAAAGCTGGTGACTTGCTTTTAGATTGTTACAGACTAGTTAGACGAGGAGACAGATGAGAGAGAAAATGGTAGTGAAGAGATAACCATTTTTTCTGTTGTCGTTATATTGTAAGTTATATAATTGTTACTGGTATATTTTGCGGTAGTGTATTCTCGCCTGTAATGGAATCGATACGGTATACCCATGCCACTTTCCCCGGATGTACAAAATAACCGAGATATGCTCTTGCATTTATGAAACAGCGATTCTCATATTAGAGCTTAGTGCACTTATGAAATAGAGAACGGCGATTCTCATATTGAAAGAAAATTGAAAAATCGTCTCGTCCGATTTTCTGATAATTTAAAAGGGGGGTATAGAGCTTAGTGTCACCACCATGTGAATAACAGATACATTAATAGCGCCGTGGTCCAGTGGTAACATACATGTCTGCGAATCCGGAGGTCATGGGCTCGAACCCCGTTGAGCCATTAAAAAATGTATGTTGATACCAAAAACATTAAATGAGAAGAAAAATATGTTTCAGAGGGAGGCTGATGTTTTTTATAAAAACAAATCATTAATCATGACAATCGGAGTTCAGCTGTGTTCATGATTAGTAAGACCATAAAAGGAGTTTTCATCATTTTTTTACCAGGAACTGTTATTTAAAGCAAAACTGGGAATCAAAACTCTCCACTGTTAGCACGTTGAACTCGGACGAGCTTAAAATGATAACATACTTGGTATATCGCAACAAAATGATATTGAACCGCCAATGGCTTTACTTTTATATATGTTTATTGTTTGTTATGTCAGTTTCCAGTCATTTTGAAACTTTGTCTACTTTAAACAATAGAAATGCCACAATGTAGCATCACTCCGTACACAACACACACACACACACACACACACTACATACAACGGGTTATATTATATCTTTTGAAATAATTTTTGGTACGACGTTTAGCTTAATGTAATTATAGATGCAGGAAGAGCCAAAGTGGTGTCACACTACCAACCTACCGCAAGGATCCTCAGGTGCACATACCGGGACTCAGACCTACAGAAGTGAAGGTTTGAGTGGTGTTTAGTCAGTGTTTATATCCGCTCGACCACGGAGATCCTCTTTAAATCAGGGGCTACCGTGGCCGAGCGGTTACAGTCATGGACTATAAATCTCTAAGCCCCTCGCCGTTGTGGGTTCGAATCCCGGTAGGGACTTCGGATGTTTCACACAAGGAAGCCTTCCAGCTGGCTTGCGGTAGGTCGGTGGTTCTACCCGGGTACCTCTGTGTACTCGTGGTCTTCCTCCACCTGTAATTAGCTGGACGTCGCTATATGATTGAAATACTATCGCAGTGACGGTAAACCCCCAATACAACAACAACAACAATAACAAAATCATGATTCTTTTTACACTGCTTCTTACCACAGAGTCATATCGACATTTAGTAATCTTAGTTTAAACTGTGCTAAAATATCGTAAAATAATGTATGTGTCGAGGAGTATGCGTAGTTCACTTTAAAAAGAACACTCCTAAAAAGTCGAGTTGCACATTGGAACATTTGTTAGAAGCATTCACACATTTGCTATAATGGTGAAACTGAGAAGCAGTGTCAGCTGTTACGGAGCACTGTTTGAGTCACTTCGTCGCTTTAAAAACAATTTGATTTATGTAAGGGAAATTTAAAGTCTATTACAGCAATATAGGTTATCAAATGTTAATGTCACAATTATTTCCTTTAATAAATAACTAATGTATATATTTTCTTAGTATAATGATAAAATATATTGACATATATTAAATATATTAAATATATTGAAAAGTTGCATTCATTTAGAACCTCATATCATTTATTCAGCAATATCCGTCGGTTTTATATCTTCCCAAAAAGGCAGCTTCATATTAAGTCTCGTCGATATTTTTTGTTCCACGTAGCAGAGACCTTTAAATAACAGAGATGCATTTAGATTTCACAAGACATTGGTAATATTAATGTGTTTATGTCAAAATGTAAAGAACGCTTAACCATTCATTATACCCAATGTTGGCTAGAGGATATAAATTCTTGAAGTAAATGCTATCATTATAAGCATTCCAAAAGTTTGTTGAATATTGAAAATTATCTTATATTTGAATTGCCCCTATTAAGTAAAAAAAACAACTTTATCTAAGATTAGATGTTCAAATCACAAACATATGATTGAAACTGGGCGTCAAAACAATATACCTATTCAGGAAAGGCTCTGTGATATTTTTTTTTGTAGTACTGTGCTGGAATGTGAATACCTTGCCTTTTTCATATGCCAAAATATATTAGGCTTACGAACATGGTTTAGTGCAAATTCCGGGATAGAAGATTTGTATAAGCTATTTAAGAATACTGGTGAAAATATTATAAGACATTATCTTCTATGTATACTATTTAATGTATGATACACTATACGTGTCTAATAATTGATTTTATCGTATAATTTGTTGACAGAACAACATATGTATTATATACTCTGAAAATTTTACTTTGTATTCTGGGCCGGAGGCCTTATATTACAATATTCCAAGTTGCCTTGAGTTTATCATTATTATTATTATGCAATATATATATAGCATTTTTTTTTTCATATCTAAGATATGTTCAAAAGTGCTTTACAATTAAAATGATGCAGAAAAGAAAACAAAGATATTATTAATAAACTTTAAAGATATTAAAAAACATAAAGAAAACATTAATATTGTATTTTTAATGTAAAACATTGTTGATCTTATATTGTCACTAAAGCTTAAAACATAGCTAAAATATACATCAGTTGTTATATATCTTTAAAAAGAAATGGGTTTTAAGAGATCTTTAAGAGAGTCGAGAGTATCCGAGTTACATATTCGCACCGATGTTTATTCCACTCTTTCGAAGCAGCCTTTGCAAAGCTACGATCACCATATGTAACTGTACGGGATCTTGGTATCACAAGAGCCGTGGAGTCATTTTTGGATCTTAAGTCACGCTATGGTCTATATAGTCTGCAGTTTGTTCAAAATTGTTTTGGTAGACCACAATACAGGGAGTTACAATAGTCAAGTCTGGATGTAACAAGAGAATTTACTAGGGTTTTAGTAGCATCAGTAGTCAGATATTTTCTGATATGTCGTATTTGCCGTAGCTGTGCGTAACAGGACCTACAAACAGAATTCACGTGGTGTTCCATGTTCGTGTTGGAATCAAGAAATGCCCCTAGATTTCGAACACAAGTTTTATCTCAGCATCACCAACTTTGATTGTTATGTTCGATACACGTTCTGCATTACGCTTTAAGCTAAACAGTACACGTTCTGTTTTATCTGTATTTAGTTTTAGCATATTGTGGTACATCCAGTGGAAAATATCATTTAGAAAGGCTTCTACTGGTCTAATAACTTCCACTTGTGTACTAGTGACAGTAGGTTCAAATGACAGATATAGCTGAAAGTCATCTGCATAAAAATGATTATTAAGTCCATGATTTCTACAGATTGATTTTTTGGCCCCAACACCGATCCCTGTGGTACACTGTATTTCATGAGGACTGGCTCAGAGTCTTCTTTGGCAATGCACACAGTTTGATAGCGATCAGTGAGATAGGATGTCATCCATGAACTTGGTTTACCAGCTATTCTAAAGTCATGTTCTAGACGATCAAGCAGTGTGCTATGATCGATGGTATCAAATGCAGCAAGAGGTCAATAATACGACAGTAACCTTGTTCTGATCTAATGATTGGAGAATATCGCTCTGGACTCTGAGTAGACTCAGTTGAATGAAACTTTCTATATGCCGACTGATGTTCCTCATGAAGATTATTTCTTGACATATTTTGCTCAATACGTTTGTCCACTACCATCTCCAAAACATTTGACATAAATGGAAAGAGTTTAGTATATTCTGCTTCCACGAAAGTAGAAAACTACCACGTGCTCCCAAAAGTAAACTTGAACAGCAAGATTTTGCTGCATTTTGCCGCTCCTGGTAAATATTTCAACCATATCGGTCCAATGGCAGATGAATATTATACTTAAAGTTTCAAATTTCCTTTGTTGGGAGAGCTGTTTTCCTATCGCCATTTTGCTAGGAAAATCTATACAAGTAATGGCTAAACGACTTAGCTGCATCTCTTCAACTATAGCTAATAGCTAATCATTGTTGTATAAAGACTCAATGGACAAAGCAGTAAATGTACATAGGATAGCCTCATTTAAAAACAGCAAGCACTTTATTTTTAGATATCAAGATAACTTTTGATTGATGGCATTTTTTTTCAGTTTACAGTTTATTTCATTCCTTAGTACATTCTTGGCCTTTATTCTGTTATTGACGTTAACTGAACACCTTACCGTCTTGTGGTGCGTTTTGAAGTAGACTATTATGTAATGCGTAGTGCTCAATGATCATATAACTCTATAAATCTAGTGAAATTTGTGTTTTAATCAGACTATTCATGTTGTTGGGGTGAAATTGAGTAAAACAGGTGAAATAGATTGAACTTCCCACGATGCGTTTCCAGACATTAAGTCGGACTTTATTTTCTATTGTGATATTCTATGAATTGTATTTATCAGCATCTGCGTCCAAGAACACCCTGTTTGGACCGAATGCGTTTCTGGATGTTCATTGGGATAATATTTCGTATATCAAACATCTTTTCACAAATCTGTCGTCAAGAGTTCGTGTTCTGGAAGAAAAAATGAGTATGATACCTGATGATATCAAAGATAAGTGTAAATACGAAAGCAAAATCATTACTAATGAATCCAGTGGCTTTGTTAAATACCAACACTTATATCGCGCATTCAAAGACGTTAAACTGCACCAAGATAGTATCAAACACAAATTGAATAAATATGAAAAGCATCAAAATGGAATGGAGACAATATTGAATACTTTTACAGCATCAGTCCAGGACGTCGAATCATCCTTAGGCAAATTAACTGTTGAACTGAAGAAAGCTAGCGACAGAGTTAATTATAGGGAAACTGACTTACAGCGAAAAGCGATGATAGAAAAAGATATGGAACTAAACATTAAAAAGTATGGAAGTCCTTCATTTATGAGTGAGTGGATATTGATGAGATCACAAGATGCAACCCTTAGCTCAAGAACGGTACACCACGGACTTGGGATATTGCCATATAAGGTTGAAGTTCAAATACGGCCAATTACCGGTCCAAACGCCGGATGGACATTCCGTGGAGATTCTGTGTTTCAAAGTGACGATGACAGGAGTAGAAGATACGGTGGAATAGTTTATCTGTATAACAATCAGTCTGTCATTCTAGCAGCTCCGTTACAAAGGAATGAAGAAGCTTTGGGCACGATTATAAACACTGGAGGGTCATTAAATTTACGACTCGGAAACAACCATCAGGTGGCTTTAGATGCATATGTAAAGGTCAAGGTTTGGGGAAAAGACAAATGGCCATCACCGGATTTTGTGTCTGAATGGATTCCCTTAGATATTTACAATGAAACTAAAGCCTTTCATGAAATACCACATAATCTTGAAAGTTATCCAGGATTTGTCAATATCCAAATTCGTTGTCAAAGCAGAAATGAATTTTATATCTCGGAAGGGGTAGGAGCTTCAGCGAAAGCTGAAACTATGTTCTCTGACTTCGGTGGAACTGTCTGGGCATTCAATAGCAAGTATATAAGGGTTTGGACAGGATTTATGCAGGAGAATCCGAACCCATCCTATAGGCTAATAGGGGACGGGGATGGCTGGCACGCTTTTCAAATTTGCCATGGGATGTTAAATCCTTTGTTCCAGGGAAAAACTACCACATCCGTCAGAATAAGGACATAATTTTTCCTGAATGGCCCGCATCGCTTCCTGAATATCTCAACATGGATAAAGATTTGACATCTTTGTATGTTCAAGCAGAGGATGGACCTAATGCTGGTTACCGGTTTCCTGCATATGGTAACTCACAGAGTCTCTTTCCATCATACGGAGGAGTCGTCTATGCTTTTCATCCTACTGGAAACGTCCGTCTGTGGAGACCTAATCCAGAAATGGAAGGCTTTCTTATTCATGTACACCATCCGTATGGAAACGGCATTAACGTTCAAAAGTCAAATAATGCAAGTTACGTTCTGTGTGTCATCAAAGGTGCTGGTTAGAAGACACTGTAAGATTCGTGTCCTGATTTCGAATTGCATGAAAGTGGACACCGCTTGGATATAAAGGAAAATTTAACAATTTGTTACTTTCTCTGTATCTTCAAAGATGCCAATTTTTAGTTGATATTTCTAACGGTGTCGAAATCACGTCATTTCATAAATATATTGGCCGGAATTCCATGAACGCGTAATTTAAACACAAGGAAAATACTTTCCGTTTAATTTTCGTCACGCATTTCATGACTGCGAATTTCATCGCAGGTTTTGTTAACGTTTGGTTCGTCACTACTAGTACTTAATAGTGCCAGATTTCGCTGCATACAGCATAATCTATTTAACTATTTCAAAATATATTTCGTTGTACTAGTGCGATCATTTTTTCCGTCACGTATCTGTCTAAAAGTTGTGTTAAGCCCTCTTACTTACTGCTGCGAAAGTGCGAATCGAAATACCACGAAACAGGAAGCGCTTAGATCAATTTTTCCCTAACGCACGGAATATACGCGTTTATAGAATACTAGCCTAACACATTAAAAATGTATTGCTAACTGAAGAAATGCCATTACATTATACTCGTATATACATATGCTATTTAATGACAGTATATTTCTGTGCACGAGTAACGATTTAATGCCTTATCTCCATTTCACCCAAAACTTTTATCTACGGCGTGTTCACATGGAACTCAAGATCGATCTCGATATACCCCGAATTCCAACTGAACGGTATAGGTTTCATCACTAGTGACGTCAATTTAACCTCTGACCTCAAACCTAGTAACCCTCGGTCGGCCCAGTGTTTTTCGAGAATGAGCTGGTTCCCTGATTGTACATACATTGAAAAATGAGCAGGGTAAAAGCTGTTTTTCATATAGTCTGTGATTGGCTGAAGTTTTACAGGTGGGAGTAAGCATAAAACCCTTCCCTAGAGATTCCATGTGAACTCGCTCTATGTGACTGTTTTGACAAGAATTTTTTTGTCAATATGTTTGAACAGCTGTTTCCAGTTCACTATAATCATCACGTATGTACATTCAAAGGTGTACATGTCTTATTTTTGCTTCAGCTTTATGTTGGTGGCCAACGCACGAAATATCATCGTGTAGAAAGTGTTTGGGGTATTTTTGTGGAAAATTTCATTCAAAAGAGTAATAAAACCTAGTAACATTTTGTATACGTAGCTTATTTCGATATTTACCGTGGTTTAACTCATTCTCACGGCAAATTGACTATTTGCCCTAACAGAAGCTGAAGTTTAGATTTCAACATACATGTATAGTACTTTTGCAAAGTTTATCTAAATCATGTTTTTCTAGTAAAAGAAAGAATTCAAACTTGACACCACTCTGTTTTTAATATATTAAAATTTTATTTATTCTTTTTAAGCAGATTTGAGATGCATGCATCTGCTCTGTTTGTAACGATAAAACAAAACTATGAACAAGTTAGAAGAAGGAGAAATTTAAATCAAGAGATTTGTCTCATTATACATTTGTGTATTTCCATTTATCAATTGCATAAAGAGAGAGATTACTGTATATAAGAATGCTTACATATATCCACAGTTAATCCTGCATTTCATCATTACAAGAATGTATTTGTACAATAAACAGTCAGGGGCGTAGCAAATGTTGTTGTTGTTGTTTTTTTTTGTTGTTTTTTTTGTTGTTGTTGTTGTTGTTGTTGTTTTTTATGTAAGGCATAAACACTGAATAGGTGAACATTGCTTAATGAAAGTTTTACATTTTCTTGGTAACAGCAACAATTCAAAATTTCAAGTTATGCACTTGTGTACTGATGTACTGCTAGCTACGTTCCTTACAGTAATACTGCAAGATTCTTCTTTTGTTTCTCATATTCCCATACGAAGAATAATATTAAATATCAAATTATTATCTTCTTTCCATTGTATCGATGTATACTTTGTAAATTAAAATGTCTTTATTATTATATGCTGCTTAAGTTTCCCCCAGTAGTAGGGGTCTAGGACTTCAATGCATATACATTTGTATAGATAAAAGATTGAAGCTTTACGTCTGGATATATTCTGTCCCCACATCAATATGTGAAGAATATATATAAAGCATTTTCTATATAAGAAAAATCGACTAACAAACTGTAATTCGTTACATGGTTTTATAATGTTATCTTTTAATATTCAAATTTACATCGGATTTTTCTTATGTCAAGCTTGCCTTCGTTTTCACAAACATCGTCGGAACCCACGGTAAATATCCCGTCATCATTGTCGTATATACCGTGGGTCTTTCAACTGGCAAAACTTCGTTTTCATGAATAATAATCAGCTACTTGCTGACCAATGAAACCACACGTACTATTTTGATTATTCTACAATGAATTTACAAAAGTATAAGCTGACTTTCAAATCCGGACAACTATATGTAATGCGCCTTTTCATTGGTCAAATGATCCGTGCTGTCTCTGCCACGGATCAAATGAAATGCCTAATTAATAATTCATGAGTACGAAGTTTTGTCGATCAAATAAACCACGATCGATTAAGAAGCAAATCGTATTGAGCTAACTTGGTTTCCGACGATGGGTTACAATATGCATGGATAATTTCTCGGATGAGTAAAACAATGGACGTAGTATCTTGTGAAGCTGTTCAGACTTCATTTCACGTCCGGGTTCCTTCTGGGTTCTTGGGATACTAATGCTGTAAATCCTGCATTTAGAACATAATCTACATTTTCAGGCTATGAAATCACTGAATGGGACCCGCTAAGAGATGCAGGGCATGACATTATAGCGCGCTTTGTTGTTGTTGTCAAAATGTAACATCTAATTAATATCATGTTTTCCAACACACGTTATTTCTTTAAATAGTGTCTAGATATTGATTTGTAATATATTCATGTATTTTTTCATGTTCCTACTCTCGCATATTGCCATGCATGCAGTGATTGTTGTAATATGATGATGAACTTTTTATGTTCAAGTTATATGAACTAACGTCTGCTTTGTTCTGTTCTGCTATTTGGCCAAAATATATAGGTAAGAGTTGTTGTTATTGTTTCTTATCAGTGTCTCCATCATACACTGACAAAAATAAGTACTTTGTGGGAATTGAAAAAAGGCAAACAATAGCTTTGTTTCTATAGGCCCGATCGACCGTAAATTATATTTTAGATTCTAAAAATAGTAAAAAATAAAAAGCGTGCCGAAGATAAAAAAAAGAATATATATGTGTGTGTGTGTGTGTGTGTGTGTTCCAGGAATCAATATTATAAAAATATTATGTTGACAAATAAACGTGTTAATAAGGATAACTTGAACAAATCAAAACACGATTCATAAATACAAGGCAAATACTACTTGACATTCATATATATATATATATATATATATATAATTTAATGTAATTAAATGTTTTTGAGTCGTCCTTCCAGGTTATTTGGTGGAATTTACCCGGAGGATATTTAGTGGAGTGATCCCAGTAATATTGGGTCACGTGATCCTTCCGTGTAGAACAAAGTCACGAGACGCTGTGTACAGACGAAGGCGTTTGAAAAAATTTGTCGAAATGTACAGACGAATTTCTTCGTTGGAAATTCTAACTGCATTTACCAGCTGAGTATTTCCTTTGTGCTCGCTCCTTTGTTAAAGGGTGCGTAGCGTCCTTCTTGTTACATATGCAAGAGAAATTATTACTTATTTATAAAATTT
Organism: Solen grandis; assembly: GCA_021229015.1. NCBI lineage: Eukaryota > Metazoa > Mollusca > Bivalvia > Adapedonta > Solenidae > Solen > Solen grandis. The sequence continues at coordinate 34,319,787 of CM037781.1, read as the reverse complement.
ATGTTATTGTTTATTGTCGGATGGTTGTGTAATCATCAAAATGTCTCACAGTGTAATTATTTGGGGTCATAGTTTTGTAAAACGGCTGCGGACGCTAGTCAATAGTGGCATTTTGCCAGAAAATTTGGGTTTAAACAAAGAAAGGTTCACCGTGGTTATGCAAGGATTCGGTGGGCTTGCGTTACATACACGAGCTAGATTGCATTCTGCAGATGCTGAACTTGCAGGCAAGGATCTTGTGCTTATTGATATCGGCTCGAATGATCTTTGTGACCCTTCCCTATCAACAAACCAATTTGCTTTGAATTTGGTCAGTTATGCGTCCTTTTTGGTGTATAGTTTTTGCTTACCAAGGAGGCTCGAACCTTATGTAGGATATAATGAAAAGGTATTGAGGCAAATTTTTAGGCGCTACAGCCAATTTCCTTTTTGGAAGGAATGGAATAAATATTTATTGCGAGGATGGCATTCACCTTTCTCAGCAAATTGGTTACCAGAAGTATGTTCGTAGTGTGCGTGACTGCATAATCAGAGTTGCAAATTGGCAGTCACAAAAACATTGACAATTTAGTTGACAACTTATATCCTAATTGGGGATTTTCAAAAATTCAAAGGATTGTTATTTATTTCACAGCAAAGTTATTTCTGCAGTTTGATATGTAGCTAATCTAGCCGTGATTTGTTTGGTCAGTTTCGGTAAGGAACGATAACTCTTTGGTACTGGATTGCTTGTTCATTTTTCTGTCAATCTCATATTATTTTTCAGTGATTTAATGATTTGACTGATATTTAAGGTTTCATTTACATGTTATTTTGATTTATATTTATTTATTGGGGGGGGGGGGGTGATTAGGTCCCATACTTGTGAAATTGTTTGCGATGAATGTTTATTTCCCAGAATCAATACTTATTTGAGTATTACACAAATTATATTAGGAATGTTTATTTCTCCTGTATCACTGCATATTTGTAAGCCTTATGTATTTTAGGGAAGGTTATTTCCCTGTATAATTTGCATATGTGTCAACATAGGTAGGTTTTCGGGATCAATGCATATGTGTAAGCATATGTGGATTTTAAGGAATGTTTATTTCCCTGTACCAATACATATATGTGTAAGCATATGTGGTGTTTAGGAATTTTTCCCTAGTACATATGTGTAGCATTTGGTGATTCCAAATTATTTCCTGGGGGTTTTGACAGATACATATCATTTAATTAGCTGTAGATTTATCTCGTATTTGGATAGCAGTTCGTTGAACATATCATGTGTTAGATGCACTAACTGTTTATGCTCTGGTTTTATTTGCATTTTTGCATTCGGTTATCTGATTGGTTGATAACTTGCAGGTGATGGCTTCTGCCGCTAAGAAGAGACGGTCCGAACGGGAGAAGGCTCTGGTAGCAGACACTGCAGCAGCTGTTGTTGACATACTAGAACAGAGAGGCCTCCTCCCAAAATGTGCCAGTGACGATGATGCCATCTCTACGGGGCAACCAAGCCAGGGTGTGAAAAGTGTGAGGGACAAGGAGCAAGGTGCTACTGCTCCCGATGCTAATGACTCGGCATTATCTCAACCTGACGTGGCGCAGGAGGGCGGACTAGCCGAGCATATTCGCTCAGCCCTTCAAGTTGACTCGGAGAAACCAGGTATGGACGGGTTCCAATCATCTGAAAAGGCTGAACTCTCAGGGTTGCGACTTTCAGTAACTCCACGAATACAAACTTTGATATGGGACAACAAGTTCATAGAAATGAACGACTTGTTAAACAAGACAAATACGCAAGAATTCACCTTGCAAATGTCGGCTACTGGGAATCTGTCCTTCACCCAAAAGGCAGACAAGAGGAATCTGTCCATCGCACAGTGGCTGTCAGCCTTCACCATGTATATGGATGTCCGGATTGCCAAATATCCAAATGAGGCGTCCGGACTTCTATCATATATGAATTTGATGCGTGAACTAGAGCGAGTTTATGGGACAAGTGTGTTCAACTACTATGACAGGAATTTTAGGATGTTAAGGCAGTCTAAGGACCTGCAGTGGGGTGCTCTACATCAAGAACTATGGATAAAAGCAACTACATTAGTTGTAAAGTCTAATCTGAATGTTAGCGGCAGTAATGGTAATCCCCAGCTGCGTTACTGCTATAAATACAATAAACCAGCTGGCTGCCCAGATAAGGCTTGCCGTTACCAGCATGTGTGCAAGCACTGTAGGAAAAGTCATCCTGAATTTCGTTGTTATTCCCGTCATGGCAGGCAGTTGAACTCGGGTGTCCCATCTACCTCCTCTGACACAAAATTAAAATCAGTTTCAGGCACTGATCATTCCTTTCGTGCCAACCCCAGTAAGAAGTAATATTTTGCACATGTACTTGGCAGGTTACCCGCTAGAGGAAACATCATTTTTGGTAGATGGCTTTAAAGTTGGTTTTAGAATTCCATACGATCCACAAAAATTGCCACATCATACTTTTTCCCGCAATCATCCTTCTGCATTGCATAATAAACAAGCAACTACAGACAAAATTCTTGAGGAAATTCATCATGGGCGAGTGTTAGGGCCTTTCAAAACCAAACCTAATGATATAATTTGTTCTCCTTTGGCTTTAATACCAAAACGAGACGGAAAATTCCGCCTAATCCATGATCTGCCATTTCCGAAAGGGCATTCCGTGAATGACTCAATCGACAAGTCACATACAGAAGTTCAATACGATTCCATTGATACTGTCATTGAAAAGGTCAAGCTATGCGGACGCCATGCTCTTATGGCGAAAACCGACATTGCAAATGCATTTAGACTAATTCCCATTCACAGGGATGATCGGTTTTTATTGGGTTTCTCTTGGACGTTAGAGGACACGATAGAGTATTTTGTAGATGCTTGTTTAGCCATGGGCCTTAGTGTATCATGTCAAATTTTCACTCGTTTTAGCAATGCATTGCAATTCATTATGGAAAACAAGTTTAATGCTATTATGAGCCATATCATAGATGATTTTTTCTTTGTGGGGCCAGCCAATTCAAATATTTGTTTGCAGAATTTAAATCATTTCCTTGGAGTTTGTCGACACATCAACATTCCCATAAAGTCAGAGAAAACAGTTTCTCCCTCAACTTGCTTGATTATATATGGCATAGAGGTAAATTCTGATGAGATGATAACCAAACTTCCTAGTGATAAATTACAAAAAATTAGATGCAAGCTTACTGAAATCAAAAGACGGCGCAAGGTTACCCTTCAAGAATTGCAATCCTTGCTTGGCCTGTTAAACTTCGCGTGTTCCTGTGTGGTACCAGGGCGCACCTTTTTGCGACGACTGTATAACTTAACAATCGGCTGTTCAGTTCCATCTCATTTTATTCGCTTAAACAAAGAGGCTAGAGCGGATTTAGAAATGTGGAGCTTATTTATGCAACACTTTAACGGTCGCTGTATGTTTTTAAATGATGATTGGGTTGAGGCTAGAACTTTACATTTATACACTGATGCTGCATCAACAATAGGTTGTGCCGCTGTATTTGGATCAGAATGGATAGCAGAAAAATGGCCAAATTTGTTACAAAAGTTTCATATTAATATTTTGGAACTCATTCCTATTGTCATTGCAGTGGAAATCTGGGGACGAAAAATGTCGAATCACAAAATAGTTTTTCATTCTGATAATGAGGCTACTGTTTGTGTCATTAACAAAAAGACATCAAAAGATGCAGTGATGATGCGCTGGCTAAGACATTTGGTGTTATTATCAATGAGACATAATATTTTGTTTAAAGCAGTGCATGTTCCAGGGCACTCTAATGTGGTGGCTGACAGTTTATCGCGTTTTGATTTTCAGAAAGCTTTCCAAAATGCTCCGCACCTCAACCTGGCCCCTCTAAAGATTCCGGACCACTTATGGACAATTTAAGTGCCACAGCTAGAAATATTATAGGACGGGCCATAAATCACAGGACAAAGAAACTGTACCTCCACTATTGGACACACTATGAAACATTCTGTAATAGTAACAACCTGAAAATTGGATTGCCAGTGCCTGTACCGTACTTATTAAATTTTTTGGCTGATTTGTCTGAAAAAGGTTATCGCAGAAACACTTTATCTTCACATGTGTCTGCCATTGCTTATATTAACAAGCTGTTTGGGTTTTCAGATTACAATGACTCATTCCTTGTCAAACAATTTCTGAAGGGGGCAAAGAACGGAAAGTCCTTACAAACAAGTGCCGATTCACGTCTGCCTATTTCTCTATCCCTACTGAAAAAGATGATTTATGCATTACCAAGAATAGTGCCCAATACTTACAAAAGGGTGGTTTTTGCAAACATGTGTCTTTTGGCTTTCCATGGTTTTTTGAGGATTGGGGAAATCTGTGTCAAGGCTGATAGTGATAGCTCATCTGTGTTACAGTTTAATGATGTAAAGGTTATAGGTAGTCATGGAAATATCTGTGGGATCGAACTGACCTTGAGGAAATATAAGCACAGTACTCAGGCAGCAACTTTGTTTTTGCCTGTCTATGGTCAAGAATTGTGTTTGTGCCCGGTGGCGGCTACACAACTCTATTTATCTTTAGTAAAACACGCCACTGGTTCATTCTTCCAATTTTCAGATGGAACACCAGTTACCTACAATTTTTTCAGAAAGACCTTGCAGGATGTAGTAAAATTTGTGGGATATGATAGTCTCCGCTATAAATCACACTCATTTCGGATAGGGGCCGCAACAAATGCAGCCATATTAGGGTTTTCAGAAGATGAAATAAAGAGAATGGGGCGTTGGAAGTCAAATGCTTTGCAAAATTATATCCGCTTGCCAGTGCTGCGATTGCAGAGTCATCGATTGGCTACTTAAAACTATTCGAGTTGACCACTGCGTAGGTAATCAGGGATGTCATTTAGGTCTACTCGTTTGTCATTGGGTTGATGTGTCGAAAAACTAGTTAAGTCATTTGTTGAAACAGTAGGTAACAACGTGGGGTAAGTCCAGCAGAAGGCTGCTTATCTGAGATACATACAAATGTTGTGTAACATTTCATTTTATTTTATTAGTGACTTTTCGGTTGGTCACTGTTTCAGAGAGTATTTTCTACAATTGAAATCCTTTGCATATATTGTTCTTACGGACAGATCTTACATGTACAGTTGAACTTGAAGGAAGGCCAGTATAAGTCTGCTTCCATACAGAATTGTGTACATTTATCTTATTGTTATGTAACACCTTAATTTTGATACCAAGTCTAAACTATTGTTGTAGTGGATGGCCAGCAAAAGGCTGCTTCCCTTGAAAATTTTTAGGTCCTGTGAAAAAGAAACTAACTAGATATAATATGGTCGTATCACGTTTGAGTCCGTGTGAGTCATTCAGGATTGTTGTAGTCAGTTCCATTTGTTATTCCTTATATTCTTATAAAGAAGTTCAGCATAAGGCTGCTCCATAATACATTTTTTATGGTTCACTTTTGCAATTTACAAAGTTCAGCACTTTTAGAAAATTAACTTCTAATGTACAAACTCATTTTGCATTATGAGGCATGGGACGAGTCCAGCATAAGGCTGCTCATTTTTAACAAAACATTTTGCCTTACAATACATATATGAACACACGGTATAGTTAGTATATGTGGTCTTCTTTTCTTTAATTTGTATGCTTAAAAGTTTTCAAGAGTTGTACTTGTGTTTCTAGGGGTTCTCAGGGGGGGGGGACTCAACTCGCCAGCATAGAGCTTGGCCAGTTGTTGGTGGCGGGTTGTTTGTCCCACCTATGTGCGTTCGCCAGCTTTATATTCAAATTGTGTTTATAGATCTAGTCATATTGTAGTTGAAATCCATTTGCGTCATTTTTAAATAAATGACATGTTCACATAAATCTTTAGTTGTTATTATTGCGAACTCACATATGAACTGAGACCCCCTATGTGAAGTATTGGGTTGGTGGAAGGAGAAGATTCAAATATAATTTAATGTAATTAAATGTTTTTGAGTCGTCCTTCCAGGTTATTTGGTGGAATTTACCCGGAGGATATTTAGTGGAGTGATCCCAGTAATATTGGGTCACGTGATCCTTCCGTGTAGAACAAAGTCACGAGACGCTGTGTACAGACGAAGGCGTTTGAAAAAATTTGTCGAAATCCACCATCTTTCCCCTACCACCACCCTTAATGTAGATATTACCTAAATTTGTCTCTCTTGAAAGATATATGTTCCTAACATGCCACAATTGCTTAAATTTTCTAGCCAATTTGTTGAATTTTCTAGTCAATTTGTTGATTGCTCTAATTTGTGTGCCAGAATGTGTTAATTTTGTAATTAGTCTGTTTTTGTTTATTTGTTGGCGGGTTGTTTGTCCCACCTATGTGCGTTCGCCAGCTTTATATTCAAATTGTGTTTATAGATCTAGTCATATTGTAGTTGAAATCCATTTGCGTCATTTTTAAATAAATGACATGTTCACATAAATCTTTAGTTGTTATTATTGCGAACTCACATATGAACTGAGACCCCCTATGTGAAGTATTGGGTTGGTGGAAGGAGAAGATTCAAATATATATATATATATATATATATATATATGTAAGTATTTTCCCGTGGGCTGTGACATGATACCACACCCTGTCACATTATCCTGACACCGGGCCAACCAGTCCTGCAACTACCATTATATTCTGAGCGCCAAGCAAGGGGGCTATAACAGTACCATTTTTTACGAATTTGGTATGTCGCGGCCGGGACCATATACATTTACTTCAAGTGATATTTGCATGAATTACTAAAGGCTAGATTTATTTCCATAAGTAGGATAGACGATTTACGTCATCATCAATTCAGATGTCATTTAAATTCAGTAATTTTTGCTAGGATATACTCGTACATAACGAAACGTATATTATGCTAAGTTATATTCATGCAATCGCCAGTACATGTGTCATATAACGGGGATAAGATAAAAGGGGTAAGTAAAGGGGTCCATGATACCTCAAACACGCGACAAATAAGCTTTAAAGCAAATATCTTTAGTTTGGCATGATGCAAGAGTCTATCAATACAATTGAATTTCATACATGTATATCGGAGATAAGACTTTCTTGCACTTCGCACAGGATATGGTTGCTAGAAATTAATAAACTAAATAAAGGAACTAATGTGCAATTACTACGCCTCTTTAAAAAAATAGTTCAATATATTTGCATGTATCAAAGATTATGATCCACAAACTAATTGATATATATTTGGAGGAATTTTGAGGCGTGCAAAAAAAAAGATCAGTCACAGCGATTACATTATATGCACAAGTTTATGGGCAAGAACTAGGCAAAGTATGGGTCTCTATCATAACCAGGTGAAATCAGAGAGTTGTTCCCTTCCTATATCTGAAACACGCGTAGGATATTTAAAATCTGTAAGTATGTGTGATCATAACAACAACAGAAAAGATGATGTTGTAAGATGCTCTAAACATATTAACAGCCGCCGCATTTTTCTTGTCGCCATTTGAGTTGTCGTCCTCTTCTGTCACCCAAGTAGACCACGCTCCAGGGACGGGACATTTGGGGTTAGGAGTCACAGCTAACTCCTTACATTTAATAGGATCCATTGCTTCGATCTTCTTGCATCCTATCTCTTTAAATTGCACATCATCTAGAAACGGTTTTGTTGAAAAGTTGTCGGGACCATGACAACGGTTTTTCGACAATATCCAAGCGTTATCTTTTCGGCCTGCGTCATTCAAAATCCAACTCACGGAACAATTGCAATAAAATGTGTTTTCTATAAATACAATGTTGTCAGCTGCCGCCTGCATTTCTGCTAGCACACCGCAATGCATATTCCAAAACGAACTCATGTGTACCTCAAATTTCTTAATGTGAGACATCTGTCCAAGAGCTCCTGTAACAAAATCGCTGATGTTGTTCTTTGTCCAGACCATCATGTTGATAGAAGATACATTGTAGAATGCGTGAGTATAAAAGTTCAAAATATTCACGTCAATTAAATTGAATTCGTCAATATCCGAAACTTCGTAAAATCCGAATTCCTTGATTCGGCCTATCCTGCAAGCTTCAAATTGTATCAAATCCAAACCATTTAGTCCCATAAATGCATATCTTTCAATGTTACCAAGTACAGTTTTGTCAAAAACGATTGTCCTTACTTTTGCTAAGTCAGAAAAAGCGCAGCCTTGGATATTTGCAATGTTGCTGTTTGTAATTTCAATGGACGTTATATTTGAAAGATAGCTAAACGCGCGTGGAGGAATATCCCGGATGTTCAGATGGGACATTCGGATTCTCTCTGTGTCTTCCGGTAATTTTGTTGGAAAATCCATTAGGGTGGAGCAGTCTATGAATCGATTTTTACAGTAGCAGCCCATCGGACAGCCGTGACCACTGACCCGTGGCAGAATAATACAAGCACCAATCAGGATAATGTACAGCAATGACTTCATCTTGAATATTCTTCAGATCTGAAAGAAAAATGTAGCGTCACTCAAAAATCGTTCAATCAGACGAAAATAATGACTATTAGTTATCATTAGTGGTAGTTGTAGTAATAGTAGTATAAGTAACATCATTTGACACTGTCAATGGCGCCGTAGTGCAGCGAAAGCATAATTAATCGCAGGACTGAAGTCTGTGGCTGTGAACCTTGTTAGGTACATGCATCTTTAATGATCTTCAGAGACACAATTTACTGGTCCCTCTCAGAATTGGATTAAGTTGTTTGAACTTTTCTCCCAAATGACGAAATAGTTAAGTTAACCAGTTGTAAGTCTGAAACATACAGTTAGAAATTAAGTTTTCATGAACATTGTACAATCTTTAAAGCTCACTATTGTTGTTGTTGTTGTTGTTGTTTTAAATGTCATGATTCATATGCACTGAAATAATATATCACATAGTCACATCGCTGTAAACACATTCTGTTTGTGTTTTGCAGGAGGAAAATCCTTTTAAATCGGCAGTGATGTGGATAAAACGATAGGACATTACCAAAAATGCCTTTTAAACTCAAAATTAATAACAACAAAATTATATCATTATAATAGTAGAGTATAAATCACTAAAAGTTAAGATTCTATTAATTGTTGTATTGTTTATTTCTTATCTTTCCAGCTGCATTATTTTCTTTCTTTCTTTATAGTTTAAAAAGAAATCACGATATTGCATATGATGACGTATAAAGAAGATATGTTTACAAACATATAACATGTTTAAACGGTTAATATATTCGTATAACGTTGCGTTGTGTTATAACGTAACATGTTATATTGTGTTGTGTTACGTTATTTTATGTTATGTTCAGTTGAATTGCGCTGTTTTGTATTGTATATGTTATATCTAAGTGTTATGTTGCGTTGTGTTGTAAGATGTTATATTGTGTTTGTTATGTTATTTTATGTTATATTATGTTGCGTTGTGTTGTAATCTGTTATAGCGTGTAGTGTTATGTTATTTTATGATATATTATTTTGCGTTGTGTTGTTATATGTTATTGCGTGTAGTGTTATGCTATTTTATGATATATTATTTTGCGTTGTGTTGTTATATGTTATATCGTGTAGTGTTATTTTATTTATGTTATATTATGTTGCGTTGTGTTGTAATCTGTTATAGCGTGTAGTGTTATGTTATTGTATGTTATATTATGTAAAGTTGTGTTATAAATTTGTTAATACGTGTAGTGTTATTTATTTTTTTATTTTTGTGCCATTGTTATGCCATTGTTATTTAATTATTATGATATATTTTATGCAACAATAGTATAATTTTGAAAGGTAGTGTCTGTTGTAGACAACTTTTTTCCGCTTTGACAAAGTATAGCAGATGATATATGACTTCCATGTGCGTGTGTGTCATTATTTTTATTTTTCTCTAATTTAATGGCCAAAACCAACTTAAGCCATACCTTGGCTGAAAGTCCCTCCATTATTAACTTCTATCCTTTTTAACACCTTACCGAAACAATCTTTTTTGGCACATGAACACTGTTGCAAAAAAAAGACAGAAAACTACTTTGAAACTATTTGTCCATTCAACGCACTTCAAATTTTAAGATTAACTTTATGAACATTTCCATTTATTTGACCTTTATTTAACGACCATCTGCAAAGATCAACAGCTTTCTCGTGTATCCTTTACTGTCCGCTTAATTCAGATCTGATTTAACTATTTTTTCCTTGAGTGCTCGTGCGTGTCTGCGTTTTCGCGCGTATGTTCGTATTGAATATATATAAGACGAAATGTTTTAATGAGCAGTAATCGAAGGACATGAAGGTTTATAATCGATACATTTTGAAATTATCAAGTGAAAGAAGATATAATAATAGTAAGGGACTTTGAAAACGCACGCCTGTATTATATGGGATTTTTACACGAAAACGAAATACGAAGGATTCCATCAAATGTATATATTTACTTTATGTGATGGTGTCTGAATCGCGGCAATGAAAATATTACAACAAAAGTGTATGAATATAATCCTATAGTAAGTGCTCTTGTTGTGATATTACACTTATCTCAAAGCGTGCCTTTTTTTTTAGAGTCCTTAAGTATAGATTTGTATGGAAATATTGTCGGCGACGTCTATCGGGCGTTGATTAACACTGTTCACGCAGTCAACGTACATGACGTGTTCACGTCAAACGTATCAATCAGAAGCAAACCAGTGAACACAGTTAATTCACTTTATGACCTTGTTATGCCTCCATTTAATGTTTGATAAAAATGTACATGTTTGGTGAGCTGATAGAAGACCTCCAATTACAAACTTTATTATATTGATGTCATTCTTTACTTGAAAGCAATTTGATTGACGAACTCAATGGTCGTGATTCATGGACCTGATTAGACTATGTATTTATGCACGTTGAATTCAAGATTTCAAGATACTGTAAAATCATTAATTTTCGTTGACATTAGATTTCGTTATGTATCTAAGGGAATTTCGTGGGTACATTTATTCGTGGATCTTTGTTCCAGAAAACGTGAGGTCTATATAAGAGACATTTTTCGTGGGTATTAATATTCGAGGATAAAACCCACCACAAAATCGACCAAAATTAGTGTCCCACGAAAATTAATGATTTAACAGTATGTGTCTCTGTCAAACGTTCACTGACTGTATACAATGTAAGTAAAAAAAAAGTAAATTCAATTTAGGCACTGGTATATACAAAAGACTATATTGAAAAGCATGTTATTACTTGCTAAAATAACTGTGTGTGTGTGTGTGTGTGTGTGTGTGTGTGTGTGTGTGTGTTGGTTTTGTGTGTGTGTGTGTGTGGGTGTGTGTGTGTGTGTGTGTGTTGTTTTTTTACCATAAATCATCCTGACATGAAATTGGAAAAAAGATAAGTAATCCTGCTCGGTTTTATTCTAGGTTCATATATATCCATGGTAACCGTTTTTGATAAATAGTTAAAATATTCAGATATCGCTTAAAAAAAGAAATTAACATTCTACAATTAGAAGAAATTCATACTAACAAATAATTCATGATATTATTTGAATATATGTTTTAAAAATCCACAGGTGCTTCATTTTTAAAGAAATGGAAAATGCCATAGAGGTTTTAGAAAAAGTAGATAAAATTGTTTCATTTTAAAACAATTATTAAATTTTGCAGAAATTCCTTTAAAAGATTTGTTTCTTGGTAATATTCTTTAAGGTTGCTTGATAAAAACAATGAAAAAAATATAGGTCACCTAGTTCATTTAGGAGCTACTGAACCGTTGCTATGGTAAACAAGAAAACAAAGTTTAATATATGTTAAACATATTTAAATCATTTAAAATAAACTATTTAAATAGGAAATATGATAAATACGAACAGACGTCCTTTACTGCGAAACAACCCTTTCAGCGTTGCTGCCATTTTGACAGCTTACATTCGAAAATTGCAAGTACTCGAATTACGTTACACTTTACATATCCGAAACATTGCGATTGTGAGCTGCAACATACGCCATTTTAGCCCGAATGTTAGGCTGATGCACTAATAACTCAGCCACCGGGACCAGTTGTATACTGTAAAATTATTAATTTTCGTTGACATTTAAATTCGTGGAATTCGTCAATTTCGTTGGTACTCGTGAAGACGTGAGGTCTGTTTACTTAATAGATTTAGTAGGGATTAATATTCGTGAATCAAGCCGTCCGCGAAATCGACAAGTATTAGTCACCCACGAAAATTAATGATTCTACAGTACTTGTTCAATAACGATGGTGTTACGACGATAAAATTTCAATATGAAAAACCCGATTGCTAACTACCGTGCAATGCACCTGTTTCATAAAACAGATATAAGCAATTACTGTTCAGTGTGACTGATGGAACTTAACGTCAACCAATGATAAATGCACGAAGATTGAAATGAATAGAGAACCCATTCATCTTAACAGTTAAATGCGTAGCAATACATAAAAAAGTTTATATATATCTATATTTTGCCAACCCTATAAACAATTGCTATAATTGATTGTAGGTATGATTTAAAATGTAGTTAATATATTTGTTTGTTTGTTTGTTTGCTTGCTTGCTTGCTGAACTTCACGTCACACGGACTCCATTTCAGTTATTTGGTGACATAAGTCTACATTAGACAAATATAGGGCTGCCTCACTGCGATATCACCACGAAAAGTTTATTTTAATTTTAATTTGTTTATCTAATAGTACAAAAAAGGAAAAGATAAATTAGTTTGTGGTTTGCCATTGTATAAGTTGACCAATAGAAATAAAATTATATATACAGACAGCTAAAATGGCGCCCAGGGCCATATAAATGATAAATTGTCCAGATCAAATTCCCGACAGGTAATTATTATGCATGCATAACACCGTCTGCATTCTCAACAGCATATAGCTTCCGTCACACACACACACACACACACACACACACACACACACATATATATATATATATATATATATATGATTGGAAAAAAAAAACGCGCAACGTAACGTAAGATGGCGGAGAACGGAGAAACTGTAGATAGACTGCATTTCACGTTTGTATGTGAGTGTTTATATGATTGTACGTATGATCGTTCATTTGCGTACTTATGAGTGTTTTTGTAAAAGGAAATAAAAAAAAGGAAATTTCTGAACAGTTTTATAATTGCATTTTTCAAATCGTTTTCAAGACGTCATTAAAAAAAATAGTAATATTCACTGCAACAAGAATTATTCCAGTGATCCAGAGAAAATTAGAGAAAAGGAACAGAAGAAAGAACGAAGAAAGATGCATAGAATGTCGACGACGTTAACAACGACTCCGACGTAAAAAAAGAAGGAAAAAAGCTGGTGATGATGATAATAATGATGCATTCCATTAAAAAATAGATGATTGTTAATACATTGCTTTTTTAAGTAGATGCACATACCGTTTACAAATATTTAAGCACTCGGAACCTTCGTTATAAGTCCAGGTGATAGCTTAATTAATCAGAAAAGAAATTCCAAAACTTGGCACACAAGTACAAAGTGAGAGCATGATTACCTATAGTTAGAGACAATACACAAGAGTAATACACAAAACCTTTATGAGTGATAACCGTCTCGCTTGGCGAGTCATCGTTGTGCCCTGCGGCCTAATATTAGCTGTTTGTGATCTGTTAATTAACATAATTATACTTTACCTGTTTTGATTTGTAGAGAGATGCAAGTGCCAGGTGAACTGAGCCGTCATAAGTGTTTATGGTGTGCGAATCGAGCAGTTTTCTGGCTTTGGCCAGATGCAACTAATATTGCACGTATAGGTTTGTGCAAATATAGCAACTATAATGAGTTATGTTAAGATATTAACTTTACTTGACTATTTGAGTTTAAGGTCGCTTCGACAATATTTCCGTCATAAAGCGACGTCCAGCTAATTACAGGTGGATGAAGACCCCGAATAAACGGAGGCATCCGGGTAGAATCAGATATTAAAATATGAAAGGTTTCTGTAAATAACGTGTGTGTAAAAAAAATGCAATATTACAAGTATCACAAGTTTGTAAAAATATGCAAATATAGTAGCTTCTGTAAAAATGAGAATTACAGTAATGCATAGTAAATTTGCGAAAAATGATAAATATGTTTACATATTGTAAAGTTGTGCAAATATAATTACGTTTGTACAACTAAAGCGAATACTCGTGTAGTGAATTAAATTTCTGCAAATATGGCAAATGAAAAATGCATTTCAAATACAAGTATGTTTTCGAGTTAAACTATGCAAAATAAAAAAAAAATGTCTTTAGCTGCATGGCGTCGGTAGGTATGAGTTTTTCATATTTAAGATGCATTATCGTGTCAATGTAGTATGTGCTGAAAGGTATGAATGGGGGTTCTTAAACTTACTAAGTAAACTTACTAAGTATTTCTATTGCCACGTTTTTATTTTCCTATTTTTATTGCACATTTATTTATCTGCCTATTTTGTTTTGTTTTCAGTTATTTCCATTTAGAATTCAATCGGGCAACCAGAAACACACCATTTTAGTTCTACCAATTTAGTTTCAAGTATATGTTTATAATTCTTAAGAAAGATTTGAAACTGATTAGTGTTTACTAACTTTTGTAAGTCTGATATTTACAGGACAAAATTATATGTTCAAATTGATAGTGTATTGAAATATTGGCATGGTATCGTTTTACTATTCCGGTCCAGTCTTTTAACTTGCTTGTTTTATGTTTTATGATTTAATCATTGTACTTCGGAGATCCATATGCTAAAGCTTATAGTTTTATTAATGTCTATGTCTCTCATAACTCATATTGAGTGGTTTTGTGCATGTTTTTTTATTACTTTTATCATATTTACTTTATTAATATGAGTATGTAATAACATGTACAAGAGTGAGACACAAATAAAATATCTGTTCTGCTCTGTTCTGTTCTGCTTAAAGAAATTGCAACCTATTATTGATTGATTGGGTTTAACGTCCCATAAACAGTATTCCACTTATTTGGGACCGATTGGCTATATGAAACAGATATAATTCTGTTTCTCTTTCCGATTTCGTTATTATGTCTTAGAAAAGGGTCATGATACCACAACCAGTGTAATACCACAACTACTCACTTTATCCTGACACCGGCCCATCCAATCCTGGAACAAACACACGACCGCCCGATAGTGATGTACACGCATGATAGGTGAATTTTCACATCCAATCATTTCTAACTGAATAAAGTAAAGAATCCCGACTGCAACATATCAAAGTCGCTAAAAATGATACCAGTAGTTTCCTGCTTAGCGCTCAGCATATATACAGCCTAGTATCAGGACTGGTTGGCCCGGTGGATAATGTGACTGGGTGTGGTATCATGCCACATGTCTACAACGTGATACTGCAGCGTGACAACGCTATGTCTGTCTCAAGTAGGCATAGTCTTCAAATGACTGATACACTGTCGGTGGGACGTTAAATGCACTGGTGCTAGAAGCGCACCCACCCCCCTTTCTTCCCCTATATAACACCCCATCAATATATGTTACATATAGGGGGAAAAGAGAGAGAGAGAGAGCGACTCTAGCGCCAGTGGTTAAATAAAACACGATTTTTTTTATTTATCTTGAAATATAATATATAACTTACACAAATATCCTTTTTACTTGAAATGCAGTTGATATTTTTCAGTGTATGTACACATAGCTGGTAACGTAAAAAAGAAAACCGTACTTGATTAAGCTACTCTAAACAACAGACAAAGGTCTTCTATATATATCTATATATATTTAGTTTCAAATTATATAATTGTTCTTTGTCAGGAAAGCACTGTTCTGTAAGAAGGAAGGGAAGTCAATGATTAATTAATCCGGACAAGTCGAAACATACATATACAATACAATACAATACTGTATTGTATTGTACATATAATAAAAGGGTCCGCTTCTAGCAAAAGTAGAACTACACTATTTTGATACATGGCCAACACCATATACCGTACTCCTTGCATCGGTCACATTAAATCACTTCCACCAAGTATCTTACGTAACGACCTAGGTAAACCGGTGTGACATTTAAAAGATGCTCACATTATTTTTATGAAATATTCTTATATTATTATGAATGTAAAGGACGTATGCTGTTTTTTTTTTGTTTATTTTTTTTTCCGATAGAATTTTCTGATTTTCATATATGCTATGTAAAAAAAATGCGATAAATACGAAAATGTTAAAAAATGATAGGTCACTGTGTTCGTTTTTATACTAAGTTGTATAGCCATGGTAACCGTTTCTAATAAATAGCTAAAATATACCTGTCTCATTAAAAAGAAATAAAAAGAAGTAAAAATTCTACAGAAAGAAGTTCTACATCATGACTAACAGTTAATTCATGAAAATTTAATATATCTGTATGAATGGTTAAGATAACCTCGGGTACTTCTTTTTTTTTTTTTTTTTTTTTTTTTTTTTTCTTTCAGAAATGGACAAAACCCCTAAGAATAACTGGAAAAGAGAGATAAAAATAGCACCATTTTAAACTTTTTTTTTAATTTTACAGAAAATCTTTCAATGGACATCTTTTTTTATTTTTCTTGTAAATATTCTTGATCAAAACATTAAAAAAGTGTAGGTTTTCGAGTTCATTTTCGAACAACTGAGTTGTTCTTATAGTAGCTGTCTAATACTAATTTAAAACAAGAAAAGAAAGTTTACAATCTATTAAATATACTTATTCATTTCAAATTAATGAAATATTTGAAAAGGGTATGTTGTAAATACAAACTGATGTCCTATACTGGCGAAGTAGTTTTGCTGATATTGTGACAGTTTATATCCAAACCAGGGACCCTATATACAGAGTTGTTTTTATCTATATCAAATTATTGCCAGTTTCCATTTAAATAAAATTTAAAGACAAACCTATAAAATTAAATTAAAAAATAATTTCACATACTAACGGGCAGTTTCATCTAGTATTGCCATTTTTTCTATGTCAAATTTGGACAGTCTTTAACCCTATTAGTAAAGAGTCCTCTCTAGCATGTAATATACAAGCTCATAACTTTCTTTTCACTTCGGTACCAGACATAACATTGTCATAAATCGCAGTTACATTACGCCAAATACAGGGTATGCACCTGCGAATCAACGAAAGAGTGAAGGCCGGAAAATTACCAAAATGGTTAAAACAAAATGGCCGACACCTGAACGTAGCGAGGCAAACAACGCCGATATATGCACATGCGTTACATAGTACATATGGTGTATCCGAAATATATTACACTTAACATGTCCGTGACATTGTAAATTGTAAAAATTGAATGAAAACTAACTGAAACTAAACTTTTTTGTACACCCTCACTAAAAAGGGAAGTAACTGCTGCGAATTTGTCGTATTACTTGCTACCGAAGCAGGGGAGGTAAAACTGAAATACTGTCGGTGGGACGTTAAACCCAACAAACAAACAGTTCCGTTTTAACGACATACGCTAATGAGTATTTTAGATACTAACTAACACATACCTATAGTTTAAGAAGTATATATATCACCATTTGAAAAGTTGTGTTCTGTGAATGGCAAGATCATAGAATATGCCATCGTCGAATACCCACGGCCGATTGATAGATCAAGCACAGGCCCTAGGATTATACGGCTTGATTTTGTCGTTTTAAGATGTGTCAAATAACGCCAGATCATTTGTTGCATCACGTTAATAAAACCAATCATAGAGACCGTATTATACAGCAGCCGGATGCATTCATTTATTTTTTTTTTTACGTAGCTTTCAAGCTTCTACATAGAAAAAGAACTGCATTTGAAAGGCGCGTTTTCATTGGTCGATAATGTCATAAAAAAACACACAAAAAAAACACATTTTCTGCGTGTTTTAATATATTTTTTCAAATTGTACTGCACAATCCTAAAAATATGTCTTATTTATTTTATTTTTTAATCAGTGCATTGAGCCAATATTGCAAAAAATATAACTTGAAAATAAACACCGATTAAATGAAATGTGATAACAGCGTTATGCCCCTAATTATTAGTTAAGTATGATTAATTTTGTCCATTGATAATTATTGTTTATCAATAAAGGTGTTATTAATTACAACTGCAATTAATAAGAAAATATAATTCCGGTGCGTGATAGAATGGTTGTATTGTCTTTCACCTTGGAAAGATATTGTGAGTATTTTTCTGAGTACCAAAGGTCCATTTTGTTTAGTTAAAACATATGTATAATCGTTAATATAAAATATCTTCTAAAATTACCAAGACTTCAAAAATCGTCAAAATGGTCGGACCACACGCCGAAAAGTGAATTTAAAAAATAGATCGCCGAATAACTTTAAGTTATATATTAGATATGAAACCGAATGCTGAATTATGGTAATGCTCATTTAATTCATTTACATTTCTATTAATGATTAATCACTTAATTAATTCAGTTTTCTTCATAATTTCTACTTTTGATGTCGATGAAATCTTCTCAACTATAAATAAAAAAATATAAGACTTCTTAATCAATACTTACGTTAGTGGATATTTTGTAGCTTCGATGAACAAACAACATGTAGAATACTTCTGTCTGTTTTATATAACATATGATAACTAAAAAGATTGGGATTACTTTATATATATGAATGGTATGAAACAAACACCCATTTATAAATGTAAATTTTTACACATAAAATAATAAAGAAATTCAATACATGCATGACACATATACGATGTTTATAATATATATCAATGGTAAACACGGAAACACCTTTGAACATTTTTTTTTTAACTCAAAACCTACGAAATCTAAATTCAATATCTGTCTTTGTTCTGAATTCCATTGTATTAATTAATTAATTAATTCATTAATTAATTAATTCATTCATTCATTCATTCATTCATTCATTCATTCATTCATTCAGACGATGGTGGAAACAATAAGCAATTATTAGAATTCGTTTCTTTGCTTTTTGCCTCTTTTCTAGCACGAAATATATACCACTGTATTTACTTTAATGCTGATTTATAACACCTATTATATTCCTAAATTAAATGTTTTTCGTGGAAAAAAAAATGAAATAAAATTTTTATATTTATGACCATAATGAATTTCAGTGTGTTTTATACATTTAAGACAGTTTATATTTCATTTAACTGTTGGGGCTGTTTGATATTAAATATCACGTATTAAATAGCGTGCTTATAATTCAATTCAAAACTAGAAGCCGTCATCTTAAGAATGTTTACTGTAACAGTGCACGGTAAAAAATAATCTTTAGAAAAAGAGTTAATTAACTGTAAGAATGGTTTAACTGCGGTAATCGAAATTGCTTATGCTAATTTTAACAATTTCGAAAAAAATGGAAAAAAAAAATAAGTAAAAGAAAACCCGATTATTGATTTTTGACTTCAATATTCTATGTGAATATTGTCTCTTGGTCTAAACACATACATACTACTTTACATATAACAAAAATTACTGTATATTTGAAAATGACCTTAGATTATATGTTAGTGGATATTTATCAATATAATAAATAATATATGTGATTTATATTTCATTATACGTTACAGGAAAGCCGTACACAACCAATTAGTACGCGATTCAATTAATGTCATTTTTTGACAGAGTAAGTAATTGACAGAAAAAAAAGACGATGTTAAATGTCGAAAATAAATAAATATTATAAAAAGTAATTGTAACTGATAAAAGTGTCACTCACTTATCAAGAAATGAAAAATGATATAAACTATATTTCCTTTTGCCGTTAGGTAAAAACAACAATTTGAGTTCGTCGCTTTTTTTGTAAAAGTCATCATCAAGCGATCTCTGACCAGTAAATCAATCAAAAGATGACAGCATCTTCTAAAAATTAAATCTATAGTTCACTTTACTGTGAAAATAAAAATCATCTGTCATAAAATGACATAATCACATCTCACGTATCGCTATCTACCCTTTATTTCCTGTTATTGAAAACAATTAGGTGACAATTAAAATGATCCGATCCGCCATTAATTGTGACAGGTCGCGCCCTCTGGTGGAGGAAAAAAGGAACAATATGATTCCCGGTTTCCTGGACAGCCGATAATGATCATCCGTGTTCCTAGGGAAGTCAGGCGAGACCAGCAGGTATAAATCTCTCTGGTTGCTTAGTCAAAGGCACAAGCTTCGAGTTAGCTCTAGTGTTCAGATCGGAAACAGACTGACCACTTGGACAACGTGTTGGATTAACTCTGTTATTAATTATAATTGTTTATTATTAAGAATCACTTTTAGATTTTACTTTTTTTAACTGCAAAAGTATTTTTCTCTTATTTCTTTATACCATTTTTAAACTTAATTTCAATAATAATTCATATATGTCTTGAAATTAAGATCACTTTGACATCGTATGTTTTTTTTTTTTTTAATAAATATGTAAAATACAAAAATGTAAACTATAGGCAAACAGACAAAAGAGGATAAAGATTTCATCACACAAACGTGGATTTAATGGTCATTCTATGTTCCGCAGATGTGTAAGTTGCACGGGTCCCAGGTTAAGCAAAGTCCCAAGACTTCTGCAACTTATTTATCTAGGAGCAGAACCCGTCAAAGAAGTAACAGGAACCTGAAGTAGATTTATGACCGCACTTCCGAGACATGTAAGTTGCACGGGTCCCAGGTTTAGCAAAGTCCCAAGACTTCTGCAACTTATTTATCTAGGAGCAGAACCCGTCAAAGAAGTAACAGGAACCGGAAGTGGATGTATGACCGCACTTCCGAGACATGTAAGTTGCACGGGTCCCAGGTTAAGCAAAGTCCCAAGACTTCTGCAACTTATTTATCTAGGAGCAGAACCCGTCAAAGAAGTAACAGGAACCGGAAGTGGATGTATGACCGCACTTCCGAGACATGTAAGTTGCACGGGTCCCAGGTTAAGCAAAGTCCCAAGACTTCTGCAACTTATTTATCTAGGAGCAGAACCCGTCAAAGAACAGGAACCGGAAGTAGATGTATAACCGCACCTCCGAGACATGTAAGTTGCACGGGTCCCAGGTTTAGCAATGTCCCAAGGCTTCTGCAACTTATTTGTTTCGAAAATAACCCCGTCTGGAATCACAAGCATGGAAGAGGGTTAGTATTGAAGATAACAAACAAAATGGAGACTATGCGATCGTTTTAAGATGTGTAAGTTGCACGGGTCCCAGGTTGTTTTTTGAAGTCCCAAGACTTCTGCAACTTATTTATCTAAGAACAGAACCCGTCTTAAATGTAACAGGAACCGGAAGTGGATATATAGCCGCACTTTCCGAGACATGTAAGTTGCATGGGTCCCAGGTTTAGCAAAGTCCAAAGACTTCTGCAATTTATTTGTCTCGAAAATAACTCCATCTGGATACACAAGCATGGAAGAGGATCGTTATATTTGAAGGATAACAACAACCAAAAAATGGAGACTATGCGAGTGTTTTTAAGATGTGTAAGTTGCACGGGTCCCAGGTTTTTTTTAAGTCCCAAGACTTTTGCAACTTATTTATCTAGGAACACAACCCGTCTAGAAAATCAACCGGAAGTGGATTCAGGTGCGAAAATGTTTTCTTAGGCATGTAAGTTGCATGGGTCCCGGGTTATTGAAATTCCCAAGACTTTTGCAATTTATTTATCTAAGAATAGTACCCGTCTAGAATATTAACCGAAAGTGTATTCATGTAAACTTTCATTTTCTGAGGTATGTAAGTTACATAGGTCCCGGGCTTTTGAAATTCCCAAGACTTCTGCAACTTACTTGTCTCGGAAATGACTCCGTCTGGATGCAAACCATGGAAGAGAATTGTAGAAGTAACCATTTGGATGCATTTCAAGATGTGTAAGTTGCATGGGTCCCGGGTTTAACAAAATCCCAAGACCTCTGCAACTTGTTAATCTTGGAATATAACCCGTCTGGCAACCGGAAATGAAGGAAGTTGAGAATAAATCGACTTGTCATAACTGTTTTGAGGCGTGTAAGTTGCATGGGTCCCAGGCATTGTTGAAACACCGAGGTCTTTTGTAACTTTCGAACCTCTTGGCAGAATACTACAGAAAGAACTATAAATCCAGCTGATTGGGGATTAAAAGAAGCACAGATTTACACCCAGGATACTGTGCATGTTACATCAATTTTATTAAAAACCAGGATTTTGTTTTCTAACCCAGATCTCGAATCACTCTGTCGTGAAAAGCGATTATATACGAAAATACTACGGAAGATACTAATAACCTAGACGTTCTTGCTTGTAAGTTACCTGGGTCCCAGGGTACGGATGATCCCGAGGACTGATGTAACTTATGAGTTATGACGTCTCACGCATAATGATGCATCCATGGAAATTGGAACTGGCAAGAAATGCTCAGCATATAGCTTTAAAAAAGTATGAATTACCAACCGGAAGTGCCAGGATCTTTTACGGAAATGACGCAGCTGTGTGGTCAGTAAGTTACCGGGGTCCCAGGTTGTATCAATATCCGGGGACTTCAATGACTTTCCGATTACTCAGTTACTCTCGTCTTATAAGACGGAGACAACGACCAAGGATAAATATACCCGTCATTGCAGGATTTCCAAAATTTGATTCAATCTACAATGTATTTGAAAATTACGACCCTGCTTTTCTTCTCCTCTATACCATAATTATTTTTAATGTCTTTCATTTGTATTAGTGCACATTTTGTACAGTCTGAGGAACATCTATTACCACAGAAAAGAAGCAGCGGTCTGGACTTCCGTCTCCGGAGGAAAAAAATGAAAGAGTGAAAAAAAATGTCCCGTAAATGTCTCGAATAGAGAGAGAGAGAGAGAGAGAGAGAGAGAGAAAGAAAGAGAATGCACGTGTGTGTGTGTTTACTTTAAAACAAAATAAGTCCGTATCCAATGAAAAGTAAAGCGAAATATTAGCCTTTCGTCCCTTGCATTTTCTAAAACATATGCAGAAAAAAATAATAATAATAAAATAAATTAATTAATTTAAATATAATATACATCAACATTTTATGTCAATGTACTTTCCCCTATCTTTTTTTTTTTTTTTTACTTCAGACTAATTTTTGAGAAAACATTATTTAGATTTATCTGGGAATTATATCTAATTCATCAACTTTATTAAAAAGTAAAGGGAATAGATGTAATTGCACAAAACTCACAAGTAACGATTGCATAAACTTAATCAAAGAAAATAACTCGCAAATATCTTTTTTTTTTATTATTTTTAAATGCAACCTTATTTACGGCAGTCGATCCTTAATATTAATCCTTGCTTGGTTTTAAAAAAGAAACACAATATTATGTTTCCCTTCTATAGCCGTGACTTACGGGTCAGTGAATAAAACAAGAAACACGTCAAGTACCGCGAAACTAGGTTTTTAAGTGTCGTCCCAGGCAGGCAAAACTATTTTTTATTAACAGTGACCTTGACCTATTCAAACTCAACCCCAATGTTCCTCTTCCCATAAGGTATCTAAACACTAAATCTAATGCCTCACTTTTTGGTGGAGGGTATAAAAATACTCAGGTGCACAATTTCATGTCCTGAGTAATATATTCGTGAAGTTTCAAGTCTGTAGTACAACTACTTTCGGAGTTATGTGCGTCACAAGCATAAAATTCTATTTTTTTCAAAAATAAAGGTCCATAATTCTGTCAACTTTCTCGAAGGTTCGATAAAAATACCCAGGTGCACAAGTTTATGCCCTGAATAATATATCCATGATATTTCAAGTCTGTAGTGCAAATATTTTCAGAGTTATGTGCGTCCTAAGCATAAACTTCCATATTTTTCAAAAACAAATGCCCATAACCCTGACAACTTTAACGAATAATCGTACATACAATGCGCCATGTATGAGAGCTATACTAGCATCTTTGTTTTTACTTTGGTATTTTGTGTCCATATTCAAACTCATGACCTCTCGGTTATAGAGCATACGCTAAAAGGTTGTTGTTGTTGCATTGGGGTTTACCGTCGCTGCGATAGTATTTCAATCATATAGCGACATCCAGCTAATTACAGGTGGAGGAAGACCCCGAGTACACAGAGGTACCCGGGTAGAACCACCGACCTACCGCAAGCCAGCTGGAGGCTTCCTCACATGAAAAATCCGAAGTCCCTACCGGGATTCGAACCCACAGCAGTGAGGGGCTGAGAGATTTGTAGTCCACGACTGTAACCGCATGGCCACGGCAGCCCCATACGCTAAAAGGGGCCAGTTATCCACATATACGTAGATTATCGTTGTGTACAATGGTGAAGAAATCGTGTTAACTCGCCTTTTTCGCCGCTACATACCAAAGTCTATAAAAATGGTCTTTTTATATTTTCCTTACTTGGCGCTCAGCATATAATGGTAGTTGCAGGACTGGTTGGCCCAGTGCCAGGATAATGTGATTGGGTGTGGTATCAAGCCACATGTCTACGGCGTGATACTGGTGTGGCAGCACTATATATATGTCTCAAATAAGACATCATCTCCAAATGACTGAAATACTGTCGGTGGGACTTTAAACCAAACAAAAACAAAAACAAATAAGAGCCATGTTAACATGACCATCTCTCACCAAATGCTTGCTCTTTAGAAGAGATGTTGGAGAGTAGAAAATTTCACTTTTAAAAGAAATTTTTGGTAATGAAGAGTGAATTTAGATATGAAACCCATATGAAGATCTACTAATTCCCCTATTTTAGGTTAAATGTCAAGGTCACTGTGACAAAAATTAAACCTGAAAAATAAGAAGGGGCAATAACTAAAAAATTATGAATGGTAGATTTATCATTCTTGTGCACTGCAGTCCTCCTCCATGAGATCTATTCACCTATGAAGTATCAAGTTAATACCTCAAAAAAAATTCAGGTTATGCTCCGCACAATAATTAAGTCTGAAAAATAACAAAAGGCAATGGCTAAAAAAATATGAAAGGTAGAGTTATCATTCTTGTGCTCTTCACTCCCCCTCAATGAGATCTATCCGCCTATGAAGTTTCAAGTTGATACCTCAAATACTTTTTGACTTATGCTCCAGATAAAAAAAAAATCTGAAAAATAACACAGGGTAGTAACTCAAAAATTATGAAAGGCAGAGTTATCATTCTTGTGCACTGCACTTTTCCTCTATAAGATCTATCCACCTATAAAGTATCATATTCATATCTAAAATGCTTTTCAAATTTTGCTCCGGACAAAAATTAAGTTTGAAAAATAACAAAGGGCAAGAACTAAAAAATTATGAAATTCTCATGTACTGCACGTCACCTCTATAAGATCTTTCCACCTATGAAGTATCATGTTGATATCTTAAATACTTTTAGAGTTATGCTCCAGACAAAAATTAAGCCTGAAAATATCAAAGGGCAATAACTCAAAAATTATGAATGGTAGGGTTATCATTCTTGTGCATTGCACTCCTCCTCAATAAGATCTATCCAACTTTGAAGTATCAAGTTGATACCTCAAACACTTTTCAGGTTATGCTCCGGACAAAAATTAAGTTTGAAAAATAACAAAGGGCTTTAATTAAAAAATTATGAATGATAAGAGTTATCATTCTTATGCACTGCACTTTCCCTCTATAAGATCTATCAACCTATGAAGTTTCAAGTTGATACCTCAAATACATTTTGACGTATGCTCCAAACAAAAATTAAGTCTGAAAAATATCAAAAGGCAATAACTCAAAATTTATTAATAGCAGAGTTATCATTCTTGTGCACTGCACTCCTCCTCAATGAGACTATTCATCTATAAAGTATCAAGCTGATACCTCAAATACTTTTTGAGTTATGCTCCGGACAAAAATGTCGGATGGACGGAGACTATTACCATATCCCACGCCGCGGATAAAAAACCTTTGCCTATTTCAGGAAATCTCCGAGGAAGTTTGCATGGGTTGGACAGTATAATAGTTTGTAAATATGTCAAGAATGACTTTAACCCTAATAGTACCTCAGATAGACACGTTTTAATGCCTTGGCAGACCAGACCATCTGTTCAGTGTCTCCTTTGTTTCCTCATGCACTATTCTACACAATACATGATAAAATAAAAATCTTTGTTTCATATAAAAAGTAAATTAACTATCACCAGGACCTTCTTTTTTGAGAATATCTACTGTATTCATTAGAGCACAATTCAATACATTTGTACAGGAATATCCATGGCAGTTAAGGGTTAAACTATGGAACTATTTCACCTTCAGATATTCATCTTCTATTGCAATCTATGGCCATAATTGGACTTTCAGTGAAGGATAACACTCTGTTTGCTGAAGCGACAGTATAGGAGGAGACAAGTGAGTCCGGGTGCGATACCCTAGCTCATTTTGCAAATAGACTCCTTTTTATATGAGCTCGGCATATAGCACCGACAAACGGGAGACAAGTTCCTGTGTAAAAAAACAGTATTGAGTACTCCCGAGTTCCCATAGCAACCCTTTTTTACCAAGTGCCAAGCAGCAGACGTGATTAAAAAGTAGTTCCAAAATCTTGCCTTATTAAGGAGATTTTAAGGAGAAAATGAAAAACTAAACAAAAAAAACACTGATATATAACTGCAGACAAATTTATTATGGCATGATAGGTAACACGATATACAATTCACTGACTTTTTCCTAATTACGTTATAACATCTAGTATCATACTTAAACAATGAGTTAATTAAAAACTTTTTTTTTTTCAACACCTGGGACAATCTCTCTGATTAAAATGCATTAAAAAAAAATTAAAACACAACTGTATTCATCAGCATTCATAAGCAAAGTTAAAAGAAAGTTAAGTTGTATTTGTGGCCAATGTAAGAATATTCATTCCTCTATGTAACTGTATTATAGGTTTAATGCCTTAAGTGGAAGGATGCTGTATTCATAATAAATTGACAAGAAGCTTTATTTCATAGCCTAAGCCCATAAGGCAGCTGCGTTCAAAGCTGAAGACCATGAAAAGATATATTCTCAGTGAAGACTTCTTAAAATAGCAGCTGTATTTATAGATCACTTTCAAATAAAGCTGTTATTATAGCCCATGTAAAGGAAATCTGTACTCAGTGACTGAAGCTGTATTCATAGCCCATGTAAAAGAAAGCTGTACTCATAGACTGAAGCTGTATTCATAGCCCATGTAAAGGAAATCTGTACTCAGAGACTGAAGCTGTATTCATAGCCCATGTAAAGGAAATCTGTACTCATTGACAGTGTTGAAAAATTATATACCATTTCCATAGATAATGTAAAGGAAATCTGTATTCAGAATCATTGTTTATTACCTAAGCTTGATAAAAGTTAAAAAAAGCTGTATTCATAGATCACTTTAAACAAATATTACAAAGAAAACTGTTCAAAAGGGAATATATTTAAAGTCTTCATTCAAAAGAAGCTGTGTACAAAAACAACAAGAGCTGTCAGAGGACAGCACGCTCGACTTTTCAAAATGCTTGTTGGTAAATCAAATGAAATCTATTTCAATTCTTGCCCTTCACATACCCTGTACATAATAATAGTCAAAATGATATACCTTGATAGTCTGATACCCCTTAATATTTTTATGATGTCTAAAATCAATCCCAAGCCTAGTTACTGAGACATAAGCACAATAACACTGTGCATGCAAAACTTTAACCAAAAATCCAAGCAAGAAAAGGGCCATAATTTGCATAAAATTCAGTCCAAAAGTTATCCTCTTTAGTTTTCTGATGCCCCTGAACATATTTATAAACTTTCAAGTCAATACCATAAATGGTTATTGAGATATAAGGTTGATAGTAACTTGCATGCGAAACTTTAACCAAAAGCTGCAACGCCAATGCCGACACCGACGCAAGGGCGACTATAATAGCTCTCATATTCTTCAAATAGTCGAGCTAAAAAGAGAATATACATTCATAACAATTCAAAAGTAGCTATTCATAGAGGAAAGCTAAAGTTCAGAAATAAGCTATATTATTACACACTCTTCTATGTAGCAGATACATTGCCTAATGAGTGTTTTTGAAACATTCACACACTTTAAATACGCTTAAATTCCATTCTGTATGCATGACATAAAGGAACCCCAAAAAAATGTTAAGAAAGAATACAATTCAGTAATTTTCTTTGACTAAGACTGGTCATAGTTATTCTTGTATGTTATTATTCTATGTGATGTATTGTGTAATGTGACATTTAATCATCTTTTCATCTGTACAAGCATTTGACATAGTTAAAGCATTAATTTTTGTGTGGCACACATTTCTGTTGTTTTATCAATGAATATCAACTCCAAAACTAGTTAATTAAATTACAAATTTGATATAAATACTTTTCATTCTAACCCTAAGTTGTTTGGAAATGAAATATATTCCTATTGCTATAAATCGTGATATATGAATAGTTATTGCATACAGAGGTAGACAAAAATAACAAAAGAAATAATGTTGACGAAAATGATAATAGAGATATTGCAATACCTTTATAGCATTTTTTCACTTAAACATGCAACCTATAAAAAAGATAAATTCATTGGCACTCATTAACCCTTTCCCTCATAATGGAAACCATGAAAAGACCTATGCGAACAACATAAAACCAGATCAGCCTGCGAGTAACTCGCAGGCTGATCAAGTTTTATGCTGTGTGCTGCTCCTCAGTGGTCTGGAAATAAGGAATTTATAATTAAATTTGGTAAGGTTTAATTGTGGTTTTCTGCAGATCAGGCTTTATGTGGTACCTATTGAGTGTGTCAAAATGAGTCTATATGAGGGACAGGGTTAATGTTTTTTCAAGAATATCCTCAACATAAATGAAGTGAAACAATACAGATTTAATTGTGGCCATTACTTGATGTTTTTCTTATACATGTAACAGTTCCGGATACTATTTAACCCTTTCCCTCATATAGACTCATTTTGATGCACACAATAGGTACCACATAAAGCCTGATCTGCAGAAAACCACAGTTAAACCTTACCAAATTTAATTATAAAGTCCTCATTTCCAGACTACTGAGGAGCAGCGAACAACATAAAACCTGATCAGCCTGCGAGTTACTTGCAGGCTGATCTGGTTTTATGTTGTTCGCATAGGTCTTTTCATGGATTCCTCTATGAGGGAAAGGGTTAAAGATCAGTGAACTAATTAATATTCATTAAGTTAAAAAATATGTACATGAATATTCATGAGGTAACAGATTTATATAGTCCTTAGTAATGGAATTACACTGTATATTACTAGAATACTCATCACAAGCAGCTGAGAAGCTAGAAAATATCATAACAGGCAACAGGAAACAATTCTGATGCAGACTGAATTTTGATTTTATATGTTTTGCGTAAAATCAGGTATATGCAAAATTAACTCTTGAAAAGTTGAAAAAAAAAAAAAAATTCTAAGAAAATATTTTTTGGCACCAAAACTAAATCTACCATTTAAAATATTACAACACTCATATAAAAAGTATATGATAATGTATTTCACAATACAACCTCCCTTACTGCTATCAGTGCCATTTTCTTTAAAGCAAAAAATCCTATTCATAACAGTGGTTGACCCTACCAAGTTCAAGGACATTCCAATATACCTTTACTGGCTATGGTAAATTATTCCCAGTTTCACAAGGGTACCATTATCTACCCTTCAAATATTGAGTGTTTGGTGAAGGAAAGGTGGTGGGGGTGGAATTCAGCACATTATACCAGATTTCTCTCTCTGTATCAGCGTCGGAAACCCACGAGCACTAATTCTGTTGCACAATACATTGCCTGTGGGATTATTAGTTAGCATTTGCTCATTATCGATTATTTGAAAAGCCGCGTCACTATTCGCAGCCCCACTAGGAAGTGAGAATTTTGGATTAATAGAAACTCTCATACAGTGGTCACGCGATTTCTCAATGTGGAGATTCATTGAATACCGGCGATGGCTCGAGCTACAAGTCCGGTCCCTTGATTTAGCCCTTCTTATTCTATATATATTTATGGGCGATTCTTCAAACATTCAATTTCGGATTCCTCGCGCTCCGTTCGTGGTCCCTTGATAGAATATCCTATATTATTTCTATGCGATTCCTCGAAATCGGTATCAAAACCTACCTATATCTCCTTGACAACCATACTCCGGCCCTATGACCACCTGTAATTAACACCTTGCTCTAGATGTTTTTTTTTTGTTTTCACACATTGTCAAACCTCCTTAGAGTACATAGGTGAATCGTTATATCAACACGGCCATGAAGAAAGTATTTTTGCACCTACTGATCATGTAACAAACTGTGATGGGTCTGCATGATTAATCATTTGTCATTTAAGAAACTGATTTTGTTTGTGTGTTGTTCTTTTTCTCTGTAATCATTAATTTGAAGAACCACGGTATAAGTGTTAATTACAAGAATGTAAAAAATGCACAACACCGCCATATACACAAACTAAAACAAAGGGTTTCAGTATATAATCTGTAAAAAAAAGATCTTATATCTGACTTAATTCTCACAATGAAAGCTGATCGTGTTATTTTTGTACTTTTAAACATATATTATGTTTATAAAGTATTATTTAAAGCTAAATATAACAAAATAACTAATGAAAAGATGACGTTAAGGTATCAACAAATGTAAATGTATTGAATTTTGACACATAAATGATTCCTCGAATACGACGATTCTTCCAGTTTTTTTTGCAGATCCCGTCCGACCTTGAAGAATCACGTGACCACTGTACTTTCGGCACTTAGACAAACCTTTACTGACTTACAGATTTTAGAGTCCTAACTGAAGAGTACTCATTTGTGTAAGCAGCATTATGATTGGTTGATGTACCTCTCATGAATATCCATATAACAATAAAGTGCTAGCCAAGTATCCCAAGGCTGACAGATGTAACAGGCAGTCATGGGTATCCGACGCTGTCTCTATATACGTATGTCCTAGTTCAGTAAGAGAAACAGGGGAAGACATGATTCATAGTCAGAGTATATTACAGTATAAACATCTGTTGTCAAATTTACCGTTATGAAGAGAACAACACGTTTATACAATTCAGTCATTCAAACAAATAAATAACAAATCAACTGCATGCTTATCTATTATCCTTAAACAAGCAAATGGTGAAACAAACATTCAGAATAACATGTAACTGGTGCTGTGCGCAACACATGAGTCCCCTACCAGTGAAGTGCATAATTTTTCCATTACCATAGCATCCAGAACTTTGGTCCAAGAAAAAAACAAAGTGACATGCAGAATCTCCATACTGTCATCTATTCATATACCAAGTTTCATAATATTATCTTAAAACAGATTTTAAGTTCTCGCGGGATCCCAATTTACGGACACCAAGACGGACAGACAGAGGGCAAACCTATAGTCTCCTCTGGTGTAAACACCAGTAGGGGACTAATTTAGAGTGTACTGAATGGAATTTAAAACAACCACAAAATATCCTAAATCACAGTTACTTTAACAGAATCTTAGATGTGCATTTTAGTTCAAAATAAAAAATATTTAAACAATTTGGCATTTGTTTATTTTGCACTGGTTTGACTTAAACAAGATTATTTGCTATGTGCTGTTTCATGTAAGAAAAAATATAGCTAAGGTTTACAAAGGGGAATACAGTTAAAGTTTAACCCATGCCCTCATATAGACTCATTTTGACGGCCTCAATAGGTATCACTTAAAGCCTGATCTGTAGAAAACCACAGTTAAAACTTACCAAATTCATTTACAAAATCCTCATTTCAGACCACTGAGGAGCAGCAAACAACATAAAACCTGATCAGCCTGCTAGTTACAATAGGTTATAACCTTTTCATCCGTAACATACAAAGTCACAACCATTCTACAGAGGTATGGGTGTGTGTTGTGAAATGAAGCTAAATCTGTCTCAGGTGAAAGAAAACCCTACTGGGACAAAAAAAAATTGTGCATTTTATAAAATATGAATGTTTCAGCTATTGCAGCTACAATATTTAACAAAAAAATATAAAGAGTGTGTCACCTGCTGAAGCGAGCAGAAAATGTGAGTCGGACAGATGATGGAAAATGATCCTCTGCATACAGCAGGTGACACAAGTCAGGACTATTGACCTTTCAGAGTACAATTTTTGTTGTTTTGGATTTCACCTCTGCAGTGACAGTATTACAGTCATATAGCAACATCAAGCTTACTTCAGCTTGAGGGAGACCCTGACTGAACTGAGGCATCCTGATGGAAATACAGGACAAGTTTGTAATTCTTAGTATAAGTACTAACAATTGGGGTATTTTGTGTTAAATGTAACAAAAACTTTGAGGAGTTGACATATTTACATGAATTTGCAATTTGCCACCATGTAAACATGAGCGCCGCAAAGCAGGTAAGACCAAAGGGGCATTCATAACTTTAAATCCAAGATTTATGTGTTAAATATGCCTAAATTTCCATCCAAATCTCTTCCAAATTGTAGAAGGAGTTGCATGTATAATACAATCTTCAAATACAAAGACTGACTGCAACACTATTGGAGGAGTTTGAACAGTTTTACATTGAAATCACTTTGAAAATGTGGAAGATGTGGCATGGACATATTTTTATTGTGTTAAGAGTCAACTGTTGCTGTAGCACTACAGTATTTCAGTCATATATGATTACCTAGCTGATTACAAAGACAGGAGGAACTCAAGAACACAGAAATACCAAGGTAGAACCATCAACCTACCACAAGCCAGCTAAAAGGCTTCCTCATATAAAAAAATCTGAGTGACTCTAATGGGATTCAAACCACAGCAGAGAGGAGTAGAGTGATGCTCATTTTGCAATTTAGATTTTGATTAATGACGGGACAGACAAACAGACAACAGCACAATAACATAAACCCTTCAAGCAAAGAACATGTAAAAAGAGTTTCTTACATAGCCCCTCCCCCCACCACCCTCCGCCCAAAAACTTGCCTCATTGGGGGTTGCAGTAATAAGAAACAGATTTTCATTTTGACGTTATACTTCTGCTTGCTATCAGTGAACCTGTCATTAATCAGTTCATATAAACACATTTAATATTCACAGCTGTCATTATAAGGTGATGCATACCCTTAAAACAGCTTCATCAATTTGAAAACTTATAACAGCCCTTACCAAGATTCAACAGGACAAAGTGCATCCTAGATACCCCCTTCCCCCTCCTCCCAACAGCCAATGCAATCTCAAAACATAATAAATACAAATTTTGACAGACTTGTAAAACAAAAAAACTTTCCTTTCTAAAAACATTTCTTTCTTCTTATGGACACATTTCTATCACACTTTGTCTTCCTGAATTATTTTGATCTCATACAGCTGAGAGTCATTTTGTCCTGTCCTTAAACTTCCACTATCTAAAACTAAAGGTCAGCTTACATTCCACATACATGTCTCTCCTATCCAATATGTTCATATTGTCCTTCAAAGGCAGACGGTCCATTCTGACCTGCTAAATATATTCCAACTTACATATGCTCACTTTATCTTACTTCAACCCTTTCCCACATTTATTCTATCAGTAAAATGACTTTTGCAACCAGTTATGCCTCAGAATATCTCACAGGCCAATAAGGTTTAATACCATTTTCTTCTGATCTTTACTTTTATTTAGATGGGAAGGTCATTCACTAAAATCTTATTTAAACAAAGATTAGATTCATTTAAATTTAGAGAGGTTAAATCCATGATCTTTTAAATTTGCATTATCTGAATGAATTACAATCGTGTTTTTTTATCATATATGTAACAAAAGCCAACATGGCAACATTTGTGGGTAAGTTTGCATCATAAGGTCACAGGTATGACCTATCCATTTACAGTAAACCTCATATTAAGACCACCTCATCATAAAGACCACCTCACTTTAAAGACCACCTCAATATAAAGACCACCTCACAAATAAGACCACTATTTACAGGACCCTTTTCCCATATTTTCTGTAATTTGAAACTGTTTTATCAGACCTCCTCATCCTTAAGACCTGTTGACAGCAGTCCCAAGGGTGGTCTTATTACTGAGGTTTTACTGAAACTGGATTGTCCATTTCACTAGTTTACCATGGAGTAATAAATTTTCATTTTATGCTTTTGAGTGGATTATTGCAATAAAAATAAAAATTTATACTCGATATTTCACAACTTGAAAATAAAAGAAATATAATTTTACTTTTCTAACATAAAATATAAAGAAAACTTGTTTGTTTTTCTTGGAAGATGCAATATTTTATTTTATCTCATGAACTTTGAAATTTGGATTTTCACCCATAGTTACACCACTTATGAGTACACACTTTTCGAAGTTCACTCAATGAAATAAAACTGCATATTCCACAAAAACGCACAAATATCCTCTATACAAATCTACTGTGGAAAAGGGTCAAAGAAGTAAATCTCACAAGCATGAAACTTGTGACTACTCAGCACCATTGCTGACTGGTATAAATATTGGCTCAGTTGATAGATGGGGTAATGTCATTGTTCCACTTGAGTTCTATGGTGGGCCACTTGGTTTGGAGAACCATTTTGATGTGTGACACATCCGTGATGATTTGTACTTCCAGTTCATCCTGCAGGACTGCTGTTCCCAGTACATATCGCACCTGAAAGTACACACAAGCAATGTCATTGTTGATTATTTGTTTGGGTTTAACTTCCTACCTAGAGAAATACTGTTAGGTGGAGATGTATAGTAACGCTGTCTTGGATGTTAGACACCAGGCCAAGGAGAACTGGGACTCATGTACTAAGGGAGATATACCAGTACCATTTAACCCTTTCCCTCATATAGACTCATTTTGACGCACTCAATAGGTACCACATAAAGCCTGATCTGCAGAAAACCACAGTTAAACCTTACCAAATTTAATTACAAAATCCTCACTTCCAGACCACTGAGGAGCAGCGAACAGCATAAAACCTGATCAGCCTGCGAGTTACTCGCAGGCTGATCTGGTTTTATGTTGTTCGCATAGGTCTTTTCATGGTTTCCTCTATGAGGGAAAGGGTTAACTACCTTTGCAGGTTGCAGCCGGGGATCAAACCCACAGTCCCCAAGTAACTTAACAGATGCTCTTACCACTCATCAATGATTATGCATCGTCTTAACTTTTTACCATTCAATAAAAACATTTTAAATCACGGTAGGTATTCTGCTAAGACTGAAAGCCCTTTTTCCAGCTGAATACTTTTACAGAGGATCTCCATAACATCTTATTAAACATTCAATTACTTGTCATTGAATCAAATGTTATTGATGAGGCTTGAGTGCTGCAAATAACAAATATCTTATGAATATAAAAGTTCATTCTGAGCATTATATGCTCAAGCAAGCTAAAAAAAACCTATGTCTACTTGCATGGTAGGTACTGTTTTTCGTTTTTTCCTATTCCTGTTTTTTATTGTAATAAGCTAAAGGAAATGTTTGTATTTTATATCCAAAACAGTACCTACCTCATTTTGACGTTATAAACAGTAAGCATAACGTCTGCATTTTCCTTCTTTTTTTTTTTTTGAAGTCACGTTATTCATGGTGTTGTCGTTTCCATTGTTTATGTTTAAAAGTTATTGTTATCCTGATGAAGGCGTAAGCCGAAACGTTGAAGTAATATAAATAATAATGTTGTTGATTTTTTCCACATTATTTCAAGCAAGCTTAACCCTTTCCCTCATAGAGGAAACCAAGAAAAGACCTATGCGAACAGCATAAAACCAGATCAGCCTGCAAGTAACTCGCAGGCTGATCAGGTTTTATGCTGTTCGCTGCTCCTCAGTGGTCTGGAAATGAGGATTTCGTAATTAAATTTGGTAAGATTTAACTGTGGTTTTCTGCAGATCAGGCTTTATGTGATACTTACTGAGTGCGTCAAAATGAGTCTATATGAGGGAAAGGGTTAAGAAATATTTGGCTCTGATACTGATAAACTAGAAATAGTCCTGAATACAGCTCTGACATAGAAAAAATGGCTATAACTTATATAATATCCTTGACACAGACATCTTCACTTGCCTGCTTACTGGTCATATCATGATAACTTATTATTCAAAGTATGTGGGCAGCATTAACCCTTTCCCTCATATAGACTCATTTTGATGCACTCAATAGGTACCACATAAAGCCTGATCTGCAGAAAACCACAGTTAAACTTTACCAAATTTAATTACAAAATCCTCATTTACAGACCACTGAGGAGCAACAAACAGCATAAAACCTGATCAGCCTGCCAGTTACTCGCAGGCTGATCTGGTTTTATGTTGTTCGCATATGTCTTTTCATGGTTTCCTCTATGAGGGAAAGGGTTAACAACAGTTACCAAAATAGGACAGGACAGGCCCTGATGCGATGAAACAAGGACATGTTGGGACGTGACAAAAGTGGATTCCCACATTGCCCCCACTTCACTATGTGAAGCAGGGATTGGAAAATTGGCTTTGAGACTGATTTAAATTAAATATTCAAAGTGTTGTCACCTTGTTTTCATGGCAGGATCTGGCCAATCCATTGTAATGGTACAACTTGAAAGACTTTGGTACTTCTGGCGTTGTTTCCCCGGGGAAAAACTCGTCCATAAAGCTGCTTAGAGTGATGATTCCTAGACTCTCAGCATCCAACTTTGAGACCATGATATCAACACTAGAAAACATTATGACAGAGTTGTCAATTTTCTTCTCTTTTTTTGTTTGTTTTTCTATAAATGATTATCAAAGGTAGACAATTATGCTAGTCCTGTTTTTAAAGAGTGGCTGAAAATTTTGATATGTTTTTTTCAAAGTAGCTGAAAATTGTATTTTACACGATGCACACTTGCGAAAATGTTTTATCATTATTATAATAATGAAATAAATAAAAATTCTTTAAATCAAAGCTAAAACAAAACCCTATCTTTACAATTAAATCAGGACAATCAAATGAATGAAACAGGTCCTTTTTTCAGATGTTGGGGAAGGGGCATTAATATCATATTTTGGGGAAAATATTTTTCACTGGGGAAAGAAAAATCCTGGAGTTTGATGCAAATTTGGGGGAAAACTGCATAAATTTAAAAAATCAGAAGGGAAGGCACCTATGAACGGCCCATAATGAAGAAGGCAAAAACCCCTGTACCGTAATTCAGGT
>CM037781.1:34232657-34282657 GCA_021229015.1 Solen grandis | reverse complement strand
CCAAAACCATGTTGAACTGTTTGTGGGTAAGAATGCACAAAACAATGTTCAAACCAAACCGAGTATGTGACTAAGGTGAACCGGTTGTATGACCTACTCTCCGACCGTCATGTCACTGTGCAGTTTGCCGAGATTTTCGATCATGACAACTTCATGTTGGTGAATTACTCGGATGAAACAGACGCAACACAGCCCATTCATCTTCAAATCCAGTGGTAGCTGCCTTCGTTACGTCCTATGCTCGACTTGAAACTTTACACCCATTGGAAAAACTTGGAGATCGGGTACTGTATTTTGACACAGACAGTTGTATGTACATCTATGACCCTGACCAGTACAACATTCCAATTGAAGAGAGCCAGTTGGGAAAGTGGACAGATGAAGTACCACATGGACGCATTGTCAAATTCGTGGCATTAGGGCCAAAAAACTATGGGTATGAATATATCGATGAAAAAGGAAATCGACATCAGAAATGCAAAGTAAAAGGCATCACTTTGGATTACAATGCTAGTCAAAAAGTCAATTTTAAGACTATGGTCAACTGTGTACAAGATCGCAAACATTACAAGACAGTCATCGAATATGAATCCCGAATCAAGAGACATAGAAATCGTAAAGTGATCAGTGAGACACAGACCAAGACGTTCCGCTCAGTGTATACAAAACGCGTGGTCGTGGACAAATATAAGACAGTGCCGTACGGTTACCAACCGTCATAACCAGTTGGCTTGTGGTCGTGTGCATAGCCTGAACGGTGGTGGAAACATACGGAGATTCACGATGAACACTCTACCAGTAGAAATACAACAGATGATCTACAGACATCTCGTTGAAGCTAATAAGAAACCTGCTGCATTTTGCAACGAGTTATTTTTTTACTTGGGCACAGCGCGTTGGAAACAGAATAATTCACCAGACGATGAAGGATTCCTCTTGTTTAAACCAAGTTTATGATATGTTTAGTGATGTACGAGGGCGTAATCTTCCAAGCAGCTATAAAAGTGTGGTCTTTCAACGGATTTTTGCCATTTACAACCTGCTACGCAACCTGATCTCTGACGTGTGGTACATATACATTGATACCCTAAACATTGATACAGTGGAGAAACTGAACCGTTTTGATGAGCGTATGTATCTCAGATTTGCGATTAACCACCGGAACGACACACCAGAGGATATACGTGCCATTTTACTGACTCCAGAACCTATCACTTGTGAACAAGTGTTTAACATTTTTGGTAAACAGTGCAGCGCAATATTCAAACAAACGAGGCCAAATCCTAGTGAACAGTTTCTTTCAACATCCCAATTTCAACAACTTAGAAAGGTTTGAGTTGGGAGACGAATCCCTCTGGGACACCTACAAAATAAGATACTACGCAGAGTACTTGCAAGACGAATGAGAAGTCAAAACATGGGAAATACTTCACTACAGGAAAAAAACATAACTCCAATTCGGAATCCATGGCGTAGAGCTGTGTTGTTGGCTGTGCGTGAACTTGGAATTCAATCAGAACAGGCGTTAAGACAATCCGAGGAACTGTTTGACGAAGTGTGCATGGCTTTAAATACTATGGGGTATACCATGATATTGCCGGAATGGATGATGTATAAAGAAAGACTGATTCATGTTGTGTGTCATAGTTTACATTTTTGACTGATGTTGTTCAAGTGTTTTATTTCCTATGATGTATAAAATAAAATGTTGTCATGTCAATGCTGTTATTATTTCTTGGACCATCATGGAAAGTAGTTTACTTTTTCAACATCCTAGTAACATTTTCATCTCAGGGCCAAGTGGTTCAGGAAAAACCAATTTGTAAAAAAACTTATTGAGTACAAAACCGATTTATTTCATGTGGTACCACAACACATCGTCTGGTGTTACAAAGAATGGCAAAGTGCCTACGCACAGTTACAAGAACGTGAAGCTATCAAATTCATTCAGGGTATCCCTGAGGATGATGAAGAGATAGTAGACGATACAACCTTACCACACCTCGTCATATTTGATGATATGTTAGGAGAAAAAGATGAGGAGAAAATTAAATTATGGTTCACGCGAAAGGGACACCATAGAAATGCCACTGTCATTTACATCACACAAAACATGTTCCAACAATCCAAGGCTAGTCGTACCATCAGCTTGAATGCACACTACATGATATTATTTCAAAACACAAGAGATAAAGGCCAGATCAAAACACTTGCGAACCAAATACAACTACCCCATTTGGTGATGGCGTATCAAGATGCAACCTCTACACCTCATGGATATCTTATTATTGACTTTCATCCAAGAACACCCGATCAGAATCGTTTAAGAACAGATGTGTTCCATCGGTGGGTAACAGGTGAAGATCGAGGACCGATCGTCTACACTACAGTATAAAATGATAGGAACATGACACCCGATCATCATTAAGGATACAGCTACCATGGAAAACACACCACATACAGTGATCAAAGCTCTAGAATCGTTGAGTCGAAAAAGAACCCAACAAAACGACAAGAGCTGGTAGAATCAGGATTAACAGAGATGGTAAAATGGTTCACCTTAGCTGCACGACTCATCTTAGAGAAAAAAGTAACCGTGCCAAAACAGACGATGAATTTTATGGAATGCAACAAAGACATTTTAAGACAGTTAGCTGATCAACATGTGGATCTGACCACAAAACGACAACTTATTTTAAAACCTGGTGGTGGAGGTTTCCTTGGGGCACCATCATTCGTACACTGCTTCGATGGAACGGGACCAAAGCTGTGAGAAAATTTGGTCCAGTAGCAAGAAAACAACCACCCAAACGAAAGTCACCAGCCAGGAAACGGTCACGACAACAACCACGAAAACACCCAAACCCAAAACGCAAGTCACCAGTAAGGAAACAAACAAGGAAGAAGCAGACATTGCCTCATGATCGATTTGTCACTGTAAGAAGAAAACGCTCTGTATCAACTGGAACACCAAAAGTGTCCCCCATACTGATTCGACGTGATGTTACATCAGGGACAACATCCAAAGCATCACCACTTGTGGCCCAATTCTCTCCACTGACCTCATCTACTCCCCGTTCTAACAGAAGTTCGATGAGGTCGGGGTTGGCTACACCACAAGGATCAATGACGGTTTCTCCAAACCCTACAGTTCGACGACAATTGTTTGACCTTTCCAATTCTTCAAGTGGGCGTTCATCATCATCATCATCATCATCATCATCATCAAGATTTTCACCAATCCCAAGTCTCCATTCCCCTTTACCTACTGCCGTTACTGCGATGAGAAATTCAGGACCACTGAGTAGTGCTGGCAATATCGCTTTACAAGCCCTTCAGCAGTGGTATAAATAAAAGAGACCAAACATTTCATCATCATTTGTCATCATGAAGCGCAAACAACCACTCGTTCGCAAACATGGCAAAATGTTGCTTGCTTTGACAGAAGCCTCGCCCAAATTTCGAAAGAAGATTATTCAAGAAGCACCAAAAGAATTGGTAGATTGTATTGCTGAATGTTGTCACAACATTTTAAAAGGCAATGTACCACTGTCAGAGGCTCAGAAGCGTCGATTGCATTCTAAGAGACAACAGCTCCGGCAGTTAGCGACCAAGAAAGTATCAGTTCGAAAAAAGAAAATCATTCTCAATCAGAAAGGTGGTTTTCTACCCCTGTTGGCACTTGCACCACTCTTAGCCAAATCAATTATACCTCTTGCTGGTGAAATCATTCGGAAAATATGAAGAAGATGGCCTATGTTCCAGTTCGGTTGTTGGAAGAGATGAATCGTTGGAAGAAGGACAACGACCTCGGTTACCCCCATCCCTCAAGTGAGTCAGACTTCATCATTACAGAAAGAAATGAATCAAGTTCTTGACGACAATCATTTGTCTGAGTCAGAAAAAGCACAACAATTTGGAGAAGTATTACATCGCTTTCAAGTGTCACATAAAAAAGCACTCAAACCCTTCAGACCGCTATGGCTGAGAAAACAACAATACAGTGACTGAAAAGAAAGAGGAAAAACCGATGACCTTGAAAGATCAAATTCTAGACAGTGTTCCTACGACCATGCGGCGAAAGGCTACTCTTTTGTTAAACATGCTGAAAGACCATCCTCACTTAGTTGGGATGAACATGGTCTGTTAGAATATGATGGAAAACCCGTTGAAGGTTCAAATATTATTGATCTGGTCAATGATGTACTTCGACAGCGGAAAGGGTCAAATCCACGAGGATGGGAACAATTTTCTAGAGGACTGAAAGAGGTCAACATCCCACAAGAAGTCGTGGGCAATAAACGTCGATGGAATTTCATACAAAGACCAGATGATGAAGAAGAGGAGGAGGAGGAGGAGGAGGAAGATTTTTATGATAGTTTTGCCTACCCACCTACATCAAAGAAACGAAAACCTATTAAAAAGGAAGAACCCGAGGAGATATTAGCCCATTCGTCATGGGACGCCTACTAAAGAAGGACACGTTACTTCGTCACCTGTACTATGATACTGATAATCCTACGAGTTTTGGAGGAATTCATGGACTCTACAAGGCAGCGAAAAAACAGTTGAAATCTATCACTTTAGAGGATGTACGAGATTGGTTGAGAAGTCAAAGAACCTACACGTTGCATAAAACAATACGACGAAAATTTCGACGTCGACAGACTGTGGTAGGAGGTATCGATCATCAATGGCAAGCTGATCTCGCAGATATGCAACGTATGTACAAAGAGAATTCACCATATCGCTACTTACTATGTGTCATTGATGTGTTTTCAAAATATGCTTGGGTAATACCCATCATTGACAAAACTGGAAAGACGCTCATCCAAGCCTTTCAGTCTATTCTAAAAGAAGGTCGAAAACCACTCTCTTTGCAAACAGACAAAGGCCGAGAATTTTTGAACAAAGACTTTCAGAAGTTTCTAGACAAGCATGACATTCATTTCTTCACGTCTGAAAACCCAGAAACTAAAGCGAGTATTGTTGAACGTTTTCAACGTACGCTTAAATCAAGAATGTGGAAATATTTTACTCATCACAAGACCCGTCATTATGTGGATGTACTGCAACTATTGGTACATGGCTACAATCATCGTTTTCATCGAAGCATCGGACGTACCCCTGCATCTGTGTCTAGAGAAAATGAGCATGAAGTCACCAAGACATTGTATGGCAACCATCAAAAAAAAAAAAGAAATCAACTGATTTGAAAGTGGGTGAT
Source organism: Solen grandis (assembly GCA_021229015.1). Lineage (NCBI taxonomy): Eukaryota > Metazoa > Mollusca > Bivalvia > Adapedonta > Solenidae > Solen > Solen grandis. Next base: position 34,277,430 of record CM037781.1, on the reverse strand, counting down.
ATAGTGCGCATCAATAAAACCAAGCAAACATTTGCCAAAGGCTATCTACCCAACTGGACAGTGGAATTGTTCAAAGTGGTTCGCATCAACAGAACACATCCATTGACCGTAAAAACTGGAAGACTTGGCTGGAGAAACTATCGCCGGATCCTTCTACAGGGATGAAATTCAACATATAAAAGATGATGAGCTATACGAAGTGGAATCAGTTCTTGATCGGCGTACAAGGCGTGTAGGCGGTAAAACTTTTCAAGAAGTGAAAGTCAAGTGGCTTGGATATCCTAAAAAGTTTAACAGTTGGATTCCAAAATCGCATTTAGTATAAAGTATAAACGTCGTGAACACCATGTCTCAGTCCGATACCAGCAGTGTTCAGGTAGACAACAGTATACAGACAGGAAAAAGTGAGGTACCAAACAACAGAATCACTTTCTTGACACAGATTGTGATCATCTTTATCATTGTCATCGTGTCATTAGTGAACCTGTGTCTCAACAGTCCAGATCGTGAACTTTGGTTGCTGCTGATGAGTACTTCTATCGGATACATTCTTCCAAACCCAAGTTTAAAATTTAAGAAATCATGAATTCTTTCTACATCACTCTCATCAGTGATAGTTCGATGGCATTGTACCCAAACAACACACAATGCTGTTTTAGAACCAAGCTGACAAAAACCATTGATGTCTGACTAAAGATCCAGAACTGGCGGCAGCCTTTTCACAAGTGAAAAACGGGTGTGAATTAGAAGGCAAAAAATGGGCATTACCCCTTTGTATTCCTGCAGGCATCTATGTGTCACCACAACATCTCACTGACGAAATGGACAAGGTTATTAAACAAGCCACTAAAACAATTTTAACTCAAAGAAACCTCACATTTGGACTTGATTTTTCCGGCTTGTCAAAACGTGTCAAGTTTACCGGTAATAGTGGAACAAAGATCGGCTTGGAACTTCATCCAATCCTCCTTACGAAACTTGGAGGAGAGGGAAGTACTGTGGTGTTTCCGGACAGAGACAACAGCAGATTCAAGTACGGTGTGGACCTCTTCACGAAGATGAACCATTTGTTTGTATATTCCGATCTGGCAGAACACACTTTGATAGGGGATGTCGAAGCACCCATTTTACGCGTTGTGCCATTTGCCACAAAAAAAAAGCAGGGTCTAATCCACACATGCACTTTGAATTTCTAAATCTACACTACATACCTGTCAGCAGATCATATTTCAACGAGATCAGTATCAATATAACCGGTGACACAGGGGAATCAATTCATTTCACTCACGGGAAGTCGATGGTGAAGCTTCATTTTAAAAGAAAGACACGATGATTCCAGTTTACCGTGGTCAACCTCGACAAGTCGGATATGGTTTGGGTTCCATGTTCAAGAAAATGGCCAGCAACATCTTACCCATGATGAAACCCATCGTGACCTCAGGACTAAAGACTCTGAAAAGAGAGGGCTTTAAAACAAGGTATAGGAGCCGTAAAAGATATTCTGTCTGGCCAAAATGTAAAGACAGTGATCAAGAAACGGGGTAAAACATTGTTGAAAGATGTGGGTCTGAAAACTCTGAGAGGTATAAAGCTTCGAGATTTTAAACGTCGACATCATTCTGCTTTCAGCGCGGCAAGGAGACGCAACAAAAAAAGAAAAATCTCATCGCGACCGTCAGATATTTTTGATTGAACAACATGATGCAACACGGCTCTTGTGAGTGTAGCAAAACTGAACTTGATGTGTCACATGTTCCACCTACCATGACAGCAATGCAAGATGCACAGTGGACAGAACATTATCCTGTGTCAGCACTGAGCAATTCATCTCCATTGAATTTGTAATTCCTGCTCAATCAGAAAAGTGGACTGATATCAACCAGAGCTACTTGTACCTGAAAGTCAAAGTAGTCAAACCTGATGGCACTAATCTGGCTGCTGATGGAGAAACATCCACAGTAAATAATTTCTTCCACAGCTTGTTTAGCAGTATTGATGTGTATCTGAACAACAAACTGATCACCAATAATGCTGACACATATGCGTACCGGGCCTACATTGAGAATTTGCTGTCTTATTCTACGGACAGTAAATCAACACAGCTCTACGCTACGGAAATGTGGAGTCCTGACACGGCGGGTCATATGCAAGAGCATACAGTTGCGGAAGATAATGAAGGATTTACTAAAAGAAGAACACGTATCCACCGGAGTCGTGTTCTGGAAATGTGCGGACGTCTGCATTTAGACCTGTGTTTGCAAGACAAGTACCTTCCCAATGGTGTAGAGATACGGCTGCGACTCAACAGAACCCCAGTCAGTTTTTGCCTGTTTGGAACAGAGGCAAAAATCCAGTTACTTCAAGCTGGATTCAATGTTCGGACTGTTGACCTGTTACCCGTAGTGGCCAACAACTTAAACCAGACCATCGCTCAACATGGCATGAAGATCCCAATTCGCCGAGCTGAGGTAAAAACTTTCACCATTCCTGCAGGCCAACGATCAAAGATCGAAGATCATTTATTTCAAGGACAGTTACCCAAACGTATCATTCTAGGCCTGGTAAAGAATACAGACATGAACGGTGATCTGGCAACCAACCCATTTGATTTTCAACATTTCAACTTGTCTAAGTTAGAAGTCAGTGTAGACGGAAAGACGACACACAACTTGCCGTTCCAGCCTAACTTTCCCACAGGAGAAATTTTGAGATCATACATGTCCCTGCATCAAGCCACGGGATCACTCGGTTTAAACCGCTCCATGGGTCTGACAATGGACGATTACATGCAGGGGTACACACTGTGGGGTATTGACTTAACGCCAGATCAAGGATCAGAAGAGGGACAGCTGCATCCTATAAAAACGGGGAACTTGCGAATCGAGCTTCAGTTTCGTGCAGCTCTTGGTGACCCCATCAATGTGATTGTGTATGCCGAATATGACAGTCAGATAGAGATTAACGGGTTCAGAGAAGTCATCACAGACTATTAACCATGAGCAAATCAGGACAACAGCTGGCCAAACAACTGTACGAAGAAATCTACAACTTGAATAGGCGAAACGATATGGTAAAGAGTTTGAACCAGCATGTGGTGCATGAACTGCAGACACACCTCTTTGATATCGTGAAAGAAAACTGTTATGGCTGCATTGTTGATCATCCCAGTCAGACCCAACATCCCATATGTTTGTTTAGCAGCAAAAGTGAGTGGGTCGAGATGTTTCTGAACAGTGCATTAAAAAAACTGGACATGTATCAAGTGATGGAAAGATGGTACGCTGAACTACAAAACATGGATCTCACACGCGCTGAGAAAGCTGATGCTTATCAGATGTGGGCAAATATAAAGGCTAGTGTAGATACGAACAAGATCACACCATTGGAAGCTTTTGTGCGAATGGGCAGGACGCATTAAACAAGATTGGGAAAATGGAAACGATTGAGTTGCAGTATATTTTGGATCATTCACCAATTCTAGCTCCCTTGAATGCCGTGGTATGTGCTAAAGATCAACTACCACAACGTAGACCAGAGACTGTAAAAGCTTACATAGTGAATACCCACAATTCGACTCAACCTGGTGAACATTGGGTGGTGTGTTTTTCAACGATAAATCGACTTACTACTTTGATTCGTATGGACAAAAACCACTCCATTGTGACATTCAACGTTTCTTGGAAAGACATGGACCCTATACATGGAATCTCATGAGACTTCAAGGATACAACACGTTTGTGTGTGGAGCATATTGTTTGTTTGCTTTGCATTTTCTTGTTCGAGGATGTGATTTAACACGGGTGTTTAGAGCTAAATTCCGGACAGAGGATCAACCTCACTTCAGTTTGAACGATTCCAATGTGGGATGTTGGTTTTACCAGAACTATTCAGAACTGTACAAACGTGCAAGAAGACAAGTGTGTAATCAGCACCAACAAACATGCACAGCTAAACATCCACCAAAGTTTGGAGATGGTCGTGCGTGTTTTGAATTACTGACGAATAGTTTGGACCCATTCTACTTTCATTAAAGTGTTATGTACTTGTTGTTCATAGTGTTTGCATTGTTCATATTGTTTGTTCATATTGTTTGTTCATATTTTGTTTGCAATGTTCATAGAGTTCAATAAAAGGCTAAAACTGATTTGATTTCTTGTTGTTTATCTTACACATTAACAATTGTGATATATTCCCTCTCGAATATAGTTTGATGGCCCTGAAAAAGGCCGTATTTGGTTTTTGTGATCCTGAATTACTCGGAGTCACCCTACTAACTCTGAATAATCAGGGTCAAACCATATGCCATAATAGGCTGAGCGCACTGTAGGCCCATGTTTAGCGAAAACACAGGCAGGCCAGGCATACACTTGATAGGGTGCCCTACAAAACGGGCACTTCTGAAGCCGTGCGAAGCATCTGACGCATACAATGTCCTGACATTGACACTGGTTTATGTGATATATATCCTCCTCCCTCTCCTCTAAACACACACCACACTTTTCGAACCAGAGTTTTTGTTCGGACATTGTGATTTCATCCTTCTTTTTTTAAAAAAAAAACACTTATATAGTTATGAAAAAAAGTAGGTCAGTAGGTCAATCCATCCCCAAATGTCAAGGCCGAAGACAATGCTATCCAACTTAGGTCAAGGTCGAACTTGATTTATTGGATGAAAAAATAACGTTCTCTTTGGTGTACGCTAACAGAAGAAAGTAGGTCAATCCGCCTCAAGACTATAAAAGCACACTGCATCGTATCATAATCCTACTATCCAACCATGGAAAGCTACGTAACTTCTGATATCGTTAACAACGCCATACAGGCTGCTGATTTGTATGAGCTGACGACAGCTGCTAACCAGGCATCAGTGTCGTACACTCCGACTCCGATATACCAACCCAGCTACCAACCAACGTATCAACCTCAGCCTCCACCACACCAGCAGCAACCAGTACAGCAACAACAACCAGTGCAACAGCAACCGGCAGCGCAGCCAGTAAATAATGTTGGACAATCTATTCTGAGGGAACTCAAAGAGGTGAACAACAACCTCATCAAATTGCAAAAGAGAATGGTAGAAGTGGAATGCCGTATCAAAATGAAAACAGACAAGCTGGTGGTGCCTATCACTTTCACTCCGGAAAATGTGGAAGCATCCAACAAACGTCCGCATGATGGTGGATCCCATTCTAAGACTGGACTTGGAGCCCATTGTAAAGACATACAAAATTGCAAAAAGAGTAAGAAGTAGAGAAGAAAAAAACAACGGCCCTTTTCAGGGCCAACCCAGATGTCTCGAAAGGACATATTTTTACAATTGTCAAACCAAGTAAATAAAAGTATCAAGCGAAATGAATTCATGCCATTCGTTTTCAGACTGTGCTATGGATAAGTCACATATAACTATCGACTGCATATCTGACATGGACAAAATAGAAGCCCGACGCCAACGTTCGCTTAAACTACAAGCCCGATACCAACGTACGCTTAAAATAACAACAACACTCAGGAGTATCATAGACAATTTGAGTGCATGTTACTTTCATGAACTATACTACGATGATATCTTAAATATCATTGAAGCACATTTCATCACCATAGAACATGTTGAATACCTGCTGAAGAAAACTCATAGACAAATAGAGTAACCACTACTCTGTGAAAAAAACAACGGCCCTTATCAGGGCCAACCCAAATGTCTCGAAAGAGAATATACCTCAATTGTCACCATTATTTTCAAATTCCATTCAAATTTTTTTTTTCATTAAAAACCTTTTAAAAACAAAAATGTTACAAAAAAAAAGTCATCACTACTACAAATTCGGCTTGAATTTTTTTTAATTTTACAGCAATTCTGATATGTCAATACAAAAGTAGGTCAATCCACCCCAATGTCAAGGCCGAAGACAATGCTATCCAACTCAGGTCAAGGTTAAACTTGAATCATTGGATAGAACTAACGTTCTCTGATTGGTGTACGCTAACAGTAGAAAGTAGGTCAATCCACCTCAAGGCTATAAAAGCGCACCGCATCAAGCATTCGGTCATATTCTCGCTGCACAACCATGGAACAAATTCAGCAACTGAATGAATTTATCCACGAATTGATGGGGTTGATCGAACGACAACGCAATGAGTGGAGACAACAGCAAGACCATATTGCAGAATACCATCTGGTTTTGTCAAACATGGTACATCAGATGATGTTGAGACAACAGATGATGCAACGCGATGAACATGATGTCACTGAAACCAAGCACGATGTGGACAATGTCACCGAAATCTAAAGAAGAAACAAAACGGCCCTTTTCAGGGCCAACCCAAATGTCTCGAAAGGACATTTTTACAATTGTCATTTTTACAATTTTACATAAATCTGTTTTCATATAGAGTACCATTCGGTACTATAGATTCTGTTTTCATATAGAGTACCATTCGGTACTATAGATTCTGTTTTCATATAGAGTACCATTCGGTACTATAGATTCGGTACCATAAGTACCAAAAAAAAAAAAATTTATGGTACCACGGTACCATAAAAAAAAATTTATGGTACCTTGGTACCATAGTGCCACCCTATACTACTATCAGTCTTGTTTCTCTTATAAAAATACTCAACTGTTTCATATTTTATCAATTATTGATATTTATTAAGGTGATAATTCATTTGAACTAAGTCGTGTTCTTGAACGTTTCATAAAAAAGTAATTGTGGAATGTGTATCTGTCTAGTTTAAGAATTTAGATATTACTTAGTGATAAGTATTGTTGTTGGAATTCGAGCCAGGTTCTACAAATGTATTCATGATGTGTGTCTAATAACTATGCCAGACGCAATGTCAACTCTATTTACCGGTACTGTCATGTCTTTTTTCATGAAGACCTTTTTCAGGATAGCATTAGTTAAATCCGTATAACTTATATCATAATTTGATGAGAACGTCAGACAGGAAATTGTATTTACCATGATGAATCTGTGAGCAAAATAACTCAAGTATCAGTCGATTACTTCGCATGAAACATATCAGTTCCAATACAAAACATAAACATTGTCTATAACGAACTTTGTGTTTGGTGGTCTTTGTTTTTTGGATATGAACATAAGATTTTGGTTTTTAATTTGAAAACAAAAATACTTGTGTTTATCTACACTGTTTTTATTTTGGTTCTAGATTTTAGAATAGAGCTACGTTACAGACATGCTAAAACAAGATGATAGATTCTTGCTTTCTTGTTTCAATGTCATCAAGTATACAATATATGAGAGAAAAAGGAATTGGAATTTTTTTTTTGTATCATCTCAACGACAACCTTCAGTTGGATAAATATTGTATATTTATGTCTTTCTCTCAGACAACCCATATCGTATTTGTACTTAAGATTCACTGCCGGGTTAAGTAGGCTAAAAAAAAGAAAAAGAAGACGCAAACAATATATATGTGTGTGTATAATTTAAAGCAACTGTGATACAACTAAGAGTACTATAAAGTAAATCATTGATACAGGCAGAAATAAAAGAAAATGGTCTATTTCTTCCTTTAATTAAAACAGAAGCTAATAATGTCTTTATTCGGAATGTACGGATAGATTCAATTTTGATATCATGCAATGTTTCTTTTAACATATTAATAATTTCTTTCAATCATGTTTACCATGTTATTCCATAATGCTTGCTATTTGGTATCTCGCATACTAATTCGCATCATACACATATAATCTCTTAAATTTCTAATCAAAATGTCTTTTTATTATACTCATCATTTTTGTGGTCCTAACTATATATGCTAAACTACGTCAAAAGAAAATTTCCGGAGCATATAAATGCCTTTGCATTTCTTAGTCTATTTTAGGCCTTGACCCTTTTACGGCGCAGCTGTATAAAACTGTATTTGAACCAATCATATGTTGGTAAGCAAAAGAAGCCAGAGTAAAGCATTACTATTCTTGGCTTGTATAATTAATTTTAAGGATATTTAGGATATTCCAATTTAAAATGGGAGTTTCAGGTTGTATATACCTTTCTACTTGATATAATGTTTCTACATGAAATGTAACAAAGTAATGAAAATTTAATATCTCCTTAATATCAATTAGGGAATGCTGCTTTGGGAATATGATTTAAAACAATGATATAAGAAGCAGGCGTATTTCTATAAAAAGTTACCTGACTGGTACTCGAACCTACAACCTTTGCCATGCTGAACAGACTGACTACTTCATTCACTGCACTATTTCGCCAACTGTTACATAGCCATGATTTTATCCCCATTTATTGTTGGCTATCGCTGGTAATTTCAGCCAGTCATGGTTCGAAATATCTCCGAATGTTTTGCGATTTTCGCTCCTGAGTACTTTCTTTTTTCGTAACAGTTTATTAAGCACGGTATCTCCAGTATTGATTTTTAACACATTTTTATTTAGTTTCGACTTCCATAACGCAATGGTATTGAAACAAACATGAATATTGTCACCATTTAGTGATAAGAGAGAAAACAGATTTTGGACTGTTTTATATATATAAGTTAACTACAATGTTCCCTTAAGTGAAGTCTTCACAAACTTTGTTTCTTTAATATCTAAGACAGTACTTTGCAATAAATAATAACAGCATATCTTTCCTTCATGATTAATCTTTGCATGGGCAAGACTCTAAAACAAACCGGTTTGTTTCACTAGTGACTTAGAATTATGAAGTATAATGGTATTCAATTGCAAATGAAATTGTGCTCCTGGGATATTTAGTTGCAAATAATCATCTAAAATAACAGTTATACATATAAATACATATATATTTAAACAGTTTCTATTGATTATCTCATGCTCAAATTACAACTCTGTATAATACAAATGGTATTCAGAAGGGCGTCTTGGTCAAGTAGAATCGAATATAGAGTTCTGTTGATCCGAAGGCTGTGGATTCAACCCCCGATTTTGAGCAAATATTTACCTTTACCTTGACATTCCTGTGCGCAACATACTAATTCATACAGGACTGGAGCTATTGAGAGAGACAAATATAAGTTGCAATAATGAGTTTCAAAATCGGCATGAATTAAATTAAAACTTAAAAGAAATTATGTCTTGACCTCTCCCCCAAGTACATTTAATTTCCTACCAGAGGAAACCGAGAAGTAACCAGGGCAATATCCTGATTGAAAATAACCTCAAAAGGAATATACTGGAGAAATCCAATAACATAATTTTGTACGTACATTTTTATCTTTAAATATTACAGTTAAATATGGATCACTATAAATGATTTTCTTTAAGATTTTATGTTGTGTCGCGACTCTCTTGCGTGTCCGCGTTTTAACGGAGAATTCTAAAAATAGAAGAAAAAAAATCCTTTATTTATCCTTAAGTTCAATTAGGTCATTGCAGAATACTCTTTTACAATTGTTATGATTTTATAACATTTCACATAATGTTAGTACAATCCGAAATGATATAATGTACATGAGCTGGAATTAGTTCAAAATTTATATTTGTTATTTGAGTTTTATTTAGAGACTTAATTGCTAACTTAAATTACTGACATTGTAAGGATAAACACTCACTATACAAAAGGAAGAATTCTCCTTTCATCAGGAACAAATCTTGCTCCTATATTTTAAACATAGATATACATAAAGTCAAAGATAATGCATAAGGTTATAATGAAGTAAAATCACAATATTTATGAGCAATTAAAAATTTCTATTCTTATTATTATTCTATAATTAATTTTTATCATATTTACGCTCAATATATCATTATTGTTACACAGTTTTCCAAATCAAAATACTAAAAAAATACATTACTTAATAAAATATAATTATAACAAAGAAAAGATCCTCTTAATCCAGCTGTAATGCAACGTTTAATTCACTTCGGTCAATGGAGAATACTAAACAGCTAGAAAGAAATCCTCTTGAACATATTTCTAAGAATTAACATGAAATGATTAGAAATTCAAAATTGACACAAAAGAAATCCATTTTTAATAATCACTAATTATGTTTCGATGACCACAGAAAAGAAACTATTTTAGAGTATATCAGATGGGCAGCCGCTCCCACATGCTGTGGCGTGGAACCTGCAAGAAATGTCACCTATAGTGACGTGCAAGAACTGACGTCTATTGTGGACTGTAAGAATTGTCACCTATTGTGGCCTGCAAGAACTGACGCCTATTGTGGCCTGCAAAATCTGACACCTATAGTGACCTGTAAGAACTGTCACCTTTAGTGACATGCAAGAACTTACACCTATTGAAACCTGCAAGAACAGACACATATTGTGACCTGCAAAAATGACACCTATAGTGGCCTACTAGAATTTACAGCTATAGTGACCAGCAAGAACTGACACCTATAGTGACATGCAAGAACTGACAACTATAGTGACCTGCAAGAACTTACACCTATTGAAACCTGCAAGAACAGACACCTATTGTGACCTGCAAGAACAGACACCTATTGTGACCTGTTAAAACTGACACCTATAGTGGCCGGCTAGAAATTACAGCTATAGTGACCTGCAAGAACTGACACCTATAGTGACCTGCAAGAACTGACAACTATAGTGACCTGCAAGAACGGACACCTATAGAGAACTGCAAAGACTGACACATAGGTTGACGTGCTAGGACTGACACCTATAGTGACCTGCAAGAACTGACACCCATCTAGAGCTGCAAAAACACATAGTGGCCTGCTAGAATTTAAAGCTATAGTGACATGCAAGAACTGACACCTATAGTGGCCTGCTAGAATTTACAACTACAGTGACCTGCAAGAACTGGCACCTAAGTGACCCACAAGAACTGACACTTATACTGACCTGTAAGGACTGAAACCTATGTGAACTGCAAGAACTGACACATGTAGTGGCCTATTAGAACTGACATCTAAATGAACAAGCTTAAACTGACACCTATAGTGGCCTGAAAGAACATACACCTAAAGTGACTGCAAGAACTGACACCTTAAGTGACCTGCAAGAACTGACACCTATAGTATCTTGCAAGAACGGACACCTATAGTGACCTGCAAGATCACACACCTATACTGACATGCTAGAACTGACACCTATAGTTGTCTTCTAGAACCGACACCTAAAGTGACCTTCAAGAACTGGAACCTATAGTGACCTGCCAGAACTGGCACCTTTAGTGACATGCAAAGACTGACACCTTAAGTGACCTGCATGAACTGACACCTATAGTAACTTGCAAGAACTGACACATATAGTGACCTGCAAGATCACACACCTATACTGACATGCTAGAACTGACACCTATAGTGACCTGGAAGAACTGACACCTATTTTTACAACTGACACCTATAGTGACCTTCAAGAACTGACACCTATAGTGTTATTGTGGATTTAATCATTTTAATGTTGGTTTTTTTACACGTTTATTATTTAATTTTCCCCGTTTGCTTCTCAAATTTTATCAGGGAACCTTTACTTTACTTTAATACTATTTGATATTATAAAACTGTTGTTACTTATTTTTTAAAACACTCTACTATGATATTCACACCTTATTTTAGGTGTTTTTAGTTTCAGTGGATGGTTTCATTGCAATTATTTTACATCTCCTATTTTCTTTTTTGTGTTTAAACGGATTGTAAAGCACTTTTTGACGTATAACATATATGAAAAAAGTGCTTTATAAATATGGTTTAATAATAATAAAAGTTGTCTTCTAGAACCGACACCTAAAGTGACCTTCAAGAAATGGAACCTATAGTGACCTGCAAGAACTGACACCTACAGTGGCCTGCTAGCACTAACACCTATAGTGACCTGTTAGAACTGACACCTATAGTGGCCTGCTTAGAGCTGACACCTTAGTGGCCTGCTAGAACTGACACTAAGTGGCCTGCTAGACTGACCATATGGCTGCTAGAACTGAACCTATAGTGCTGCAGAATGGCACCTTAGTGGACCTGCAGATGACAACCTAAGTGCTGTAGACTGACACCTATAGTAACTGCAGACTGACATCTATAGTGACCTGCAAGATGCACACACCTATGTGACATGCTAGAACTGACACCTATAGTGACTGGAGAATGACACCTTAGTTGCCGTTAGACTGACACCTGTGTTTCCTGCAAGAACTGACACTGTAGTTTCCTGTTAGAACTGACACCTAGTGCTCAAGAATGACCCTATAGTGTTATTGTGGATTTATCATTTTAATGTTGTTTTTTTACAGTTTATATTTAATTTCCCGTTTGTTCTAATTTATCAGGGAACCTTTACTTTACTTTATACATTTGATATTATAAAACTGTTGTTACTTTTTTTAAACATCTACTAGATTTCGCACCTTATTTTAGTGTTTTAGTTTCGTGGTGGTTTCATTGCAATATTTTACATCTCTTATTTTTTTTGTGTTTAAACGGATTGTAAAGCACTTTTGGACGTATAACATATATGAAAAAAGTGCTTATAAATATGGTGTAATAATAATAAAAGTTGTCTTCTAGAACCGACACCTAAAGTGACCTTCAAGAAATGGAACCTATAGTGACCTGCAAGAACTGACAACTACAGTGGCCTGCTAGCACTAACACCTATAGTGAACTGTTAGAACTGACACCTATAGTGGCCTGCTAGAGCTGACACCTATAGTGCCTGCTAGAACTGACACCTATAGTGGCTGCTAGAGCTGACACCTATAGTGGCCTGCTAGACTGACACCTATAGTGCTGCTAGACTGACACCTATAGTGACCTGCAGATGACACCTATAGTGCCTGCTAGAACTGACACCTATAGTGACCTGCTAAGAACTGACACCTATAGTGACCTGCTAGACTGACACCTTGTGACTGCTAGACTGACACCTATAGTGACCTGCTAGAGCTGACACCTATAGTGTAGAACTCTGCTAGACTGACACCTATTCAGTGCCTGCTAGACTGACACCTATAGTGACTGCTGGTGACACTATGTGTTAACTGAACCTTATAGTGCCTGCTAGAGCTGACACCTATAGTGCTGTCTAGAGCTGACACCTATAGTGACCTGTAGAGCTGACACCTATAGTGACTGCTAGATGACATCCTATAGTGTCTGCATTGAGCTGACACTCATATGAATGCTTAGACTGACACCTATAGTGCCTGCTAGAGCTGACACCTATAGTGACCTGCTAGAGTGACACCTATAGTGACCTGCTAGACTGACACCTATAGTGGCCTGTAGCACTAACACCTATAGTGACCTGCTAGACTGACACCTATAGTGGCCTGCTAGAGCTGACACCTATAGTGGCCTGCTAGAACTGCACCTATAGTGTGCCTGTAGAGACTGACTACCTATAGTGACCTGCTAGCACTGACACCTATAGTGGCCTGCTAGAGCTGACACCTATAGTGACCTGCTAGAGCTGACACCTATAGTGACCTGCTAGAGCTGACACCTATAGTGACCTGCTAGAGCTGACACCTATAGTGACCTGCTAGAGCTGACACCTATAGTGCCTGCTAGAGCTGACACCTATAGTGACCTGTAGAGCTGACACCTATAGTGACCTGCTAGAGCTGACACCTATAGTGCCTGCTAGAACTGACACCTAATAGTGATTTGCAAGAACTGTGACCTATAATGAGGTGCTAGAACTGAGACCTAAAGGGAGAAGCTAAGACTGACACCTGTAGTGACCTGCAAGAACTGACACCTATAGTGACCTGCAAGAACTGACACCTATATTGGCCTGGAAGAACTGACACCTATAGTGACCTGCGAGATCGTATACCTATATTGACCGAAAAACACTGCACCTACACTACTCATAAATCATGATTTGACGTCTTTGAAAAAATTGTTATATCTGCCATACTTTTTTTTTATTGACGGTCTGATATTGAACCTTATTTTTATCTCTTATCTTCAAAATACAAAATAATTCGTGTTTTTTTCCCAATCATTTTGTGATTTACTTATTCTACATTCTATTTTTACTGTATAGCATTTTCCCTGACGTCGACATCCGGTTATTTACCAGCTTTCTTTCCAGCCATTGCAAAATCAACCAATCGTAAAAAAAGAACGACCTGAAATAATAGTGCATTTGCGGTCGTGCTGTTTAAAATGCGGAAACACTCTCGGCACATGACTTTTTCGTCGTATAGAAATTGGAATTCAAACGGCATAGCCTTGAATACGTTCTTTTGGAACTGCGATAAAAGTCACACTTGAGAGTCCAACATTGCTGTGTTCTATTCTCTCCTGACATTACTACAGAATTCCCTGATTTCATGTTGCAAGGCAATATCGCTAAAGTGCTAAAAAATTCTTAAAAGAAGTGTGAAATGATAAGGAACATTCAAATATCATATAATTATGTCAGCATTGGTTTTAAACTGGCATATTAAGAACTATTAGACTACATGTATTATAATTCCACCATTCTAATCATTATCATCATCTCTTCATTATTTATAATTATAATAAAAATGTTAAAGGAAAAGGGCTTGGGAATACTATTATAGTCTAAGTGCCCAAGGGCGATATTAAACAACATTGGTATGTCGCGAATAACTGAATCCGCTGACAAGAATATTGTAAGAACTGATGTTGATTTCAACCATTAAGAAAACAACCGGCTTTACAGCGGCGACTCAGGCACTACATCTGTCAAGACGTGTTTAAGAAACACTTAAATATGTCCTAGTGCAGCTGCTCTCGATCCATTTCCAGTTCAGTGTTGTAAAAAAATACTAATAACAATTAAAAGGGAATTCATTTTTTCATGGATTGCTTTCTTCATGGGCTTGGTTAACTAAGGTTAGGAACAAATTAAACTCTCAATGTATTATCTATTGAGTTTAAACTATATTATCTTACGTCGATTAGGAAACAAACTCTTATAACTTATATTAGTTCCTCTCGACGGTTCCTGGGTTGGATCAGTACTTTGTGCCTGGGAAGGTCGTAAAGAATTCTAGCCTCCAACGGGGTTCGAATCCATAGCCTTCGGATCCTTAATCGGATACGTGACCACTGGACCACATCTTTATTCAATAACGTTAGTTTGGGGTTATTCATTTAAATGGTGGAAATAAATAAAATGATAAAAAATTGATTTTCCCCAACGTCGCCTATTTCAAGTTTAGAATGCAGTCACAAAGTCATCTTCGAATAATATTGACTAGATTATATTATATCGGTAATAAAAAAAAAAAAAAAAAAAATTGCGTTTATTCTGTTAAAAAGAGTATACTTAAAATGATATACTTAAATTAATGATTCTACAGTAGTTATCATTAAACTTCAGTTTTATTGATTTTTCAAGTTATGATATGTAATCAAAATTCCGAATACTTTAACGTCACAAAATATCATCCAAAACCTTTCCCGAGCATAAATGAATCAGGTTGCTTGCGAGGTCCGTTACCCAAGTTTTAAAACCCGTGGCCTATGAGTTTAGGTGTCCATTAAATGTGTCGATTTTCATCTTAAGTAACGATTGATGACAAGCGTATTTTGAATCTTGTTATTTTTAATCAATTAATGTATTCATATTTTTTCAATCTTATAACATAGTTTAAAAAATGATGGTCATTGCTCCCTTTTTAAATTATGCGGCTCCAAGGCCATTTTTAAAAGCGCCGCCTTTCCAAGCGGCCTCTTGATCAGCATAGGCTACTAAACTAACATTCCACAATTTTATTTTCTTCTGCAAATCACTGGATTATTTCCTCAATGCAAACATTTTATGCTAAGTCGTATTTACAAAAATTGATAAAATATTATCCATTTAAGAAATAAATAATTTAAAAACAGAACGGTAATCATAAAAATCGGAACACTGAATATTAATTACAAATTAAAATATGCTTAAGTAAAACCAGATTTTATAAGGTTATATAAGGACCAAATGTCATTGTGAAATATCAGTTGTTTTTACAAAATAGTTTTATTGCGTTTCTTCGATATAATTCTTAATTATAAATGTATTTCCCTATTTCGAAAGAAAATTGGATTTGACATATAATAAGATAAAGTGAGTAGAGACACCCTGTAAGTTCGATAATTCGACATATTTTCGATAAACATATTGAAATTTTAATCGTTGAAATTGTCTTTTAAGCCCTGTGAGCAAAAGAAATTGGAAATTAACATATGGTGAAGTAAAGATGTTAAAAAGTAGGTTATTTTCCTAGAAATATATTCTGTGGATTTGCCCTTTTATGTGATATTGAAGATGTTATTTTTAACTAGATAAATGTGGGGAGATTATTCCTGCGATTACATATATGTTTTTTTTTAATAGAAGAAAAAAAAATCACATTTAATTATAGGAAGCGATTGTGGAAATATCTTAAAATAAGAACTGCAAATCACGTTTAACCTGTCGAAACTCGTCGCCATGACGGAACACCATTCCAGGAAGAAAATGCAAGCTATGTAATTCTAGGGAAATAGGAACTGAAGGACACTTTTTACTGCAATGAAATTACTTTAATTCAGATAGAGAATATCTGCTAAGTTTTACCAATATTCATTTTCAGACGCACATATCACTAAATAACACCAGTGAACGTATTAAAAAACGTCAGTCGATTTATCTAACTCATCTTCCTTGACGTATTTAAACGGTAGTTCAGCTACAGCCTTTGGCAATAACAGAATAAGAACTTGAAATCTCTCTCTTTCTCGATTGCTACTCAATCACGTAAGAGCTGCCAGATCTATGATGGTTAAAATTCAATTAAAACTACTTTTGTTACTTTTGGTGAATAACAAATTGTCTTAAAAATCGAATCACTTTCAAGTAAGCAGTATTACAGTATTGCACCAATAAAAAATAGCAAAACATGTCTTTTTTATATAAAATGGTTAAAAAAAGATGTAGATATAAATACTTCCCATTTACTCCCAAAAATATTGGCCAGCATGTTTCGATATCTGTTATGATAACATGACTACATCGTAGCAAGTATATCACGTCTATTTCATGCCATTACGCGATCACAAGTAATCCGACGGCAGTCTCAGTTGTACGTTGACAGACGGTACTGGCCGTTTGAAACTTTGGACAAGTTAAAAGTTTAGAACGTCTAAATACCGATCGCGATAGATGGTTCTCATCTGTTATTCACGCGGTGTGTTACCGTTTTCACCGTTACCCAGGCGGAATCTAAAAGGTATTCATAATTTTCTGACCGCTTGACAGAAAAAATCAAAACAAAAAACAAATCTTGCTAACTCGTGGCCACGAGTTACTTACTTTTTTTTTCTTCTTAGTTATATCTCGTGGCCACAAGTTAGCAAGATTTGTTTTTCGTTTTTTTTTCTTAGTTATTATCACAAGAAATAAAGGATATGTTCTGAATGTTTTAATCCACCTTCCGATTATATGAGCACTTATAACCCCTCAAAAACCAGTGTTTGGTTTTCATCTCAGCAAAAGAAAAACAACAACATGTATATGTTAAGCTTGTTAAATTCAGAATAAAATATCTGAATATATTAATGTCAGCGTAGAATTATTAAATCAGAAAATGAGTTTAACAATTTAATTTATACGATTAAAGGAAGTAGTTAATGTGGTCAAAACGGTACACTCATTTCTTTTTTAAATTTTATTTATTCATTTATCTATTTATTTTTGCACTTCGAAAACATTCGTTTCCAAGCATTATTCAATGCAGCATACGGTATTTTAAAATTAGTCACATTCTGACAGGTATCAGCTTTTATAGGAAACAGAAATATCCTGAGGTCATTAATAATTATTAACAACGGTATTTTGTAGATTCATTAGTGTTTGTTACCCTAATACCTTGGGCTTAAGAGCTCGTTGTTATTTCCTGATTCCTGATTCAGGTGTGATAAATTAAATATTCCGTTAGCATTTTAACCACATCACACTGAACATAATGCAATAAACATTGCATATAAAGTCATGTGAACTGAAAACATTACAAAATCAGCAGAATATAAAGTGCTTTTTACAGCTGAGCATAAAGTTGAAATCACCGCACATTCATACTTTTCAACTGCATATATTAAAGGACGAACTGCATTTAATATGTTCGTAAACCATCGAACATAATGACCACTGAATTGAACATAATGACAAACCAACTGCAAATAAAGACCCGTGGACCGAATATATAGCAAAATCTACTGAATATTATAACAAAAGGACTGCATTACATGATATCTGCATTGTATATAAAGTTAGATGTACCGCAGATAACGGCAAGTGAACATCATATACTGCCATATCTACTGAACATAACGGTTTTACCACTGCATATAATATGTTAACCACTGCACATAAAAGAATATGTACCAAACATAAAGACAGGTGCATATTATAATACAGTTATGGCGTTCCATACGTAACATCTACGAATATATATATATATACGATATAATATACTTGATACAAATAGAAAATAATAAGGGCACTCTGTTATGTGTTTAAATGTGTTAGAAATTAAAACCTCAGACGCAACGCTTAACTATTAAATGTCGGGATGTGCCACAAGAAAATGCACAGGCGTAATACCATAACGTGACAGGGCGACGCAACACGTCGTTAAGTATAATGATGATGTTCGTGCACCTTATCATTTTTCTAAATTAAATATTAACTGTATAAAGCTAGAGGAAATATTGGTTTGATATTTATCGCAAGGCTTGAAATTCAGAGCGTTATTTTTAAATTAAAACAAGCCGAAGGCTTTTCCTATGATCCCTAAAGAGACTTTAGTCGACTTCTACCAACTATACTTAGAGTTCAGATAATACTCCTGAAATAGGAAGAAACGTATCCCACCATTACGGCTTTACAGAATATAGAAGTACATGACTAAGTAAACAGAACTTATTACCTTTAGTTTATAAGTAACACTACTTGCTAAAAAAAAAATTAAATACATATAGTTTTCTTTATTAGAGAAAGAAGACTTTAAAAATCCGTCCCTAAGATTTTAACCCTTTCCCTCATAGAGGAAACCATGAAAAGACCTATGCGAACAGCATAAAACCAGATCAGCCTGCGAGTAACTCGCAGGCTGATCAGGTTTTATGCTGTTCGCTGCTCCTCAGTGGTCTGGTACATGTAATGAGGATTTTACAATTAAATTTGGTAAGGTTTGAGTTTGGCTTTCTGCAGATCAGGCTTTATGAGTCTATATGAGGGAAAGGGTTAAGTATTACGAAGCGATACGTTGACTGGTTGAAATCGTACCAGGCTCCACCAACTTTACTTAGCGCTAAAGTATACTTAAACACTTGGTGGCGAACTTTATCATTATTGTTTTTCTCTTAAAGAACAAATCTTTTTCTTTTGAACAGTGTTAAAAATAATTTCCAGAGTATTTCCAGATTGGATAACACATCACCCAGTCATAATTTTTATTCGGGCTCGAAATATTAGTAAATGAAAAGATATATCTTTATTCTTATAAATCAGATCAATAAACTAGACTAAAATATTATAGATGATGAAAAACGCCAAGCATTCGAAATGATTTGGTAACGATAAGTTCGTAGATTTTGAACATTACTGTCTTCACATGATTTAACAAAAGAAACAAAAAACTAAAGTGAAAATGACCGCGTTCAATACAGACCTTTAAACCTAGATTGCACTACTATAACTTAAATACATAAAAATATAAAGATATGATTTGTTAATAAGGTAATATCAACTAGCTTAAAATAAATTAACTTTTATTTTTTATTTTAATTCATTTAGATTTTGAATACAGTTTAATACTGTAATATAGTTAGAACAAAAATTAACTCTTATGTTCTGTAATTAACGTCTGATACTTATTTGTTTTTTGGGCATAATGAATTTAAATATAAACATGCAAAGAAATACTCTATTCATATTGAATCGCATCATTTGAATAACGAAAGTGCCGTCAATCCATAAGCTACGAGTATGTTTCTTTAAGTCATGAGAACAAAACGAATTGATATCGCATTGCTTTTAATGCTTATGCGTTATCTAATATGTTAAAATTGCCAATGAATTATATCAGTGTTCATTATACTGATTAAAACACCATTTATCAAGGAAAAACATTTCTTCATATTTGTACTTTCTGTATATAATACTCAGTTGTTTAAAACTACAAACTAATGTATTTTCATTTACTCATATAATGCACAATCTTAAACAAATCCTAATGAAAAATATCGTGTGTGATCAACATTATTATCCTTAAAGTTTGTCCTATTTAATTGTCTAATGAAATGCTTGTACTTTGATCAAAATGAAGCGATGCCTTGATATGGAGTAAAATATAAATGTACGGTGCCCACGTGACATTAACTTAGTTATGGGCGGAGCTTGTTGAGGCAGCGATTGATTACTATCTTCTCTTGGTACTTTATTTTTTGCATATCTTCATGTCTAAATCCTTAACGAATGAGATGATAATCTAAACCTAGTAATGAAAGATCGTAATGAATAAGGAATAACATCTACATAATACACTGAATATTCAAAATGTGTTTTAACAGAGTTAAACAACGATAAAACACTACTATTTTCTTTTGCGGAGTACCAGTTTTGTATAAAATTGTCTTTTGATGTTTGTTCGAATAGGCTTAAAAACATGTTAACATTAACATTTTCCGGATTATTCAATACATATGAAAGACCATATTCACACAACATCTTTTTTATATTTGAAACCCAGTTCATACAACCTTTAGAACAATCATCCAAAGACAAAGAGTACACTCGTTGTAAAATAATATTATCAGAATCTAATAATTTGAACCAGTATTCAAAATACTCAAATAACGTTTTATATATAACGGATATCTACCCAGCTCACCATAAACTCCCCAGAACATGTCGTATTTCTAACCTTTAAAATATTTTACAAAATTTTAAGCGAATTTTCTCTATTTCTTTAGACCTTGTATAACCCCAAACCTCAGAAGCATAACTTAAAATTTAAGCAACAAATGAATCAAACAGTTGACATAAAACAGACGAATTAAATGCAAATTTCTGACAATTAATAGGCAAAACATTTAAAGCTTTAAGTGCTTTACCAGTAATATATTCTTGATTCAGAGTAAAATTTCCCGTGTAATTAAAAACTGTCAAGCTCTATACCGTTATACGACCAATACTCATTTTGTATATTAATCTTCTGTTCTGTTCAGTATATTAATGTCACACAAGGTGAAATTGAAATCAGTGGAGCACAGAGGGGTGCATTTGGTGACACTTTTGCAAGCATTCCTTTCAGGATAGTTGACAGCTTCTTATCCCATAATTAATACATAGACTTCTACAAATCTAGGCATTCTGTTGGCACTGCTTTTCCTTTTACTTGAATCATATTGCACCTTACTGAGGTTTAGTTTATGTACTGATAAGAATATGAGACACCATAGCCATCTGTTCCCCTAATGCTAGGGATTATGACTGAAAACACTTTCCAAATGAAATAAGTAAAAGAAACTGGTAAGAAACGCACAATAATTAGGTCTCCCAAAAAACTGACTTATTGTTTTTACTCCGTTTCTTCTTCTTTTTTGAGCTGGCAACTTTGAATGGGCCATATCTCGGAGACCGCGCGACATATCTTTACAAAACTTCATACGATTATAGTCTTCAACGTGTAGTGGTGCCTCCCAGACTTTTGTAAATGGGGGCTTCCTGGGGGTCAGGCCCCACCCCCCCAAAAATGGCTTTTTGCATAAAAAATGTATTTTGGTTAAATATTTGTTCAACCATTAATCATATATTTTTCCTCAAAATGAGAAGAATTGCAAAGTTTTACTTTGGTGTCCCCCGAGGTCACCCAGGGATCAGACCCCACCCCTTCAATTTTACTTAAGACCTTATATCTCAAAACCGGTTCAGATCCCCACCCCTAAACCATATATATTCTTGTTCCTCATGATGAGATGGATTGCATAGTACTTATGTTTACATAGGTCACCAAAGGGGTCAGGCTCCACCCCCTGAATTTTACTTATGACTTTATATCTAAAAAAATTTCAGATCCCCATCCCTAAACCATATATATTCTTTTTCTTCATGATGAGATGGATTGAATGGTACTTTTTAATGTAAACATGAGTCACCAAGAGGTCAGGCCCCCACCCCCTCAATTTAACTTATATCATTATATCTGAAAACCTGTTCAGACCCCCACGAATAAATCATATATATTTTTGTTCCTCATGATGAGACAGATGAATGGTACTTCTTTAGTGTCCCGGGGGGGTGGGGGTTCAAAAACATTGATATCCCCACCAATAAACTATACAAGTGTATGTATTCATGTTCCTCATGATCAGATGGATTGAATGGTACATCTTTAATGTTCACATGGGTCACCAGGGGGTCAGGCCCCACTCCCTCAATTTTACTTATGACGTTTTGTCCCAAAAACCATTCGTGTATGATTGTCTAAGGAGAAACTTCGTTTGGGAGACTGAGTGACAGTTCACTGTTACAATTATATTATTACTTGTTTTATTTTTTTATCACATAAACATTTATGAGAGACAGTAATATTAGTTTAAAATCCATGGTAGTTTTTACTGGGTAAAATTATTCTGAATAAACGGTAATGTGAATTAATGATACTGCTCTTGATGATTCTGGATTTCTTATCCCGTCTTATAAGAGGGTCAAAGCATAAACCCACATATTAGGGGATTGAGAAAAGGGTCGCGTCTTATAGACGAATAGTCTTATAGGCGAGTTTCTATGGCATTTTTTTTTGTATATACCAAGTATATGATTAATCATGTGGTATGTTCACTTTAATAGTATAATTTTCCATAATCATTGTGTCAGATGAAAAAAACAACCTACCAACCCACCTAAAACAAATGTTGGTCGGGTAACTCCAAAAAAAAAATAATTAAGGTCAGCCTTAACGGTGTCATGAAACTACAAAATGGTTGCTTAAGAAATGAAGATGCTAGACAAAATAAAATCTAGAATTTTAATATTACCTAATCAGCTGATATCAGCCATAATCGAACTTGGCCAAGAAAATATGGCTATAAACAATGTCATAACGTTTGAAAATGATGCTTAAGAAATGGAGATTCTAGGGGGCAAACAAAGTGAAGCCTGCTTTTTTAAATATTAAAAGGGTCGTAACTTGACCAAAATGGCCAATATCAGCCGTTAACGAACTTTGCCGAAAGAGTATGGCTAGATTGCAAATAAAGTGAAATCTGATTTTTCTTTTCTTATTCATTGTCTTTCAAAATGTAGTTTAGGAAAAATACCTACCCCCCCCCCCCCCCACTAAAAGAAAGAACCACACACACACACACTTATAAATAGAAATTATTGAAGGGATAAATTAACTGGTGTGTCGCGCACATGTTATACATTGATTTCAAATTGGAGTTCAGATTTTTCAGGAACGCCTGGTTCAAGGTCTGGGTAGCCTTTAGAATCCATAGGGAACTATTCTCCCTGATACTGGTGTACAGCAGTTGAGATGTGTTTCGCCGGTTCATAACCGTTTTGTCACTGTAGCGGTCAATAAATGTTTTCTCAAGGTAACTTTATTCGAATGATTGCTTAAGATTCTGTTTTCCATCGGTATTCCAGATTGAATAAAAAATACCTCAACATATGTTCAATATCTTTATACGGGATATTCCCAGCGCCAAATCATTTGAATTCATCCAAAGATTTTCAATAGAAACGTCCTTTCTCTGGAATCAAGTCTACACATCTCTGATAGAATTTGTACACGCTCACATTCCACTTCAGTATTGTTATGCACGATAGGCTTTGCAAACTTCTCAGCCTGGAACCCGATATGCTCATCTCCACCTGAAGTCCAAACACTTTGCCATTGTCAAAAGGAAGACAGCGTTACTTAGTCCTTTTGCAGTGTCTATCGGAAGAAAATCCTCACTCTCAAAATATATTTCCCAATGTTTTCGTCACCGGGTCAGTTTGCTTTGGTTCGATACCGATGCCTTCTTTCGTGAGTTCTCGCATTCTAGTATCTCACGCGGTTCACTTGCTGCAAACAAATTTATATGCATAGACATTTCTGTTCGGAGATATCGTTGTAACCCATATATCCATCTTTTCGTCTAATTTCGCAAATGAATCCCTGTAATCAAAAGGTCATTTCCTGATAAGTTTGAAAATTTGCAATGCCCAGTGGAATTGGACAATAAAATTCTCACTGAGTTTCTTGTTGTTTGTTTCTGTTGCCAGCCCATTCACGGCATACACCTACAGCCTTGGTGTTCCCTGGGCCAGAATTTTATTTCGGTAGCGGAAATGGGTTGCATAAATCTCTCTGAAATCAAATAAGAAATTTGATTAAATCAACTACATATAGAATTCCAAAGTTTTCTTTGTATGAATTTTTTATCATCATCATCATCATCATCATCATTTACAGAAAGAAAAATAATAGCGGTCATGAAAACAAATCATTTGATCTCGACTGTTAATATTTTTACAAATATCTGGCACAAATTTACGAGAATAAGAATCGTATCCTCAGTTTGGGTGCCAAAAAGTGTGACCCGCCCAATTAAATAAGCGCACAAAATAATCCATGAAATAAAAACACGTTTTCAATATGCCGTATTACTTTGTGATGAAAGAACAATAACAACTATTATTCGATTAGATTTGAGAATGCGAGATTCTAACAAGCAAGTGTCTTTTTCGAGGTCGTATTTACTTGATATAGACATGGGGTTAAACGATTACCTTAAATAATGGAATACAGACTTTCCTTGTTGTCTTTCTTTCTGTACAGTTGCTTGGTGTCGATGTTTTACGATAATAATACAATGTTCAAGAAAAAGAAAAGATAAAATAACACAGACATCTTGTCTTGTAGACCAACGCAAATGATACATTATATGCCAATATCTGCTGTAAAATATCTGTTAAATGCATAAACGTTAAAAATGTTGATCAAATTATGTCATTTTGTATTTTATATGCATATCAAAATACTCTCATTGTTTTCATAAAAAATGATGTGAATTTGAAACACTGTCCCTAAATCACAATTTGTTATCAGCAATGTAATCACGAGGCGTTAACGGAGACATACGGAAGGTGTATGAAAACGTCAAATATAATGAGGATATGCTGAATATGCAAATCAAGTGTTCTTGTAAATTTAATTGTAAATGAATAATCTTTAATAAAATATTTTCTTATTTATGCATAATAGTCATCAACAAGTATGTACAGTTTGCCTCACTTAGCATTTATATAACATGCATTTGCATTTCTGTCCGAGAATATACACTGCTTTTGGAAGCATGATGGGCATCTGTGTTGTTACAAGAGGAAATGAGCAATCATTTTCCAATAGCTGAAAATTCCTGCTGCCTGTTAAATGTTTTCTGGGATACTTACTGAGCTTAGAATGTCTGACCGTACAACATCGGTGCTTAACCCTTTCCCTCATAGAGGACACCATGAAAAGACCTATGCGAACAGCATAAAACCAGATCAGCCTGCGAGTAACTCGCAGGCTGATCAGGTTTTATGCTGTTCGCTGCTCCTCAGTGGTCTGGAAATGAGGATTTTGTAATTAAATTTGGTAAGGTTTAACTGTGGTTTTCTGCAGATCAGGCTTTATGTGGTACCTATTGAGTGCGTCAAAATGAGTCTATATGAGGGAAAGGGTTAAAAAGCACGTGAAACTGTCAGTCAAACCGGAGACGGGTCAAAGGCGGTGTATGGCATACGTGACAAACTGTAAATACGATATAGTTTATTTTGCAATAAATTACAGATAAAAAAGATAAACGAAAACTTTATTTATCATTTTCATGAACTGCCTTTAGGTAAGCTTTTTGTGTCACCTGCTGTAAGCAGAGGTAACACATAGGGATTACTTTTCCGTCGTCTGTCTGCCTGTCCGTCACACTTATTTCCGTCACGCTTCAGCAGGTGACTTCATTTAAGAACGCCTTCATATTGGCTTCATTTGTTTGTTTCTTTGAATTTGCATGACCCTAAATAAACATTCATAAAACAAAAGGCATCATTCCAGTGTCAAGCATTCATAGACACCTACTCGCAAACAGTATCATAATCAAAACTCCATTGTGTAAACCATGTAAACCATTGACTTAAAATATGCATGCCTGTTTTTCCAAGATATCGTTATACAAACAAATGATGTCATAAAGACAAAACCTCTTCTTAAAAGGCACAGGTATTTTAATTATAACATTTTATGTTCGAATGAACGCCATGTCCTTAGACCTTGGGGGGTCTAGGTTATTTGTAGTTAAAGGTCACCTGGCGGATAGAGTTCATCAGGGTGCATGCCTCTGTGACGTTTGGAGGCTGTAGGTGAAAGACTTCCGTGTTATGGTCAAGGTAAATGTTTTGTGACAAAACAAACAGACCAAAAGCAATATGCCCCCGATCTATCGATGCATAAAAAGCTGTCGAACACAAGGGACTTATTTAACCATTTGTAACGATCGAGATGTAGGTTAATACACATCTAATGAGTATACAATGCCGGTTGTGTTATTAGTTTGATATAGTTACACACATTAGGACCAGGTTTTCTAGCGTTAATTCCCAACCGGTAAAGACAAAAATTACTATCTATTCAATTATTAATTAATGATTTTGCCTCTACATTGGCATTACAATTGAACATATACAAATTAAGAGAACATTTACTTTGACATCACAAAACAACTAATAACATTTACTGAAAATATCGGCCTATTTGTGCAGTTTATCAAAATCACGATCAGATAACTATGAGGAAAATGGCAAAAACAAAACAAACAAAAAACAAAACACACACACACACAAGTCACAAGTTATTTTTGCTAAACGTCACAGATTGTGAAATTTTGCAGAATGATTTACCACTTTTCTTTTAGATGAAGTAATTGTAATAAAAATGACAATGGTCTCGTGTGTTTATGTGTTTTTTTCAGGTAGTCATACATGTAATTAAGCCATACGCATTACTTAAAACGTTGCCTAATTTCTTAACCAAACCTAAAGACACTTTGAAATCGACTCAATCTTGCAAAAGAAGTGACAATAAAAATCCTTGTTTACCGATATTTTTCTCGAAAAGATTTGTAAACCTCGAATGAATATACATGTATCAGAGGGCGGGTTAGCAGTTCTAAGATTTGCCGATAAGAAAGCTAGTTCGTGATATATCTAAATTAGACTGTTTGAAAAAAGGCAACCCACTTCTGATAGTGTGTGTTTGTGACTGAATGAATGAGACTGAAAGCGGGAAAAAGGATACACCTCAGAATATGTTAAAATCAGTGTGTCTACGTTCCTAATGTTTTACATTTTATATCTGTAAGTTCAAGTGTGTTTTCTTTTTTTTTCTATACACACCACAGATTCTCAGAAATTGCGATATCAGAGAGCACTGCAATGAAGCCAAAGAGTCTCTCCGGAAACGTATGCTTGTCACGGACGTGCTGATTTGAAAGGTTTATAAAATGTTCAACGTGGGAACCCTCCGGGGGACAGAAATTGCAACTCAATACGGCCTAACTCGGAATGAAGACTTCCCGAATAGCAATAAAAATGCTTTTGAGATTCCAGTATCGCCGTCCTCTATTTCCTCCAGACTTAATGACATAGCACGTTTACATTTTACCGTGAGGCAACATTGATAAAAGGAACTCATACTTTAGAAAGATTTGCAAAGCTTCTTTCGACAGGCAAAGTATTAGCTTCACAGGAGGAGTTTGACAAAAAGTACTAGAATTAAAATTAAACACGTGTAATTAACCATCCGATAGCATCGAGTGATAATTTCCTCTTCCTCTTTTGTACTATTCTTGGCACACAAATATTTCCACGCTTTTACACCACATGTATGTCGAAAAGATTACCATTAAAACATTTTTTGTTCTTTTAGACTAATAATGAATTTTACTTTTTGTTAATTCTGAGAAACAGTTTCAAGTTTAATTTCCAGGCACGCAAGAAATTATTTCATAAAATAGCTGAACTTATAAAGCTCAAAATTTCTAAACCAAAGCTATAATTAAATGAGATCAATACCCAAACTGCATCGCATGACTCAATAATTTGAAATAAAATACAAAAAGTAACGGTTCCTAGACCGAATATACAATGTGTAGTTTAAATTTATGTATTTTACGTCGACTAACCCATCTCGACAGTTCCTGGGGGAAAGTTTCACTATTTCTTTTACGAGCGGTTGTACATGTAATCCCATACAGATTATAGAAAATCCATACCTGCACAATAAAATATTAGGTCAGGTGACAAAATTCACTGCGTTAAACAAACCTTTCACTTAAAATAACAAGAAGACGAATAAAACTACATCACATCTGTGAATGTTATGTTCTGTCCGATTTTGTTTGCGCATGTGATTAAGTATCCTAGAAGATGCTTAATAATTTCACCCCGAACGGGTTTCGAACCAACAATCCCCGGTCATATAGTTAGCGGAGAATGTTAGGGGAAATTTTCTTTCACTGATATCACTTCATATCTGTAATGGTTTTGACCTTTATTTTTTTTTTTGCCCTTTCCGACACCGCCATTCCTCACTCTGAAAAAATATTGCAATCTTTCAAATCTTGTAAACATTACGAACTTTAAGTTTTTATGTCCGTCTCGTTATTGTATAGCTTTAATTTAATAAAGGCAGACACCGTTTCCATCCTTATTCCCATGACTCGACATAGGTCAATCGACTAGTCAATCAATGCTTCTCCTCACAAAAATTGTTATGTGGAATATTACACCAGTGATATTTTTACAACTCTTGTAGCAAGAATCCTGGGACTCACTAGGCTAGGAAATATGGATAGTATGCAATCTAATTTGATTTCAATAGCTTTTTCTATATGTGGATGCATTGAAATTAAAACATTGCATCCACAGCGAAAACATTGCATCCTGTATGCAGGATGCAGATGAAAAAAATCACTGTTACACTATCAGATAGTTAGCCAAAGTCTATAAACTCGGTAAAAATACGATGGTTCATGGAAGCTTTAGATGATTGGCTTCCCGCGACCAAAATCGAAAGCAATTTACTCATTTCATTGTACAGTTACGAAAGAAGTCTCAGATATTATACCAGGCCTGGGGGTAGCATGGTCATCGTTCAATCTTTAGTGTCTTAGAATTACCCCAATGAGTTTTAAATTTTGAGGTTGTCTTACATCAAAAGCACGATGTACTACCTGGTCCTACGTCGTACGTTGTGTTATCATCATACAACCTTAATTATGTCGTACCATTTTAAATGTTTCATTTATTATCGATGTTTTTTTTCCTTTACTTGATTGATTGTTTGATTGGTTTTTATTGATCGATTTGTTTTGCTATTCGATCTGAAATATAACTGTTAATATTTTTAACGGCCCCAAACTATAATTCTTTCACCATGATAACAATGATTTATCTTTTTCAAAACATCATGTCTTTGAACCTAATTATTCTCTGACATATATAAACATAATGAGGTTTTGAAGTTTGTCTCAAAATTCAAATTGTAAATGATTTAACCATACAGTCATTATCATATTTCATTTTCACGCCCTTGTTTTGTTGCAGTATAAAATTAAGTACACGTATCTTGGGAATATTTTGACATTATATACTATACATATCTAATACATTGATTGAAGGTCTTACACCGGTGATAACACGCCAATTTCTCTTAAGGTTCTTTAATATACTTAAGTGACGCAAACGCAATTTCTTGCCATATATGCAAACACCGAAATTGCAATGCTATAATTTCACCGTTGTTAAGCGTAAAGGAAAATGCAATTATTTATTGCATCCTTGTAATCTGTGCTCTTAACAGATTTCGGATAAAAAGGCGAGTTTTAATTTGAGCATTTCAACAACAGTTATTAACTAGGATTTGTTTTTGAAATCAAACATATATCTTCCCAACAGCTCAACATACATTAGGTCCTTCACATAATTGAACTTGAGCATATCCAGACCACTGTCTGTAATCAGAAGTTATCGTGACCGCAGTAACATCGTATTATCTGTAATAATTGGGATGGACATCCTTTATATAGATAAATGTGGTCAGTGACAGTCTGGCGTGCTGTGGTAGGCTTCGTGGTTATCTGATTCTTAGATTTTGTTAATTAGAATACTGTTCCATGAACGCATACACTCAACATTAAAGCATTGCTTTTTTATAGTTCAATTAATTTTGATAAGAAGTATTGTATTGGTAGCTGGGGTGGTCTGTAGATTTTGCAAACGTAAATATTCGATGGTGTTAGTTATGATCTCTATGCGATTGTCTGCTGACAGTATGATTTCATTGCATTAGTAGTCACAATGAGTTATTGTTGTACAAATCATTCATTTTCTTTGGCATATTTCTTTGATTTTATACTGAAGAGAATTTCGTGGGTATATTTATTCGTGGAGTCATGTTAGAAAACAAGAGGTCAATAGAAAGGACGGTTTTCGTGGGGATTAATATTCTTTGATAAACCCCACCAATGGATCAATAAAATAAGTATCCCTCGAAAATGAATGAGGTAACAGTGGTCCTATTCCTCCTCTTTCAGCTACTTACAATGTTTTGCAAATTTCTGGGATATTGCTCTAATTTCGGGGCTGCAGATGCATGGTACGATTTGTGAGTGGATTCACAAATGTTGCTGACCTTACCTTGTTTCCTGGAGAGTAATGATTGCAGACTGGTGGTTAAATCTGTTACTTGTAAAATCAATCTGGTGAGATCTAAAATATCCAGTAATGTGACTTGATACGATTGCTAATGATTTTCTCGTTCTATTCGATGGTATCGCATTCCTAATCAGCTAATTACTTGCTGCCATTTTATTTTTAGATTGGTAATTTAAGCCGTGTTCGTGTATGGGTTGCATTAAACAAAAATGTCTGGCATCAAAATTAAATGATGTGATCAAAGGGAGACAAACAAAATGATAGTGGTATTACTATATGTTATCCTTTTGACCTATTATCTCTAAGTGTATCCTTGGTTTTGGACCTTAACTCATGTTCTTAAGCACAATACATCATCTCATGTTGACAAATATTTCTGGGAAGTTAATTTAATATTCAACCTATACATTTTCAGGGTCATGACCTTTGACTTCCTAAATATAGCTACGGAAGTATTGCTCGCGACACGCTGTCAAGGTACAATTCAAAGTAACTGCAAAGTAAGTTCAAAATCAACCAAGGAATGACAAAGTTATGGAGCGGAAACGAAAATAAACATCTTTTTTAGCTTTAAATTCTAAGTATGACCCTGATCTTGAAGCTATACACACATTATCTCATGACGGCGAACATTTCTGCCAGGTAATTTGAAAATACGTCATGGAATGACAAAGTTGTGCGGACAGGATTTGAGACATTCATCCATCCAGCCAGGCAGACAGTATGCACGAAATCAAAATGTCTCAAAATGTCTCAATAATAATTAAACTTGTGTTGTTTATATACGCATTGCTTCTAATGTTTAGAGACGAGGTACCCGGGAACCCGTTAAGATGTAGTTACTGCATTAATACACTTAACTAACACATTTAAATACGATTCGGACTTTGTACACCCGAAATACGTCCATCTTAAAGCATGCGGCGATAATTCCTTCAAGTTGAAAGATTATAAAATTGCATTAAAAGATAGCATTACGAATTGGCTTCACTTAAATGCATGTTATAGAGAAAAGAAGTACATGAGGTATCATAATAGAACAGGTCGATATCGGGTAACGGGTAATGATTTTGAACCCGGGTACCTGTAATTTTCTACCCAACCCGCGGGTACTCTAATACTCGTTTTAGCCATATTTGCTGCAATACTCGTATGTAAGGAGTTTTTTTTTTTCAATCAACTGATTTTAATTTCATTTTGTCAAAATACTGTCATGTTCATAAATTAAAAACCAGTTTGAAAACAAAGATCATAAAGACTGACTTCAATAAATATCAATGCGTTAAGAGAATAGGGTTTATAATGACTTTATTGTGATGATGTCGAATTTCTTTTGCCTATCAAAGTAAATTTAATAAACGATGATCAAATTTCAAGTGGTGCCAATAACCCCAATTATAAAACCCGCTTAGTCTTGCGTAAAAACGACTGTTTAAAGAAAAGATGAACGCATCATTTGTCTCAATGGACTGCTAACAATACGCATATCGCCTCACTTACTCTCCTTTTTTCTCTTGCCTACAGTTCATAGGATTATATTAATATATGGAAGCAAATTTAAAAAATCAAACTTTGATTACTGAATGTATGTATATTTTTTTTTTAAAAAATTGTTCTTGTATTGCAATAATAATAATAAAAATATTGTAACAAAATGATCTCCGATGCGACTCGAACACACACCCCTTTTAAACGCTGTTTGTATGGCAAACAACCTAACTACTTTAGCTACTGTACTATTGGACCAACTTGCAATCTGTATATATATCATTTACAGTAAAGACAAAATGTTTAGGAAGACGAGGAATCCATCCCCATTTACAGAAGTGTAATGCGTAGGTTCAAATAGACTTGTTCACAAACAAAATCCTCATTTCAGTGTTGTTATAGAAACCGATTTATAACTTTTCTGGAAACTGATCTTTCATGAAGTGGAGCGCAGCTGCACTTGTGCATATTTGAGAGTGTCTAAATACACACCGTGTCGGATTGCCGGATTTAACGTCTTGGTCTCCGACGTAAAGCCGCTTGGTGTTCTTAATGATTGAAATAAACACCTATTATGTCGAGCAAAAACATTCCGTCTTTTTTCTAGTGATATATATGGGTACACATTTCCATATGCAGTTATCTTCCAGAATATTTGCATATATATTCAAATGTGTTTCTACCTGTCTCGATGGCCGAGTGGTTAGAGTGTCCGCACCGTAATCGGCAGGTCGTGGGTTCGATGCCTGGCTGCGACATACAGTCGTAAAAAGTCCCCTTGCTTAGCGTAGGAGTATACGTATCAGGTTAGTTCTCATTGTGATTGGCCCGGTGTAAGTATAGTTTGACTGGGTATAATATCATGTCACATTTCTGATACTGCAGTATGGCAGCACAATATCTGTCTCAAGTAGATATAGCCATAAAAGACAAATGTGTTTCTCAATTTCATTGTCGTTATATACCATTTCGAATTTGTTTCACTTCCAGCATTCTTATGATTGACGCCCATGGAGAGCTTCGGTAGTCAATTGGGAAATCGGTGCTGTGAAATACAGATTATATATTAACAAAATATCTCAAAATGAGACTTTCCTCAACTCAATAATCTTAAAGTTCTGAATATTCCATCTTCAGTGAAAACAAGCAAATTACAAAATACTTGAATTCTATACTTGTCAGTATATTAGAGACTTATGGTGTCTTTGGCGTAAATCAAAATAAACTCTGCAGAAATGAAACCGTAAGTCACATTAATCAGAAGAAAGCGCTCTACGGAAGCCAGGTCGGAACATTTATATTATAAGTGTCGGAGTAGATACTGCAATATTCATCAGTCATGCTACCCTAGGTATGATTGAGTCACTATCAACAACAATTAATGAAAAATTATTGTATTATTTCGTTAAAAATAAAATTGCTTCACCGTCGTATGCATATTCTAAAGGTATATATCTGTTTGCATTTTTGAAGAAATTAACTCAATTCTCTTATTCAGTAATCTTCCCTCTAAATTAAAAAAAGGATGTCAGTAATAAGTCTAAAGAAATATGCAGGAATGTTCGGAACACGAAATACATCAATTAGAGTTCGTGTTCAATTAAATTTGTTGCTAACAAAACTTACGTGATCCCCTGGAGTTCAGGATGTTTTTTTTCAATATCTTTACTCGGTTGAACATGATATATTAAATACTTATTGCAGATTGGATAAATGGAAAAAAATAGACTCAGTTAATTATTGTTATTAATGTTATATTTTTTCTTATTGTAAAATTTTGGCCACGTCTGCAATTTACACAATTAAGGAATAAGATAAATGCGTTTGAAAAAAACAACAAGAAACAGTGAACTCTGGGAACAGAAGTTCACTAATAAAGTAATACATGTAGATCAAATTGTCTCATATGTATGGCTCAGATTATAATATATTTTATGTCAACACTATTGTGCGCGCACGATTCTGCAAACTAATTAAAAAGCTTTAAACATATGACTAGAATAATGAAGAAATATGACAACTGGTATGCGCGCAAGAACTGTCCAGCCAGTCCGCAAAGTAGTGAGAAACCATGTCGATGGGTTTAGCGTGATGAAGTCCTTCCTAAGACGACATTAGCCAGGAAGAACACCTTGAGATCGAACCAAAAAAAAAGAAAAGAAAAAAGAAACAGCAAAAACATGATCTGAAACAATACAAAAGTTCATTATGCATAAACAAGCAAAACCTTACCAGACTTAAACATGAAAATATACAGCTCACAAAAGGGGGTTATTAGCAAAATTGATATGATCCTAAAGAAATTAAACAGACAGAATACTTTATTCACCCAAAATTACATGGTGATAGCAGATTTCAAGTCACAAATAGATGTCCTTGAGAGCCGGAAAGGCAGAAAACGGTGCAGCGTTAGATAAACACGACTAAAATATTAACCTTCACCTGCAGGGGGAACAGGGGTGCCGAAAACGATGTAATGGGATTTATGTTGATAAACGACAAATCTCATTATTGCAGATGGGATAATTTGGCCATGGCTTCAATTTACACATCAAAGAACAAAATAAATGCATTTGAAAAACAAGTTAACTCTGGGAACAGAAGTTAACTAGTCAAATAATAAATCAAATTGTCTCACATATATGACTCAGATTATGATACATTGTATATATTCTCTGTGGCCGAGAGGGTAAAGTCGCTGACTTTTACACTCACTCAGCCCCTCACCGCGTGGGTTCGAATCCCGGCAAGGTCATTCGGATTTTCATGTGAGGAAGCCTTCCAATTGGCTTGCGGTAGGTCGGTGGTTCTACCCGGAGCCTCTGTGCATTCGGAGTCTTCCTCCACCTGTAATTAGCTGGACGTCGCTATATGACTGAAATACTGTCGAAGCGACGGTAAACTCAAAAAGTCAAGTCAAGTCTTATGTTACCTTGATTAACCGTCACTGCGCCAATATTTCAGCCATATAGCAGCGTCAAGCTAATTTCAGGTGGAACCGAAGTAACTTTTGACATATGATGACATATAGCACCGAATGAAATTCACCTTACAGGTAAGTCTTGTCCAATTTTATAATTGCTGCACCGAGCTTTACCGAGGTAGAACAACCGATTTATCGCAATCTCTTAAATAAAAAAAAATCCGACTTTACCTTAAACTCTCCCAGCCAGCTGATTTACTGCCACAACCGACTCGTTAATGATCCTAGTCGTCGATCTTAAGTTTTATTTAAATATCTTAGACAGACACAACATTCATGAAACAATATTAAATACTTTATAAGCATATTGAACGAA
The DNA here is from genome assembly GCA_021229015.1 of Solen grandis. Lineage (NCBI taxonomy): Eukaryota > Metazoa > Mollusca > Bivalvia > Adapedonta > Solenidae > Solen > Solen grandis. The sequence continues at coordinate 34,241,975 of CM037781.1, read as the reverse complement.
TCTATATCAGCATATCGAGATTTATTTCTCTCAATATATTTCAACTTAGCTCCCTGCAATATTTTACCCTGGTAGTGCACATTCCGTAAATTTGAGTCTTAAAAACAGACCTAAATGACTGATGAGTTACCCTATAGCGACGTGCCTCAATCCCCGTGATATTTTGTCGTTATAGATTTAAGATAGGTGTTTCCTTTTTTGAAAGATTAGAACTAAGTATAATTTAACACGTGCAGAAAACTATATATCATTTAGATCAAGACTGAAAATGGGGTCAATAACAACAACAACAACAAAACTGGGAAAGGTTTCTCTTATGCTGTATTTTCACAATTCTCGACACAATTGTAATCGTGGTTTTGACTGTGGTCTTTATCGTGGATTTATCGTAGTATTTCTACCATTTCTTATCAGGTATCAAAGCGCCAGCAATTGCATAAGAACATATCGAATCGCATCACCTCGAATCCAAATAAAATAATGCAGAGAAGTTCCGATCGGTTACGAATGGCACGAAGCTACATAAAATATAGGTATTCACGTATCTGCGAATGGTCATTCGTAGCGTTCGAACAGGATCACACGACAGTTGGAACCTAGCATTATATACAAATTGAATATGGCCGCTATAGACCATCTCACTCTGAAAAGAGGCGTGAACCTACGTGAATCAACGAGAACTCCCAGAACGCCTACTAGAAGTCTACATGCTGGTGTATAATTTCAAAAATTGTTATATGGAAAATCAACAAACTTTTGAGTTTTTTTCCACAGTCACTGAACGGTCAGTTTAAATCGGCGAATTATACCGAGCCCTTGGTGAAATGATCTATATCACCTCTGTTATGATACTTTGTATTAGATAGCTTCACTGATTACCTTGAAAACCTACATAACCAATCAACTGTACTGTTTAATATAATTATATGTTTCTTATCATTTCGCATCTTTCTCCCTATATGTAAATCTTCTAACCGGAAATTCTATAAATGTATGTACAGTAGAAACTCACTTAGCGGGCACCTTAATAATACGGGCAACTTCTAATTACGGGCAAAATTCGCGGTCCGGATCGCTTTGCTATATGTTAATTTGCCCGCAAAACTCAATAATGCGGGCACCTGGCTATTGCGGTCCCGATCGGTGTTTACAGTGCAAAATGAACATAGCTAAAGCAGGCACCTGTCCAAGGGCGATAACACGTATATGTAATTTATTTGTAAATATTCCCTTAGTCTATACTAGATATACTCTGGTGATATAAAGATTTGTTCTGTTCTGTTCTGGTTGTATTAAAAGAAATGTTGTGATATTGACTATTTGTGTATGTTTTTCACACATACAAAGATTAGCCCCTAAAAATTCAAATACTAGAGTTACTAAGCACTAAGTAGTTTGAAATATTCCTGCTAGGCCATTTATTAGGGAAAATAGGAATGTCAAACAAAGATTGTTTGTGCTATACGAGTACATATGTTAAAGTAAAAAAAATAATTAAAAAAAAAAAGTGTCCGGTATTTAAACTCCTTTGAGACATCTCGACGTCAAACTGACAAATCAGTCCTCTGAACATATTACATACGAAATGCATTATGGAAGAACCGATTTAGGCTTTTATAAGTATTCAACGAAATGGACGTTAAGTGTGGTGGCTAATTTTTGCCATTTTTTTCGTGCTCGCGCGCAAGTTTGTTGCGATGTGCGTTTCAAACGCGCGGACTCGACATCGCAACAAACTCAGTGCGAAGACACGACAATCAAACGCCATAACGTTGGCGTCCTTTTTTGTCGTGTCTGCGCGTTTGAACGTCGTGCTGTCGCGTCCGCGCGTCAAAACAACGACCAGCTGCACTTGCCGTGTTGTCGTGCCGTCGCCTTCCGGTTCGCATGCACAGAAATGTAACCTTACATGGTGATTCCATATGAATAATATCCTTTAGTATTCTTCTTGAATAATACACATACATCTATAATTGTTACGATAATTTTGATCAACTGTCTGACTAGACAATGGTTGTTATGAAAATGTTAAAGATAAGCATAAGGTTTTTTGTATTGCACTGTATATAGGTTTATTTCTTTTATCAGCACGGCTTTGCTGGTTAAAGCGTTTTTAGATGGAAGATAGCACACGAACATGCATAAGTAATATCATTCTGGTGTGTCGGCGACCTTCAAGACGCTATTATGGCATCATTTAGTTTTTGTAACGTTGATATATATATATGCCGGATACTCCTATAACGAAATGCTTATTATACTACATTGTTGTCATGGCATCACATTCAGGTATGTGCAGATTTATTTGGCCTTTTTCGCAAGAATATATGAATATATAACACGTATATGATAATTAAAGCAGAGTTAATCTTGGATAATGCAAGTTGTTAGCCTTTGAAATATGTTTTAAAATTGAAATTTAGTTAAAGCGCATCCCCGGTGCATATGTGTAAAGCTTCTGCGCATGCGAACCGGAAAGCGACATCATAAAAACACGACACGTGCAGTCTGTCATTGTTTCATGCTTCGCTCCTTAGACGCGCGGACGCGTCAGCACGACGTTCAAACGCGCGGACACGACAAAAAAGGACGCCGACGTTATTGCGTTTGATTGCCGTGTCTTCGCACTGAGTGTTTCGCGATGTCGTGTCCGCGTGTTTGAATCGCGACAAATAAGCGCGCGGGCATGACAATAGTGATTATTTCGCACCGTCGCGCTTCGAAGCGTCGCGTTTGTGAAGCACGACACCGCGAAGACACCATAGTGAAGAGACATTAGAATCCTTTTTGTATCATCAATGTCATCCTCGCTACTACTTGTACCGATGGTTTGTGAGTCTCCTTGACTTGAATTAAAAGGCTTAAACACATTAACTGTTAAGTGCTATATTTTGGATGGTTTCCTTACTTTCAGTTTTACATATGGTAAGGCTTGGTATTCATTTGATAAAAAAGGGAGTCATTGGCTTAAGGATGTCAGTAGCTAGGTCACGTCGACATTAGAAAATAAATAAAAATATAGTGATTTTGAGGTAAACTCTTTTGAAAAAAAATCAGCTTTTCTGAGATAATGCCATTATCTTATTTTTGTTATATTTTCATTCATGCGAAGGACAAGTTTTCTTCTGTAAATTTTAAATTATAAATTAAAGGTTATACATGTACCTTACTTATTTCGTACATCCGGTAAACGTCAAATATTCGTAAACTATTAATCCAGGCACGTTTAAAATATTATTACAAAATATCGAGGGCTGACCGCGACACTGTTCTAAGTGCACATAGATTTAGAAGGAGATAGAGCAGTTTCGCGGTCAGCCCTCGATATGTTTTCTTCAATTACTTGGACAACATTTTATTTGAAGATTATACACGCATGCTGTGCCAAAGAGTAGTATGCTGACTACTGGGCTGCCAACTTCACGCTGCCAACTTTACGAAGATAGTATTGGACTGGTGTCCTTTCATAGATCTGCCCCTGTTGTAAGAAATTGAGAATGATTGAAGGATTCTAAACTTGAATCGACTATATAATTATGCAAGTGATAGATCCATCCACTACACTCTCCCAATAGACCATTTCACCAGAGGATCGACAATAACCGGTATAATTTGCTGATTTCAAATGACTAATCAGTTACTGGGAGAAAATCTCAAATGTATGTTTATTTCCCATTGAAAAATGTGGGCAATTTCACATCATTCAGATTAGGTTTTCGTTGTGTGCTCGTTGATTTACAAAAGTTAATGTCTCATTTCGGAGTGAATCGGGTGATACCGTTGGCTTTACAGCATCGTGGCGTAAAACATGGGGCACATTAATGGAGATGAGATCAGAATGTTTGTTTTCATAAAATCTTGGACAGGTTCGAAATTTGGTCATTTGGAGTCAAAAAGTAGGTCATGAGATCAAATCTTAGAAAAACTTTGTTAACACCCTAGAGGCCACATTTTTGGGCCATATCTTCATGAAATTTAGTCGGGATGTCTGTTTCCATAAGATCTTGGACAAGCTCGAAAGTGGGTCATGTGGGGTCAAAAAGTAGGGCAATATGAATAATCCAACATATGTTGCTCATTTATAATCTGGTGAGCGATTCAGGGCCATCATGGCCCTCTTGTTATCTGTATACCGCAACCTAAAAAAGGCAAAACGCCGTCAGGCAAAGGGAGCAGATAAAAAAATCACAGTTGTTTGATTTCCAGGTAAATGATCCAGTCTATTTTTTTTTCAATTTCCAAAACTCTGGAAAACATTACCTTAGGTGGAAGCCGTATAATAGGATAATGGAACAGGTGTCTGACCGAACTTTTCTAATATATTATTTTCTAATCAACTCGACAATTACATAATAAAATGTCATGCTGACCAAATTCGCATTGCTAATTTAGACAATTGGGAATTACCAATGTCCACAGATCAACGCCCAATGAGGCGATCCGCAGTTAAATTGCCTCCTGTCGACTCCGATTTAAGTTCCTCGGATAGGTCCGGGTCTGAAAACTCAGCTAAATCAGCACGCATTAAGCAAGGGAAACGCTATGTCCATCGGCGGGAACATTCGTCAGATGAGGAGGATATTCTCCTCCGACAGCTACAAACACGCCTACAGGCACAAGGAACTAACCACCAGCCGCAATCAGGAGACAATAATTCCTCTGACAATTTTGATAATTCCCTATCCCATCAGACCTCTAGCTCAGGCTACGTATGGATACGGGATCTAACACTCAATCTTCAAGCCCTTCTGAAGCAATGTCAACAAACTCTGACACTGATTCTGCGCTTGCCCAACCCACCTGTGATGAAACTCAAATGCAGGTTCGAGTACAATATTTATTGCATGCCATAGCTGCGTTAATGTAATAAATGTAGTACCGTTACAAATAAGGGAAACTCCGTTACATATTCTTAATTGGTTGTTTTGTTTGTAAATAATAGAAGCCAAGACCCAAAAGGCCAAGACGATGTTTAAAGGGCAGGTAAACGGGATTACCGGTGTTATAAAATTAGCCTCTCCTTGTATATCTTATTGCCATTAGTGACAAATAATGTATGTAAATATTGCACTTTACCAGTCAATTAATTGTTGTACCCGCAGATAGCGGTAATCGGATTAGTAAAGGTGTAACAGATATGTCTGCTAAACAGTTCTGTCGAAGCATATGTCGCGAATAGCTGCCGAGAAATAAAGGTAAGCTGCGAATTACCAGATTATAGTGCGTAACTACAATGATGCCACAGCAAAATTTATTATGGTGTATTTATGAGTTTTGACTGAGGCCTACAGACGAGTATATGTAAATAGCTAAGAATTTATCTTTAATTATGAAGGTCACAATTATGTTAATAGGCAATTTCTTAATTGTAAAAAATATGTATAAAGGATTTGCTTATGATAGTGAGGATTTCAAAGAAAAACATCCAAGTTCTTAAATTGTTAACACTTTAGTAAATATATGAGTATGCTAATTTATTGTACATAAGGCTGTAAAATACTAACACACTTAAGTTCTGCTTCCTGAACATCAGCTGCAAGGCTTTCCATTCTAAATTACCATTGCCTATGTTTTATGTGCATCATAACCAAGTTACTCTCAGCGATAATCTCCCTCCATTTACCAATACCAATTTCACGGACCTAAACATTTGGGAACCAATTCACACCTCCGTAAACAAAAGTTTTGTACCTTCCTTTCCAAGGCATCTCGCAGAAATCAAGCAACTTCCACTTAAGCATCTTGTGGCCGGCCCAACTGCAAATGATTGACAATTTCTCTTCGGCTTACCTCACTTCCTCGAACATTAACAAATGGTATTACGTTGGCTCTGGCGTGACAATTATATATTTCATTGGGGGTGTAATTCTCATTATGTGTTTATGCAAATAGAAGGGTTTCGTCACTTGTTCTGTCATTAGGCGTGATCATGAACGTGAGGACCGAGGTACTGCCAACCGTGAGATCCGTGGGAATAATGAATATGTTCCCATGGTACCAGTGGATCATACAACTCCTGGGTACAGCGAGAACAAGTTGCTGAGAGCCGACTTTCCTTCTACGCCGCCGTTTTACAACCCACTTCCGGTTGCTAACCTACACTCCGAAGTGTCCACACCAGATCAACCAAAATCTACCGGAAGTCAGTTCATCCAACAACTTTACCCTCGTGTTGGATCAGCAGACGTCGGAGAGACTGCAACTGCTACGGCTCCAGTCAAAACAAACTGATATGGAACCTTATTACCGCTCGACACCAGGCTTACCAACAGATTCCGAGGATTGTGTATAAAATGTTCATTTGAACCTTATTTTCACTTTACGTCCGACTAACCAACAGATTTCGAGGATTGCGTATAAAATATTTCTTTGGAACTTATTTACGATTTACACAAGGCTAACCAACAGATCCCGAGGATTGTATATAAAATGTTGCTTAAATTAATTAAAATCTGATGTTATTCCAATCCTTTAAATGGACTTATCTATCACATTATACAGCATTATCGCTGCAAATATTCTGTTCATTTATTTTGTTTCTTTTGTTATGTATATGTAAATATAATTTGGGGTCTTTATTTTTATGGCAGGCGTGCTTTATTTGTATATAAATACATATATAATTATTTTCATACCGCTCCACTGCAATTGTAATCACTCATTTCAAAATACATATATATATTATTTTGACAGGCATGGCTTCTTTAAATGTTAATTGAAGTAGGGGGAAAAGAGTGTAATATTATTGGACTCTAGGTAGACGCTATTGTTACATATTCACTGTTACTAACCTATTATAGATACAATTAAAGATTATAACTGGAGCGTTGCATTAGTTATGCAACGTCTGTCTCAGTGGTGACTGTCATTAATACAAATAGTTGTTATTATATAATACATATGGTTACTGACTGGTTGGATGGTAACCCACCAATATATAAGCTGACCGGTCAAGGGTATAGCGAGAGATCTTGTTAGAGCCTCGAGACTACCTCTAGCACGAACTTGCCAGATACACTGGGGACTGAATAAATCTATTGCCAGCCACCACCGTCTCGTTTTAATTTATTCCGGCTACACTACAATACATTATGCGTGTTACTGTATTTTATTTATGACTATAATCCTAATCGCATTTTGTCTCAGTGGCCATGTCTTAAAATGCACACATCTATCTTGAATTATTAATATGATGGTTTTTGAAACATGTTTTAAAATCTCTCTCTCTGTCTCTTTCTCTCTCTGTCTCTCACACACACACACACACACACACACACACACACACACACTTTTTATATCATTTGCATTTATTTACGATTGTAATAAGTGTTTTGATTACATTTGAATTTAATGGAATTGGCCAAATCTAGTTTTCCCATCATAATGTCATATATTTCTTTCCACACCACTAGGTTAGCTTGAAATTATAAGATCAGTACAAGAATAGATTTTGTTCTTACAATAACATGTTTTATCAGTTTAAATCAATATCTTGTGTTTCTAAAGCCTTTTTAGGACGAATTCTGTTGAAACAACAACAACAAAAACAGTAAATAAATATTTTAAATATGCTCCTGAATAATATGCCTCTTCTTTACGACATTGCCTGGCTGTGTACATATCCTTAACGATATTTCGAGCAAGTTGAAGCTGAAATCCAAATTGTAACTTTATTACATCTAAAAATGTGTTTATTCCGGGTTAGGTCGTATTTAGGTTCAATTACTGTGATGTGGAGGGTTTACACTTTGAGTACAGGAAGGACATTTTAAAACAAACAAGACCGTGAAATGAACGTCTTTTCTGTATTATCACTCTGTTGCATTTGTAACGTCTTGCCAGCTGATGCAGTATTTCTCGGGAATTGAAACAGTGCCGTGGGAAATGTACTTACATATGTTAATAAAGGAATAAATCATGCTTAAAAGTGTATTTAGGTCAATTAGCTGAATTACATTGTTGAAAATACACATTAGTGAGAGTCATTACAAAGAAATGTACGGAAACTATGTCTCTAATCAACTTGAAACGGAATTGGAATATAATCAAACCTATACTGTAAATCATTAATTTTCGTTTGCATTAAATTTCGTTGATGATGTACCTAAACGAATTTCGTGGGTACATTTTCTGGATCTATGTTCTAGAAAATGTGAGGTTCGTATACGAGACAAGTTTTCGTGGGAATTAATATTCGTGGATAAAATCCTCCACGAAATCGACGAAAATTGTGCCACACGAAAAGTGAAAAACAACAACAACAAACAGATGAAAGATAATTTATTTTGACGACTTATAAAGTGAACACAAAATTAATTGTTTCCTCTATTAACATGAAATTAAAATCAATTATCGATTTGTGTAAAAAAGGGGGAAAGACACGGTATACCAGTCACTCAAGACCTTATAAAAACGTTGCGACGTGAATATTTGATATGGCATAAATATGATTTCTATCTAATGTACTTTGCATCAAGAAATGATAAATTGTTTTTGTGTTTCTTTTCATACATATTATAATTAAAATTGATAATAATATTAATACATAGACGAGGAAAGCATTTGAATTCCTCTGCAGTATGAATAACAAATTACTTCCTACTCGTGGATAAATTCAACCTAACTTTTACCTTATGAATATTCGTGTACAAATTTATAACAAGATGAATATAATTTTACTGAACAGTAAAATGGTTTATTATATATACCTATACATATTCTGGCTCAAATACATGCAAATACAACGCAACAGATTAAAATTCCGTATTATGTCAGTGAGAAATACGGTGATAGCGTGACGTCAATTTCGACTTTCGCGACATCACTTTCTTGAATATTTATACTTAGGTATATAATTAATATAAAGGTAAATTATGTGGCAGTAGCTATTCGTGGCTTTGTATTTCGCTAATCGCAGCATAGGAAGAATTGACATCGGTCTCGCGATAACATTTTTCCCACGCTGCTGGCAAAATAGAAGGCCTCGAAAAGCTACTGCCACATGACATTCCCTATTTATGAGACGATGGAATTTTATTTGTCAAGCAGACTTTGTCATATTGTTATGTATAAGCAAACAGACTGAGGAGACCTTGATTATTCTACGCGTCAAACTCATATAGGTAAGGGTAAACGATTCTCTTTTTTCCACACCATTTTAATTTTAATTACCGATGCATGAAAGATATCATTGTTTATTTACTTATTCTGCCTGTCTGTCCGTCTGTAACACATGTCCGCTCCATATCAACTAAACCCCTTAAAGAATGTTATTTGTCTCCCAGTGAGACGATGTACAGAACCAATATTTCAAACATG
>CM037781.1:34197358-34232557 GCA_021229015.1 Solen grandis | reverse complement strand
TATTTTTGGGTTTTTTATTCGGCCCCCACATAGCTAAAAATCTAAAAATTTTTCATTAAAGTATATGAACAAAAGTTTTAGTTCCTCAAGAGCCCTTTCCATTGAGGGTTTAGTTTTTGAAAGCCGGGCTTGATTTGGTCATTTACGGCAGTACAAAGTTTGATCCTTTTTGGAATAATTGTAAATCAGGTTTTATGCTTCAAATTCTGATACATAAAAATAAAAAGTTCGACTTGTGCGACTAGTATACTTGATTGAACTATTTGCTGCTTTGCTGGGGTACCTAACAGTAAAATTTTAATCAATTTTTTTTCTCATTTTGCCGCTAGGGGGCGCTTTTTCTTGAAATCATTCTTTTGCTTATAACTCAAAAAAGTTGAAGTCCGATTCGAATGCGTTTTTTTTGCATTTTGTTCCCTGTTGATAGCCTCATAACACATGATAGGATTCGAGGTCCGTGTGGCTGAAAGCTTTTGAGCTACGGAAGGTTGAATGTTCAACCTTGAAAAAAAACCCAGAAACAAAACAAAACTGTGAAAAATGAGGGTAGGTCTTCGAAAACCTATCCGTTTTAGTTAGAGATCAGATAAAAGAATTCTGTCTCCGGCATACCATTTGAAAGACGTATACACACAAAATATAGGGGGTGGCGAATTAAGGAAATGCGTTGTTTGTCCTCTAAAAAACGGTCAATCTTCACTAAATTTTAGGAAAAATTAAAATTTCAAAAACATGTCATTTGTCGCTCCTGACTTTATTGTCTGTTCATTCTTCATGAAATTTTCACAAGTTAATGTATTGTTATGTTTGAAAGGGCCTCTCAATTAAAAAGTTAAAAACATTGAAAAGGGCAAGGTCATATTACGATAATTGTGTTTTTATTCGGCCCCAAAGTGCTCCAAAACTAAAAAAAATATTTCATTGAGAGTATATGAACAAAAGTTTTAAGTTCTAAATAGTTCTTTTCGTATAATGTTTAGTTTTTAAGATCGGACTTGATCTTTTCATTTTACGCAATCCAAAGTTTGATCCTTTTTTGGAAAAATTGTTATTCAGTTTTTATGCTTAAAATTGTGATATATAAGAAAGAGAAGTTCGATTAGTGCACTTATATACATTACTTGTTTGAACTATTAGCTGCATTTCAAGGTACCTAATCGTAAAATTTTAATCTTTTTTTTTTTCCCCATTTGCCGCAGAGGGCGCTTTGCTTAAAATCACTCTTTTGCCTATAACTCAAAACGTTAAAGTCCTAATTAAAAATTGCGGTTTTCAGCATTTTGTTCCTTGTTGACAGCACCACAGAATGCGATGTGATGTGATGATGTGATAAGGGTATGGGGAAATATTTGCGCTAGAGGAGTTCATTCCAAAAAAAAACACAAAAAACTGTGCAAATGAGAGTAGGTCTTCAAAAAACCTTTGCGTTCTTTTTTCATATTAAAAATTGTGGCTGAATTGAAATAAAGTGTTTCAAGTTGATTAGGTTAAAAGCGAAAACCAGATACCGCTTGCGGTTCTAGTTTTTTTTTATTAGGTTTTCGCATCGCTTGCGAAAACCTATTGTTCTTCTTCTGTTTTATTTTTTTTTTTTATTTTTATTATTATTTTTCTAACCTTTTTTTGTGAACGGCATATCACCATGATAGAAAAAAGTCACATTTCTGATTTCTTTACCAGTTTTGTCCTAAGATCTGAATTTGATCCTAACGTTGAGAAAATTTTCATTTTTGTCTTAGTTTTGCCGCTAGGTGGCGTTTTGTAAAAATGACTAAGGGCTAATAACTCTGTTTATTTGAGGTCCGATTCAAATGTGGTTTTTTTTGCATTGTGTTCCTTGTCAGAAACTTATAAAATATGATACGTTTCAATTATTTGCGTATATAAAACTTTCGTGCTACAGGAGGTTGAATGTTCGAATCTCGAAAAAACGATGAAATAAAGGTAGGTCTACGAAAAAAAGTCCCCATTTTTTTCAGAGATGAGATAGGAGAATTTTGTTTGTTGCATATGATTTGCAAGACATATACGCACAAAATATATATGGTGTGGCGATTTTGAGAAAATGAATGGTTTGTCCACAGTACGCGGTCAAATATAACCAATATTTTCGAAAAATCAACATTTTAAAAGCATGACTTTTAAGGTTATTTGCAGCTCCTGACTTTATTTTTTATTCAATCTTCATCATTTTTTCACTGTTAATGCATTTTTATAAAACAAATAAAATCATAGAAAAAAAATCACCCATAATATGCAAAGGTCAAGGTCATATACCAATTATTATTATATTTATCGGCATAAATATAGCTCCAAATCTAAAATATTTTTATAGAAAGTATATGAACAAAAGTTTTAGTCTGTGAAGAGATCTTTCCTTGGTGTTTAGCTTTTGAAGATCGGACTTCATTGATCAAATGACCACAGTCCAAAGTTTGATCCTCTTATCAAACAATTGTATATCATATGTTTCCCCTTTTTTGCTGCTCTGACTTTATTTTTTGTTCAATCTTCATCATTATTTCACTGTTTATGCATTTTTATAAAACAAATAAATCATAGAATAAAAATCAAGTATAATATGCAAAGGTCAAGGTCATATACCAATTATTATTATTTTTATCGGCATAAAATAGCTCCAAATCTAAAATATTTTTCGAAAGTATATGAACAAAAGTTTTAGTCTGTGAAGAGATCTTTCCATTGGTGTTTAGTTTTTGAAGATCGGACTTGATTTGGTCATTTTACGGCAATCCAAGTTTTGATCCTCTTTAGAACAATTGTAAATCAGTTTTTATGCTTCAAATTGTGATATATAAGGAATAGAATGTTTGACTAGTATACTTGATTGAACCATTTGCTGCATTGCTAGGTACCTAATAGTAAATTTTTAATCAGTTTTGGTTCTCATTTTGCCGCTTGGGGGCGATTAGCTTGAAATCACTATTAATAATTAAAAAAAAATGAAGTCTGATTTTTATGCGATTTTTTTTGCATTCTGTTCTTCGGTGACATCAATTTGAAATGACACAAAAAAGATAATGCGATATTTCATAAAAATGATAGTAATTCAATGCAACAGTTGTTCGTAATAGTGTTGACTGGCATATTGCATTGTCGTGTGTCATTTTATACTGTTGTTTGTCGTTTGCAATTGTTGTTTATCGAATACAATTGTCATTTGTCTCCATCATAAAGCTAAAAACCATATAACATTGCAGTACTCGAAGTCCGTAAAAAATGTTTTCAAGTTTACGACTACATAACAGACAGGTAATACTCAAAAGTATTCTTCTTGGTAAAAAGTCTGATTATACATTGCGACAAAAATGTTTGAATGATCACTGTTAACAGTATTCAACAAGCCATTGAACGAAGAAATATGTTTTTCGAATCATGCGACTCATGAACTGAATGGAATTGCTTTCATGAAAACTGATGATATCGCGATTTCATAATGACAGGTAATACTCAAAAATCTTCTTTTGGGTAAAAAGTCTTCTTAAACATTGCGACAAAAGTCTTTGAAAGATCGCTGTTAACATTATAAACAAGCCATTGAACGAAGAAATATTTTTTCGAATCATGCGACTCGTGAACTTAATGGAATTGCTTTTGCGAAAACCGATGATATCGCGATTGCGATTCTAGTTAAAACTGTTCTTTCATGCACCTCTGCAGTTGGTTCCATTCAGTTTGTTTTTTTCCCAAGAAACTGTTTTCTGAGAAGCTATTTTTTTTGAAAATAATTGTACGAACATTAGCTTGATGCATTGCTGTTCTAGTGATATGCAGATTTTAGAATGATCGGATCATTAATTAAAAAGTTGTTCGTCGAAAAGTAGTAAAGTCATGAACATCTTTTTGTCGATTCGTGTCGTTATCTTGAGGTTTAACCATCTATATCTCAAAAGCCGTTACAGATAGGATGAAATACAATTTATTAAAAGTAGTGAATTTTTGGACATTTGAAGACCTTTCTAACGGCACCGAGATTTTTGAAATTGGACATCATATGAAAAAGTTATATCACAAATTAATTTCTTTTCAAATATTGTTATTCATTGTGCTTCTGCAGTTGGTTCCGCATATTGTTCACATTATTTGGTAGGAAAAGAACTCTTTTTGCATGTAAAGAGGAGAAGTGGTTCTTCACTTCTTTGTGGGACATTCAGTTTGGGAATATTTGTAGTCTTTTTAAAGAGATTCTTGAAGAGCCAGCTTCATTAAATAATAACAGAAAACAATGTTACAAAGTCCCCTTTGAATGTAATGATTTTCAATATCATACTCACTTCATTTGATGTCACAGATTTCATCTGCTATTAATATTAGTTTGCGCTCTACAGATGTCAATTCGGGACGGATTTTCTGCATTTATTTACAGATGATGTATGTCAGGATAAGTATTTATTTGAATCTGATCAGGTTTGATATAAATTCATTTATTTTCAACTTTCAATGACGTCAACTAATGTCAGATTTGACGTCTGCTGCAAAAAGTTTGTTCGCGCTCTAGAGCCTTTGATTTTTGTCGGATTATCTTGATATTTTCACAGATGAGTGTTAGGTTGTATGATATGCACCTCGGTATTCAAGTTTTCAAGTTCGAAAAAGTTTCGAAAAGTTTGAACTTTGGTCCTAAAAATATAATTTAGTGTTACATGGGCTCCTGATAATTCGATAATTCTTTAAATCCGGAGATACATTTTTCTTATTTAGAAAATGCCGAAATTGCATTTTATGCGTAAAAATGATTGTGATGTTTTACTAGTTTTATTCATTCATAATATATTAAAACACTTTCTATGAACAAAATGATTTTCCTGTGATGTTTATTCTTTTGTCCATCACCTGAAAATTTAATTTGAACCTCAAAAGGAAGAAAAAAGTAGAATAATAATAATGATAAAAAGGAAAAACATAACAAACCCAATAGGACTCTCTGCTATGGCAGAAAGCCCTACTTACTACGCCGTGCGATTGACTTTGACTTTTCCAATAATTTTACATCGATAAAACTGCGGTCGGTTTCCCGCTTACTGTAGAAAACAAAAGGCATTGTGTATGCCAATCAGAACGTAGCTCCGCCCTTGGCATCACCTGGTTATTGGTTTTTGCTCAGTTCTCAGTTAACTTCGTGATGGAAGTGTTGGCCGAGACGGACTTTAAAAAAAATCATTATCTCTATAAAGGGTGTCAGCGGTGCGTTTTAGAAAGGTTTTGAAATAATATTCGAGGATTTTATAATAATTCCTACATGAAGAAGTACCGCAATTAAAATGGCTAAATGTTAAAAGCCACATGTTCTTAGACCATGATGACAAGGACAAATATCACGCTCCGTTTGACAGTAACTAAACCACACTGCTTTTGCTGTGTTTTATTAATTCATGAGACAAAATTATTCTTGCTAATACACCCCGAGTTTAAGTGCCACCTATTTCGTTTGAAACTACATAGTTGTCTATGTAACTCATTCATTATTTCATCGCAAGATTATACGTGACATATATATATATATATATATATATATATATATATACCAGCAGTCAATATTCATAATTCCGCGGGTTATAAAACTGCAATGAGTCAACACTAGTCTGAATGAAGCTATTGACGTCACAGTCTCTATTTATAGATTGATAAAACCTCTCGCTAAGGAGGCGTGGTTTATATTCGTCAACCGAAGCGACGTTCTATTTGACAGGCGATAAGGTTGAATGGAATATCGGTTTTTTGTTGAAGTGTAAAGTGGAGAAAAGTCAAAGTCAATCGCATGGCGTAGTATTAATGAGCTATTCACTAAATTTAATACCCAAATTAAATTTAAGATTTAACAAAATATTTCTTTTTACTTTTATTTCATACTTCGCAGAAACGATGAAATTAAGCAAACAGATTCGATTCATGTTGTTAGATTCCAGCAGTATTGGTCTCTTCATGAGAAAATCCGATGGTTTCTCTCTCTCTCTCTCTCTCTCTCTCTCTCTATCTGGGAAGTTCTAGATGATTACACGTTTATGATGTGCGCAGTAACTAATCATTTACAAAGTTCTGCACAAACTTTTAATGTTTTTAAATATTTTAACAATTGTCTTTATAAGCAACATGTATGAGGTAAGTAAATCACAATCCTTTGAAAACAATAAATAGACCTATACAAATGTATAACCATGCAACAATCACTCATTGAGAACTGCCTGATTTCATATTCCTGAAATTGTTCATATTGTTTTAATAACATGTCCATGTATATAGATTATTATCTAAATAATATTTATATCGTTACATTACTCATCAGACAATGCTAACACCTTAACTCAGAAAAAACACGTATGGTATTATATAACGGTGGCTCTTTCTTCAAGAGCACATCATTCTATTAATAGAAATTAATCGTGTATGTACTGAGCTGTGAAAAGGCGCGCACTCTCCACGCTCTCTACAAAGATTAAAACAAGCGGGTCAAATGGTCAGTTTTCGGAATTGTGTTCTTTAAAATAGTCAGATACCTACGGTGACGTCTGAATGGAATAAAAGCAATAAAAAACGTAGGTAATAGCCATGCTAGATACTCTTGTCTGCGTGAGAAGCAAAACATATCATACTTTAAAGCATTTCGTTCACAGATTTCTTTGACTAAGAATTTGTTGTTGTTTTTTTTTCTAAGATTTGAACTGGTGACCTAGTTGACCCCACGTGACCCAATTTCGAACTCATCTGAGATGTCATGTAGTCAAACATCCTGACCAAATTTTATGAAGATTAGGCTAAAACTGTGGCTTTAAGAGTGTTCGCATGGTTTCCCTTGAGGGTCGTTTCAGATTGACCTTTGTATAAGCCAATCAAATCGGCGGCTACGGAATCGTAGGGTATAACCAGAGGAAGTAACCTCATCAATCTCACAATAGGGTAGAAACATGTGTAAACGACCGGGTAGCTCATTCGGTAGAGCATTCGCCCTCTAAGCAAAAGGCCCGGTTCGAGTTCCGGTCAAGCTGCACATTTTTCTCACTTTGTGACAAATGTTTTACTGAAGTCAGTCGAAACTCACTATTTAATTCTTAAATGATATATCAATCTTCTCTTCCGATAGAAAAAAGAAAACAGTCAAATTTGATTACGCTGTTAGATGAAATTATGGCTAAATTTGGCACATGTTAAGATGTGGCACTGTCTATAATATGTTTTTGAGTTACATAATTATTTATGCCCAGTCTTTTTCAATGTTTTTACGAGTATATACTCTCCTTATTACATAGCGTATAAAATGCTTGGATGCTGTAAGAACTTGACTTGATTTGACTATTTGAGTTTACCGTCGCTTCAACAGTATTTCAGTCATATAGCAACTTTCAGCTAATTACGGGGGGGGGGGGGAGGAGAGAGAGACAGAGAACCCGAATGCACGGAGGCATCCGGGTAGAACCACCGACCTACCGCAAGCTAGCTGGAAGGCTTCCTCACATGAAAATCCGAATGACCCTGCCGGGATTCGAACCACGCGGTGAGGGGCTGAGTAAGTGTTAAAGTAAGAAATTTAACATCGGACAAGCAACCAAGCAAAATCCAAAAATGCCCTAAAGGTAATCACATTAAAACCCGTTACTTAATTTCCTTATCCTTGATACAATGCTGCTACCGCTGCTGCTGGTACTGATGATAATGATGATGATCATGCTGATCATGACGATAATGATGTACATAAAGGTGCAAACTTACGTGAACTTTCATATATTCTGTTTGAAACAATGATACGTGACAGTGTTCAAACATGAACCGAAAACACAAAAAAATACTCACCTCGCTTTTAAAATATATGTCCGAATGAATTGTTACTTTTAACACTTAAATTAGAAAATGTTTTAGAATGGTGTCCACTGCATGCAGTTTTCATCAATGTTGTGTCTCAAATGTAGCAATGCGTATGTATTAAGGGTTTCCTCGATGTCATAACTGTTACAAGTTGTTACATATCAAGCTTATATTGGCTCTTTGTTTTGAGTAATCGGAATGATGAAGTGCATTGAAATCTAACCAGTGTTAAATGTATACCTCATCAGCCGTTTTGACATAGATATTTTGGTGATTATTCACAAAAGCCGATAAACTGTTGTGTGTCTTTTGTTTTCTCGATGCTATGATCAGATATCAAGTTCTTATAGTTATCTCTTTGGTATTGAACTTACAAAACAATGAATCGAACTATCTTTTAATCTACCCATAGAGCCGTTTTAAACCCGACACCGCTATAAAACCATCTAGTTTGATTATTTGTCAACGTTTTTTGTTCAAATTTTGAATGTAAATAACTGAACACATTAGACATACTTCCCCGTAATTTAATCCCAATAAATAAACACAAAGATATAAAACTTGGCAAATCAAAACTATCTCTGTATAATCTGAATTCATAAAATGGCAAAACGCAAAATATTACCAATCTGAAAAAGTCATGTAATCACTGAACACATATCACTGTAAAGCTCTACATAGGGAGCAATGTTAAAACACAGACAACTTTTCATGAAGTTTTGTCCACAGGGCATTATTGCATTTTGACCAAAAACAATATGTCATCAAAATGCAATAATGTAGTGCTGTTGTATTTCTTCGTGATTTTTGATATAGCCCTGTGGCGAAAATTCAGAAAAGAATCACAGAGCAGTTTGTAGGTCCGAGAAATAAATACTCCGTGTGTCCATGTGTCGCGGTCTTGGAACGATACTGGAAATGATCTGAATGATTCGCGTAATCTGTGCAGACGTTTCCATCCTTTTGCGAGGTTGCCTGGGTTCATCACCATCTTATGTTCGTGAAGTTGGCAGCCCAGCAGTCTGGCAGCTTGAAGTTGACAGTTTGGCAGCGAGAAGTTTGCAGTCCAACAGCCTAGCAGCCTGACAGCATGGCAGCGTGAAGTAAGCAGTCAAGTACCCCAGCAGCTCTAACATAGAAATGCAATTAAATTAATGAAAATAGATAAGGAAATGTCAGGGATGCTTGAATAATACATTTTGCAATGATATCAGACATTATTTTTATTAAAACAGATTAACATTTTATTGAAAGAACAAAAAAAAGATTCTTTCAGCTGCAAATAAAAATACACTTTCGACTGTGGCCTGTGCACTGACACATCTACAAAAGACTAACTCTTGTTGACGCATGTCTGACAAAGACTCGGACAACCTGGAATTTCAAGGAAAATGAATCCAAATTTAAAACTCAAAAGATAAATATACATTTGTACTGGAATTTATTGTGTATATATTTATTTTGTAAGCACATGCATTTGCAGTGAAAATATCTTTATATATACTAGTGAATAAAATCTGCTGAGCCCACGTGTCTGGGGGAATGTGCCGCCCTTGCGCGAACGCGCTCTTCGATTTGCTCTTCCGGCTTACCATTTTATTTTAACATTTACATCACGTTTTTATCAGGGTGATTTGGAATAAAGCATAGGGAAATGAAATTAAAAATCGATATTTTGCATACCAACATTTCCTCGTGCAAAATGGTGAAATCGCGCATGTACCAGACGTAAAACTGCTGAGTCGTCACGGTTGAAAGATTTTATTATTTCTAAACAACTAATATTACCAAACAAATTTATGTAAAGTTTTTTTTTCATCTGCACAATAAAGTCTTCCTTTCCTACTTAAAATATTCTGGATAGCAGCATTTAAAACAAATTGCATCTACTGTAGATCTACCTTTACGAAATCCAAACTGTGCATCACTTGTAATACTGTTTTCATCGGCCCATGTATAAAACCATATATTTAATACTGCTGTAAATAATTAAGAAAACAACTTACCAATTTGATACCGTAATTATTTACATCATTAATATCGTTCTTTTTGTGAAGCGGTACAATGATTCCCTCAGTCCAACTACTAGGAAAATGTCCCGAATCTAAAATAGTATTAAAAAATATCACATTATACGGAGCTATGATATCTACTGATATAATGAAATACTCATTTAAGATATGGTCATTCGCATGAGATTGATCTATTTTTAAATTACGAATACTAGTCTCAACCTCAGAAAAGGTAATGCCTTTATCAAGGTCTTCAATAATATATAACTTAAGTCAGTTATCAACCGGTTAAAATCAGGAAGTCTAGAAATAAGTGTTGCTCGAAATTAATGTATTTTATTATCATCCCATCTTATATCAGTGCGTGTGTACTCGGTACTAACACATATACAAGCAATTAATAAAAAAGACACGAGTGAATGGTCTAATCATTCACATTTGGTGTATTTTAATATCCCCAAGAAAACAAAAATCGTCCTGTCTCATTAAAAAAAATAATCAATTACACGAGCACCCGCGTGACTTACAAATTATACGTTCAAATCGAGTGATCACTACCTAACCTACTGTTACAAATACGCAAAGAGGAAGCCTTGCACATTTCCAGTATTTTTAAACCGTTTTATGATGCGCTCTAAAGGTATATTGGGAAATCATCATCATCATCATCATCATCCAAATAGTCATTAAACCTGACACATGCCACAAATTCAGGCCTGTTACCCGTAAGTACGTTAAAATCCCATACAAACATAACTTTACCCAAAGGCTGAAGATAATTAACATCATTCTGCAATAAATCAAACAGAGTCTACAATGTTATTCATTGATGAATTTTCAGGCCACACATAAGCACCTGCAATATAAATATCATGTTCAAAATTAAAGAAACTTTTATATAACTTGATCCACGCTGTGGTGTCAAATTAGTTCCTCACAATACAATTTCAATACCCTCGTCGCAATCGTCTTTAAAATATAACACTAACCCCTAACTCTGTCTTTTGATCCGACTATTTTGAAATTTTCTATACAAGTTAATATATTTATATGTTCTTCTACCTAACTGTGACTTACTATTACTCCACGATTCATAGAGAATTTTATATCATATTTACACAATGCATTTACAAAGTTGCTACCCACAACTTTGTCCTGAGTAAGGCCATGGATGTTCCAGGAGAGTATTTGGAGCCCAACTCCAGGCTGATCCTATGCATTGCTACCCTCGAGGCTAACAGGTCGGCCGTTGACAAATTAAGTGCCATAACTGATCCAGGCACGTTTACCCTCCTGTATGCTTGTTGATCAGGAAACCCCGCAACTTGGTCTCCGTCGGCTCGGATTTCTCGTGCACGTCCTCGTCTATATTCGTAAAGATCAGGTTGTTGCGCATGAACTGCGACTGGCAGTACAAAAGCGTGTCCTGCATAGTGTCCTTTTCTTTACACAACTGTGTTACCTGGTTGCTAGTTAAACCAACCGAAAGCTCTAACTGCTCAACACAATGCATAGTTCAAGGACCCACCTATTAGCTTTCTTAATAATAGATTGCAGTTAGATTTTGTCCCACAACAAGATGTTAACAAAGGAGCACATGTCATTGTTTGTGACCAAACCTATTTTTATTCAAATAAAGTTAGGGTCAGGGAACTATCTATCACATATTTTTGACAGTTTTTTCATCGATTTCAACTTTTTTTTTTTTAATTTTTAATTTTACTAATATGTACATAACATACATAATGTTTACAAAAACAATTCTGAATTACCATTTAGGGATGTCAAAGATTAAAATAAATTCATATCGATATATCGAAATATAGGAATCAACAAAGTATTGAAAACTATTGATTTATCTATTCACCTGCCATCTAGGTAGAGAGATTTTTATTTCCATGAACTCATTTTCTGGATAAGTTTGGCAGTAAATAATTTGGCTGGTAAAAACATTTTTGATATTCGATATTTTAGAACGGAATCAACTTAAAATCAAAATGGTTATTCGTTGATATTTCGATATCTTAATAATCGATTACATCCCTAATCAACACAATATAACATATATAAAGTACAATAGAGGTCTTGATATTTTACATTTCCCTAAATATTAATATTCATAATCAATTACCAGTCAGTTATACAATATTAAAGCTTGTAGTACTTTGTACTAAAGAAGGAAAGGTAGATACAAATCTGTAGAAAATATGCCTGTACATATAGCATATTATTTGGGGGAAAAAAAGAGAAAAAAAAAATGTTGGTCAAAGTCAATATTGATGTTGATGATAAACTTCATCTTGTTTCTAGTCATAAATTGTTCATGAAAGTAAAGTGTATAAATATTTGGTCTTTATAATAAAAGTTTAACAAGGGTCTTAAAGGTTTCCATCTGTTTTCAAATTCAGTTCTTCTGTTGTTATTACATGCGATATTACATTCAATATAATATTGTTGAGCAATATTTTTTATAAACTTTACAACATTAGGTTTTGATTTGTATCTTTTATTTTAAAAATAAAGTATTTGCCTAAAATAATTACTGTATTTACAACAGATTTGAAATGTTTGTTTCCAAACATAATATCCTTAATTTTAAAATAATTAGAAATGTGTGGACAGTGAGTATTTAATAAATTCCACAATTCTTTCCAAAAATCTTTTACAAAAGGACAGTTATAAAATAGATGAATCAATGTCTCAGGTTCTTGATGACAAATGGAACACATTTCACTTTCTTTTATCTCCATTTTTTTCAACAAATAATTCGTACCTAAAATTCTATGATTGATTCTACTTTGAAACCATTGCAGAGAAGTATCTTTGCAACATTTAAAAGGAATATTAAAATTTTGTAAAATATCTGAAGAAATTGTATTTCCACCAATAGTTGTGACCCATTTATCCACTGATGTAGGGACAATATTTTTAAGTTTCAAATTATCATAAATATTTCTACATCCTTTTTTATTTTTAAGAAGTATTGATAAAGGTAAGGGTAATAATGGTTCATCTAATTTGTATAATGGTGAATCAATTTTTCCATTATTTTGGGAAAATTATTTTCTAGAAATTTCTTTCTATAAAACGCTTTTTCTCCGACCTTTATATTTATGTTTAGTAAGATATATTCTTCTGCTAACTCTTTGGGTTAGTTGATTTTAGTGATGAAGTAAAATTATAGTATGATAAGTATACATCTTTCCAAAATGGATTGTCGATAAGTGCTATTTTTTCTTTGATATACTCTGAACCAAATTTTAATTTATTATCTAAACACTCATTTAATGTTTGTTCAATGTACAAGCATTTGCTATTGTTAAATATCATTTTTCTGATCCATGTTGTTTTAAGAGAAATTATAAATTTATCCAAATTAATCATCCTTAATCCCCCATTACTATAATCTCTATATGTAACTTCTCTTCTTATCTTATCTGGTTTACCATCCCATAGAAATTGGAAAAATAGTGTTTGTAAGGAATTGATAATATCTTTGTCTGGATTTGGTAATGCTAATATAAGATGGTTTAATTTTGAAAGTGCAAGGGATTTAATAACTGTAATTTTGCCTATTGGTGTAAGGATTCTATGTGACCATCTTATAAATAAGTCCTTAATTTCTTCAATTTTTTTATCATAGTTTAATTTAGTTATATTGTAAAGATCAGTAGTAAAGTTTACACAAGAAGTGTAAATTCTGTATCCCAACATATATTTATATCAGGTACAGGGTTGTAAGAACTGTTTTTAATACTGCCGATCCAAATTGCTTTAGTTTTATCCACATTAACACAAAGGCCGGAGATATCAGCATAAAATTTTAAAACTTTAATTGCAGTTAGAAGTGATTTTCTGTGCCATCAAGAATCAGGGACGTATCATCAGCATATTGAGAGATTTTATATTCCACATTACCACATCTTATGCCTTTAATATCTTTATTATCTCTTATAAGTGATGCCAACACCTCTGCACATAATATAAAAATATAAGGTGAAATGGGATCGCCTTGGCGACAGCCTCTGTGTAAATAGAACCATTCTGAACAATGCCCATTAACAATACAGCAGGATTCTATGTTGTAATAAAAAGTGTTTATCCATTTTTTAAACAAGGGACCAAAATTAAAAAAGTTTAAAACCTTATTGATAAAATTCCAAGAACTGAGTCAAACGCTTTTTCAAAATCAATTAATAGTATCATTCCTGGTATATTAAATTTTTCTGCATAGAACATTATATCATATATTAAACGTGTATTTTCACCTATGTATCTGTTTGGTACAAAACCAGTCTGGTCTTCATTTATTATATAACCAAGAACTCTTTTTAATCTATTCGCTATTGCTGATGATGCGATTTTATAAGAGACATTAAGTAGTGATATAGGACGCCAGTTTTTCAAAAAACTTTTGTCTTTATTACCTTTTGGTATGCATGTAATGACACCCTGCTTTTGTGTGATAGACAATTCCCCTTTTTCTAAGCCATAATTTAAAGATCTAACAAGAAATGTGCCAATATCAAACCAGAAAAATTTAAAAACTCAACGGTAAATCCTGACATGCCTGGGCTTTTATTATTACTCATTTTTTTCAAACTTTGAAGACATTCATCTTTGTCAGTTTACCTTCTAAAGTTATTTTTTGTTGTTCTGTTAACCTATTTATATTATTTTTATTCAAAATATTGTCTAAATTTATATCTATTGTTTCTTTTTTACTGTACAATTTTTTATAAAAAGTCTTAACTTCTTCAATAATTTTGTCCTGAGTATCATAATATCTCCATTTGTTTTAGTTAGTCTTGTCATGGTTTTGGAAACGCAATTTGTGTTTTCAAGATTACAAAAGAATTTACTATTTTTCTCTCCTTCCTCAACCCATTTAGATCTCGATCTTATTTTAATACCTTCCATTTTCTTTTCTCTGATTTTCTTAAGTTCTTCTTGTTTTTCATTCAATAGGTTGTGATTTATGTAAAGATCTTTTTGTAAAAGATGTATTTCATTGATAAGTATTTTTTCTGTTTCAATTTCATTATTTTTAACCCAAGAACTATATGCAATTGTTTCTCCCCTTAAACTGAACAGCAATGTTTCAAAAAACAATTGATCATTAATTGTAAACTCTATTTCTTCATTTGGTATGTTTTCTATATTTCTTTTATGCAAATGATTATCTTGTATATATAAACGTTTAGTTTCTTCTATTTTCTGTTTTATTTTTTTAACATATTCAGGATCCTTAAGTAACGAATTATTCATTTTCCAGTATGACCTGCCATGTTTAAATTTTCCAAATTCTAGAATAAGTTTAATAATAGAGTGATCTGTTCTATAACCTGGTATTATCTGAGCATTAACTACATCCACTATAAAAGTGTTAGATATTAAAAAGAAATCAAGGCGTGCTTTTTTATTTGTATTTTTTTAAACCATGTATATTCTCTTTTATCTATATTTAAGTCTCTCCAAACATCTACAAGATCTAGTTCTATAATACTTTTCAAAATGGTTTCTCTAGCTTTCGGATTATTAATATTAACATATTCAAAACAGTCAATTTTAGAGTTAAGGACTAGGTTGAAATCTCCTGCTATAATACATGGGTTATTTAATTCATTAATTTTGTTCTGAAGTGAAATGTAGAAGTCTGGTCTGTCCTGATTGGGACCATATACATTTACCAGGGTTAATCTTTTACTGAAAATTGAACAATCTAATAAGAGTAAATTACCCCCCTTATCACAATATCTTGAGTGCAGAGTAAAATCAAGATGTTTATCAACAAATACTGCCACTCCTCTAGAACTACTATTAAAGTTCTATAATATACTGTAAAACCAATTCCACATAAATATTGTTCAATTTCGTCTAAAAAAACTACTATTAAAGTTGCTATAATATACAAATATATAATAAGTGGTTCTTGAGGTGTTGGCATCAATACAATTATGAGAAACTTTAAAAGAAACCTTTATAATAGCTATAAAGACACATGTATGACTATTCACATTTGTTTTTGTTACTAACAACATCTGTAAATCAATAATCAGCCTCATAACTTTCATCATATAAACAATTTTTATCAGTCAATGTGGAGTTGAGTTGAGATAAAAAAAAAAATATATAAAAATACAAGATCAACAGCAAAACATATTTTCTCTTAAAATATTACGATATCTCAGCATCCTGGAACAGAAAAAAAAAATCTGTGGGGCTTTGAAAGTAGTAAGCTATTTCAAAATATATATCTATATAAGCACTTGCCATAAATACATTATTCTTTTTTTTTTTTTTTAATATTACATGTACAAACGTTGCTCTTGATCCATCTCAGTGCTCGTTAACGAAACAAGCTGCAAGTATATAATTATATTTTACATTAAGATACACAATGATTTTAATATCAGGCCTCATGACAATGAAAAAAAAAATCGGAGATTCTGGTATATATATCTAAACATTGTATGCATACAAATTCAAACGCATGAAATAGAACATAATTACCGATAATTAAATAGATAAAATTTATCTACCCTAACACAAATTTGAGTTACTGTACTTGATCACAGCACTCAATGACATGTAATTATTATGAAGTTTCGCTTTCATATCTTTTATACGCCCCCACCGCCGCCCCATCGACGACGACGGACAAAGTGATCCCAATGTGTCTGCCATGCTATGCAGGCGACCCAAGATATTAAGTCAAATTTACAAATATACCGGTAACTGATGGTTATTAATTTGGGTTCACAAAACATTCAGGTAGGCCTATATACTTTACATTTATTGAAATTTAATGCTAATCATGAGTAGATACCCCCATATGTATATATACACCTCCATATACTCACACACACGCGCATATCTATAAAGTTCAACATCAATATATCAACAACAATAGCCAAAATTTGCTATGCTAGAGTTATGTCACTATTATTATTTTTTTTTTTTCATTATTATATTTATAAACCATGTAAATCAACTCTAGAGTAATCAAGCAAGAACATGATTATATAAAGTTAGGAAAAACATCTCGTTATGAGGAACAATCTAATAAAATCCCAATACAATGCAGAAACAAAGTATAATTTCAAATTACAAATGCACAAAGAGAGAAAACAAAAAAATGATAAGTACAATTTATGAGGAGAGCAAATATCCACCACAGACCAGACTCTTAAAACCAATAAAAAGGACAGACTTAAGCGTAGCCGGTTCAGCCTATCTAAAAATAGAAGTGTAGTATCTATTTTTGGGCTATTTAGGAAACTCCGTCCCGTGTTTATTTCAAAGGACAGTACTTAAGCCGTTTATTTATTAGTGTATATATTCTCTCATTGAGACTTTTTATCATTTTCTTATATTATTGTTTTTTAGAAGAAAAGTAATGTCATGTTTAGCAAATATGCAGGTTTACATCATATATAAGTAAAAAAAAAACAAAAAAAAAACACACAACAAAAAACATGCGGAATCCTGCTATAGCCATTTAAATTATTTTTAAACGGAATTTGTATTTTATTTGGATCCTAAATATAGCTATAATATCTTTTTACTGGTATCAGTTAATAATACCCACAAACGACTATGAATATCTCGCATGGAATCATAACTACGAAATCTTCAGGTGATTTAAAGAGAGAAAAAAAACAACATATCTACACAACATAACATATAAATTTATGTAGTACAAAAAGAAAGAATCAATATTTTGTTTGTTTGACCTTGGCAGACTTCTGACTCTTCCGCTGTGCTGAATGCTGACCCTAAAATAGAAAAGTGTATGATTCATGTATATAGAATCACGAATTTTCTCAAAGGATAGCTCTAACAGTTTACTCCGCGAGAGCTCTCGTCAGGTCCGTTTGGAGAGATATTGTAACAATCTTTCCGTTATTTAAAGCCGCCAAGATTTTGCCCTCTGTTGACCACGCAGATTTCACCTTTTCTGAGGCGGACACCTCTTGTAGAAGTTTTGCATTTTTTAAGGTGAGATCTTCTCGTATCACCGTTGCCTTACCCTTCAGTTTTCGTCGAAGACTGATAGCCTGGATTTTATGCGTCCTAGCCACGAATTTACAAATAACAGGCCTGTTTCCTGTAGTTGAAAATCTACCCAGTCGATGCGCAATGTCTATGTCGCGAGGTTGCACCTGCATTCCTAGGTCGTTGTTCAGCACTTTTATCACTTTCTCAGCAGTTACTTGTGTTGGTTCTTTCCTGTCGGGGTCGTCAATACCATAAATTCGGATTGAGTTCCGTCTGGTATATTGCTCCAGGTCGTTAATCTCATGGCTTTGAGATGTTACAGCGAATGACATCTCATTTATTTTACTCTTTAGTTGTTTGTTTTCCTCTGTTAAGGTTTCATTTCTTTTTTCTAGGTCATTCATTTTCAGCTCAGACTCGAGAAGTCTCCCCTCTAATTCACATGACTCACGTTCCATTTTATCAACACTCTTCTTTACCTCTTCGATGGCACTATAAATTTGGCTTAATTCTTGTTCAATTTTTTCTGATATATCATTTTTTATTTCTTGTATTTTTTCTGAGAACAATGTTTCTGTGATCATGTGTTTGAATTTGTTCTCTATATATTCTTGTGAAGCAACCTTGTCTAGTTTTTTCTGCAGGGAAAATAGCACCTTAGCAATTTCACTGGAGCTTGGCGAATCTGAGCGCTTAAATATGTTGTCAATTTTTGTCTGTGGTGTTGCGCTACATTCTGACCTCTCTTTTGAGCGCCCTGTTCTTCCTTTCGGGGTGGATGAAACTGCCACGTCAGGTATTTCCGTATTTTTGTCACTTTCCTTTCTATCATTTTTTTTCGTTTTACCTCCCGTGCCAGGCATTTTTTATATAGACGGTGTTTAACTAACAATATCAGTATTTCCAGTATTTCATATAATGTTGTTGTGCAGTTTTATGTATATGTTCTTATACCGATACTAATTTTCAATAGCCACTACCACTTTAAAGCTGGATTGCAATTTAAGGTTGTGTACCAGGATATAAATAACACAATCTCGAGCACATTCGACAGCACGAGAAAAGCGAGAGTATATGTGTTTAATATACCGGTGTAGTTTTATATAGTTTATATAGTTAATTACAGTCATTAGATAAATATATCTTATATATACCTGGTTATATTATCCTTTGCAATAAATCCGATAACTAGATATTACACCACAACTCTAGTCTATCACTTTCATAAATTCAATCGAATCGAACACAATGTCACATCAGTCCACACAACGCCATATTTTCCCGCGTCACTTCCCTCGATGTTGCCTCATATAAAGTCCTTTTACATCTTATAGCGTCATAATTTCCACAAGATTCAACCTTCCACACTGACTTAGAACCTTTAGAAACTCATTTCCAAAGAAATGGTTTTAAAAAAACTTCTCTAAATAGATAGAAAATTATTTTTTCGACAACCGTTTACCACCACATCCACACAATCAACATGACCTCTGACCTCAACTTATCGTGAATGAATGTAAAGGATATTCATTCGTGTAGTATGGAACGCCTCAACTGTCTTATAATGACGATCTTTATATGTTATGTGCATTCTTTATTATGTTATGTTTATGTTATGTACACTCTATATTATATTATTTATGTACTCTCTTTATTATATTATGTGCATTCTTTATTATGTTATGTACACTCTATATTATATTGTTATGTACTCTCTTTATTATATTATGTGCATTCGTTATTATGTTATGTTACACTCTATATTATATTATTTATGTATTTCTTTATCATATTATGTATCTTCGTTATTATGTTAAGTGTATTCTTTATTCATATATAAGATAACGAAGACTGCACAAAACACAATATGTAATAAGTAGAACATAAAACACAATGCACATAACATGATACAAAATGTGCACAGCATAATAAGGAATTTACATAACATACTGTATAATTTTCTAATAAAGATGGTACACAGCATAACGGAGAATGTACACAGTGTAATAAAGATTGTGCAAAACTTGATAAATAATTAACACAAAATAATATATCAAAGCGCTGATAAATCTGAGAGAACAGGTATTTTTATATGATGGTGTCGTATTTCTTTTGGTCGTTTTCATTAACGATCTTTAAAAAAAGACGAACACACCATTTGTCTCAATGGATGGCTAACAATAATCATATCGCCACTCTTACTCTCCCCATTTCTCTTGCCTACAGTGCATAAGATTATATGAATATATATCTTTAGTTCCTCCAATATAGGAGAGCATTTTACATATACAAAAGTAACAGCATACACATATAAAACAGCAGTAAAAAGTGTGACTAACTTATACATATAACATATACGTTTTAAACAACAACAAAAACTAATGTGACTAGAGATGAAGATAAAAAAAAAAAAAAAGTGCGAAAGAGAAACAAAACCATTATTTTTGGATATCCTTTCCGAAACGAAAAGAAAGAGCTTATAAATGGTTGTTATGTTTTTCACAAGTAATACACAGCAGTCCATTAATAAATTAATGGCCTGAAATGCAAATTACTATACATGTATAAAGTAACAAGGACGTGAGTAAAGACGTAAGGCGTAACAAACAGTTAATGAAGTCATAGGTATATAAATATGACGCTATGAGACATAATTATATCTTTTTTTTTAATCTCATTTTAAACTAGAACAAAAATACAACAATAAACTGAGAAATGTACTTTAAAAATGCAATATCAGTTAATTATAGATATACACATACATACACATATAATATATATATGTATTACGCAAAGTACGAGTGCCACATTAAATTAATATACCGAAGAACAAGAATGGAAAAAGTCTTCATACTTGCTCTTCAATATATTTACAAGCAAAGGGTGCCTAACCTTAGTAGAACGTTGACCAAATCCCGTTTCATAATATCATTCAAATACTCTATTACCCTGCCTCCAAAGATATTGAATATTTTATCAATTAGGCGTATGGGTATATTATGTATTGCGGTACATTCAATTATAATGTGACCAGTAAAGGAAGGTGTAGATGACAAAACACCACAGTACCTACACTTATCGATATGCACATTCTGTAAGAAATATTGCTGACTACATCTTATTAAAAACATGACTTTGATCCAAAAGTTTCCATATAATCGACACAATTGTCCGAATATTATCAATATTAAGCTTTAAGAGGAAGACAGCTAAACAAAATAAGCGCTACGTCAGTGCGTGTTGTCATTGTTAATCCCTGTATAGATTTAATACATAGACGATGGGCGCGTTCAAGAAGGATGATCTCGTGATCAGAAATCCTTACTATAAAGTGCCTTAGGGAGCACAATACTATTGTATGTTCTTTTAGTTGTCGTTAAACGAGACGCAAAAGAAGTACAATTAACTATACTGAAGAATGTTTTCCTAAGCTTACTAGTAACATTGTCAATCTTATCAGGAGATCTACCACTTTTAAACAAAATAACACCAAGATGCTTGTATTTTTCTACTTCATATATAGGTTTAAGACCCATTAACCATGCTCGGTTTGGTTTAAAACATGAATGCCTGATTTCATTAAAAACAATTATCCAGTACTTCGTAGGATTGTACTGATAGCGCCCCCTACATGAATACATACAGCACGTGTTCATCAAACGCTGAAAAAGACAGGAGAAGAATATCATCCACTACGGTTGGGGCGTACATGGCTTTACCGGTAATAGTAAACCTAATACCTGTGTTCACCAACTGTGTTATCAAATCATTAATTTAAATCAAATACAAAAATGATGAACATAGTCCCCCCTGTCTTGCAGGTTGTTTAACAGGGAACCAGTGAGACAGATATGTTTGATACAGTACACAGCGAAACATATCAGTATGCAATGCAACAAAACTGAGCCACAACTGATCGGATATACCTGAGTTATATAATCTATAAAAGAGGCCGTCATGCCAAACTTTATCAAAGTCTTGTCTACAGTCTAAAGAAAATGCAAACATGTTAATTACTTTGATTCTCTTTACAATAATGTATACATTCATTAATGAGGTAGGTTGTCATAGTGCAACCAACACCTTTCTGAAATTCCCCTTGTAACGGATGGATGTTTATCTTAATCTTATTCTTTAACTTATGTAAGATAACAGACTCATACAATTTGTGTGGGGCCGCCGTGACCGAGCGGTTACAGTCGTGGACTACAAATCTCTCAGCCCCTCACCGCTGTGGGTTCGAATCCCGGTAGGGACTTCGGATTTTTCATGTGAGGAAGCCTTCCAGCTGGCTTGCGGTAGGTCGGTGGTTCTACCCGGGTACCTCTGTGTACTCTGGGTCTTCCTCCACCCGTAATTAGCTGGACGTCGCTATATGATTGAAATACTATCGCAGCGACGGTAAACCCCAATACAACAACTACAATAACAATTTGAGTATAGAAGACGTGAGTGTCATTGCTCTATAACAATTACAACCCTTGAAAAGAGTTATGATAATACCTCTCTTGAGATTGACGGGTATATAAGAGTTCGAATACATTTCATTGAAAAAATATAAAAGTAAATCTTCTAAGACAATGCCACCATACTTAATATGCTCGGTATAGACTCCATCGAAACATTATGCCTTACCCATGTTCAATTCTGTAATAGCAAGTGCAGTTTCGCATCTTTCTATTTTATCTTTCTCTTTATAACTAAAAGGAGAAGACTAAGCTCTGTGAACAAAAGATATCACATGATCATAAAAACTGGAATCATAATCCGTATGTTCCTATCACTGTATAACTCTGCAAAATAATCCCCCACGCGTGTGAGATTTCTTTGGGATCACGTATAGTTTTTTTTTATCAAAAATCAACTCACTACCAGCAAATAAAGTGCTCCTATTATTCTTTGCATTTAATAATTTCCAAATTAGGGGGTAAACAACAGCCGATGCGTTGTCGATTTCGTCATATGTATGCCGCATGTACTTTTCTGTTACAATACGATGGTAACGTCTAAAAGCACGCTTCCTATTATTATAATGCACGTATGATTCGAACATGTCACCACGTGGTCTTCCCACATTAAGCCAAACATGTCGTTTTACCTTCATTACACCGTGAAGTTCTTTAAGTGTTTGATCCCAGAATGGCTCTAGAAAGTGTCGATAACGAACGGACGGGATATGTTTATCAGAGGCACGTGAAATGCAGGCTACTATCCGCTCATACAAATCTTCAATATATGAGTGACCACTAGTCGTATTATTTGGGCTTGATTGACTTAACATCCTTTTCAAATTATATAAATATCTCTGTATGTATGGAATAACTGTCTATTTTTGACCATTTTTTTGGATGGTAAGGAAGGTGAACATTGTCCTTAAAGGGCTCACGCTGGGAATTATTTTTTATGAGCCAAGGCATGAGCCAAATGGTCCAAAATTGGGGCCACTTTTTTTTTCTTTGAGCCAAATTTTGGAGCCAGGATGAGCCAATAATTTAATGAGAATGCGACAAAATATGGGCATTTATAATGATTATATGTGCTACTGGTGGTATTATTGTTCAGAAATCTTTGGTTTATTTTATTTGTATGTGTGCATTTTGTGTTTTTTATATTTTTTTATTGTTTGTTTTACATACCCTTCTCTATCTTTCTCTCTCTCACTCTCTTTCTCCCATTTTTCTATATCCATTTTGTAACACAGGGAAGCAGTAAAGTAACAAGACAGTAGTGCTGTTATATACCATCATTTATTTAATAGTTTTCACTATGTTTTGTAATTCATAAAAGAAAAAAAAAATTCAAAATAATTTTAAATATTAACATTCTGTTATTTACATACATACATACTGTATTTCATATTTACATTCTTATATTACACATATATACATTAAGCCTGTTGCATTTTTGGTAAGAGTCAGTGTTCAGTTCAGTGTTTCATTTCCCATGAAGTTACACTAAGATTCTACGAGTCTTCTGATTTGCCCATTTCTTAAATGACTGTTTAAAATCAAACTCCTCCAAAGCAGGCCCATCAATAGAAATCATAAGCAGACGTTCAAGTGACCTTACATTGAGGGAATTCCTAAGGCTAGTCTTAACCAAATTTTGCCTGCCCTTTCGTTGTCGGTTATTTAATTTGCTTGTGATCTTTAATTGTCCCTTTAATTATACTTACCGCATCTTTTGATTATCGCTTGCCGAACGAGACTGAATATCGTCAGACTAAACCGTAACAAACAATCCAATAAGTGTGCCTTTGTTCCGACAGCCAAATAAATAATCATCGTATACTTAATCCGTCGTTACCTTTTATTTAATTGCCGATAAACTACTAAATCATCAACACGTACGTGCCAACTGCCATAACTGTGAAATACACTGATACACAGGGTGAAGGACGCGCGTGCTAGACTGGTTATCGATTTTTCTCGGTCTAGCGATGCTCTGCGTGAGCGAAACCAATAACCAGTCTGACTGCTTAGGTAAATGACAAAAATAAAAACCATGCGACAAGATAATGCGCCAAATTCAAAATTTTCGGGCCACTTTTAATAATCATGAGCCATTTGGCGCATTTGGCGCTCGACAGCGTGAGCTTATAATTTTATAAGTTTATAATTGGACAAAAACAAAAAGACACTAGTATCGGGCCATGACACGATACATTCAAACAATTATCGCCAAGTATTATGCAGCTTTGCAATGTGACGGTGCGTCATCACAGGTATAAATACAATCTCTGACAACTGTGTCAGGAAGTCGACTCTTTGGCTCAGTGGTTAGAGCACTGGACTTGCACGCCGGCAGTTCGATTCTATGCCGGTTCGAGTTTGTTACATTGGTGGCAGCGTTGGGATAATGTCAACTGCCAGACCGGAGTTGCCTTACCCATATGTTTCCCAGGCCAAGTCTCGGGTCAAGAATTCTCGGAGGGGAAAGTAATGTGACGATGCGTTGTCACAGGTACAAATACAATCTCTGACAACTGCGTCAGGGAGTCGACTCTTTGGGTCAGTGGAGCATTGGACATGCACGCCGGCGGACCGGGTTCGATCCTGGGCTGGGTCGAGTTTGTTACAGCACCATATCTACAAATTCCTGTGAAACAACAATATGATCAATAAGTGATTCACGTTTACCATATTCGACGCAGTTCCTTGGCAAAGCGATAGAACTGATATCAAATTGTTAGTCAACAGAAAATGACTCCTCTTTACTTCTCGCATCATTCGAACTCGAACTTCATCTGTGACTCATGGTGGTAGATTGGCACACCAAACATTAGATCAATATCTGCAAGCGTTTAGAAAAAAATGTTCGGAAAACATGTGTGTGACTGACGGAGTGCAAAACTATAATCCCCTTCGGCGATGCCGGTAGGGGACTAAAAAAAAGAAGAAGAAAAAGAATATAAGCCATTAATGCTTTTAAAATAATGATTTTTTTCTCTGCGCTTTTCACCTTTCACACTCGACCTTGACCTTAGTAAGAACATCTTTTCTGGTCCCAAGCCAGGCTTTATATCCTTTTTTTTTTTTTAGGTTTTGAACTCCGTCAGTCACACACGTTTTCCGAACATTTGAACATTTTTTTTTCTAAACGCTTGCAGATATTGATCTAATGTTTGATGTGTCAACATTGTCTACATTGTATAATGCCATGATCATTTTAATCGGTACATTTTTTCTGTCCGCATTTGTACTCTAGCTTAATATTGCAGCGGCTTGGTCAAAACGTGTAACGATGAATACCGTTTCATGGCTAAAGCGAAAGTAATGGTTTTTTTCACAATAAATAATTACATGAAGAGCTATTAAATATTTGTATGAAATTATGATCAATAAATAAATCGTCAGAATCTACAAACAAAATTAAGAATTTATCAGCATCAATTTGGGATTTTATAATAAATTCATGATAATGATAATAAAATCACAATTCTATACATCCACTCGTCGAGCATCTAGGGAAATCTGTTTGCTATACTTAGGTTGTTTGTGAGATAATACTTCCGTATATTGGTTTCAAGGAACCTCGGACCGTCCCCGGTGGCCGAGAGGTTAAAGCGTCCGCCTCGGGAGCGGGAGGTCGTGGGTTTGATCCCCGGCCGCGACATACCAAAGTCGTAAAAATGGTACTGTTATAGCTCCCTTGCTTGGCGCTCAGCATATAAGGTTAGTTGCAGGACTGGTTGGCCCGGTGTCAGGATAATGTGACTGGGTACTGGGTGTGGTATCATGCCACATGTCTACGGCGTGATACTGCAGTGTGGCAGCACTATATCTGTCTCAAGTAGAAATCGTCTCCAAATGACTGAAATACTGTCGGTGGGACGTTAAACCCAACAAACAAACAAGGAACCTCGAATATAGCCAACAAAAAGTCAGGATCCCTACAAGTTAACGAGCTGTAAGCGAGTTTTACTGTACATATATTGTGATTCATTATCGTCTAAAACCGTGAGTACGAATTAAATTCAAAGCCAATAAAAATGAAAATCATTAGGAAAATTTAAACATATTGATCTGAATGACATGATTATAATGTATAACGAAATTCCCTCCATCAAACAAACACACACGATAGAAGCGGTTAATAGGCTAATAAGGTCTCATTTCGCCAACAATACGTAACTTTAAGTACTACTTAGATTCTGTACAAATGCATTTTACGAAACGTCCATATAAATGACTAAGATAATTCAGTTCCCCAATAAGTAACAATCAGTAAACAGTAATGTGTGTGTAGCCGAGAGTCTTAAGGCTAGAAGGTAATTTGCGATATAAAATCCGATTGTTTAAGTATCGTTATAGAATTCAGTGTGCATTCAATGTTCGTCATTATGCATTGCAAAGGCACGTTGTGCGCGTTCATGTATACAAAATAATAAAGAAAAGATAAATAAAAATGATGAGGAAATAGGATTCATTATATACATATGTGCCTTACTAAATGATCTTGCAAGTTAATTGAAACCAAACCTTAAGAAAACATATACACTATTTAAAGCTTAAACTTAATTTACTCAATAGTATATGCCACATTTATTTCAGTTTATAAGAAAACGTAGTTCGAATAATTATCTTTAGAATAATTAATCGAATGTTAATTAAATAAAGTGTGCATGCACTATATGCAGACAAACCTGGATTTCAGAAACTTAGTTCGGATTAGATAGATTACCTGAAAAAATGTTATGTTTGCACTTGTGATGATAAGTTTCTAAAATAATTTTCTTAAAAAATCATTCCAATGGAATGATTTTAAACCTCACAGATCTTAAAGATTACCATATCTCTGCGACATTATAAAATATCTCCCAACCAGGCTGCTTCCATTGAAATTCAAGTGGCTTTGATCCGCGACTTAAATCGATACAATAACCTGAAAGAACAAGGCGCTGAGTGTCCGTTACAATCTTATCAGGACTAAGACCACAATTAATTTTACTATATGTTCTATATAAGCATATATGCAAATGACAATTTCTGTAAGAGAAATTGACATCCAAACTTACCCTCATTAGATAGATCTATTCAAGAGAAATAATTCTGTACATTTTAAACATGGGGTCACCCGACTACTTTTTGACCTATTTAAGGTTAAATAACATACGTATGAATTTAGTGCAACGGTCGGCCATTTCACACCAATTTTCTCAAAAATTCCGCTCTCAGTAATGCTCAAATTTTAAGGTTGTTGTGCAATAAGGCCTCCAAATTGGGCATTTTATGACTATTTTAACTATGTTCTATAGAATTTAATCCTTTATTGCATGTCTTTCAGTCAAAAACTCACCTTAATTCAGCATTAAATAGGGTCACTATTTTCTGTGTAGGCACATCCGGATACAGGGTAACCAAGGGCAGGTAATTGTGGTCTTAGTCCAAATTATTTAGTACAAAAAAAATCAAAAAGTGTCTAAAAGTGATGCACAATGTATACTGAGCCATTGTATGAATTTGTAGCAAAATATTCCTTCATTTTATCAAAATACAGCATTTTATGTAAGATAGGTGTATACCCAAAATTACTGCAGTTACAAATGCAGTCTAGCTTACATGTTCAACACTGAAATTTTAATAACTTCTTTATTTATGGGAATTTTTCAATGAAATAAAAAATGTTGTGTTCTATAAACTAATCTGCATTAGAAAATGTAAAACAACTGAAAATAAAAACTTATTCTTTACTCAATAAACTTGTTACTATTTTTAGTAACATTTTTGGATTTTTTAAATTTTAAAAAAAAAAAAACAAAAATATAAAAAAATAAAAGTCTCACCCTGTCAAATTTTAGTTCATCTGAAAGAGTGCACTTTTGTCTTTAAAATGAGACATAGTTGACCATTCTACTATAAAAGACTGTGGAGATATCTTGTTATGAAACAGGCCACTGCAGGTACTTCAGGGGGTCTGGATGGCCAAATGCCAAATGGCCCCATCTCACCAGGGTAATACAAAACTTCAAAGGGTGACATGCAGTTGTCATTGTATCTTTCATGTGCCATTGTCAGCATCCCTGGAAGATGTCTGCATTCTCTGGAGACCATTCTCAGTATATATAGGGCTGTTTTTCACCAAAATCCTAATAAAAATATCAACATTTAAGCAAAAAAACTCTCATCAACACAATGAGAGGTGACATGGCTGCACACTTAAAAAACTGGCCATATTCCACAGAGCAATGGCTTGAAACTGACTGACTCTTCATCTATGGACACCTACATGATACATACTGACTGCAGCAGAGAGGCCTTTGAGACTGAGGGTCAATCTGTAAGGCCAAGAAAGTCCACTCCTTAAACAGCACAGGCGCCTTTGGCTAACATGGGCCCACATCTAGGCCTCTCACCAGAAACAGCAGAATGCAGCATTAACTTTGGGCATAAGACTTGTGGAAGGTGAGATGACTTCCATGGGCTATGATGATGTATGTTAAGGTCATAATCAAGAGTCAATCAGCTGTTATCAGCCTAATTTATGGGGGGAAGGAGAAAAAAGCATCTCCTGCCTTGAAATGCACTAACTGCAACTACATCTCACATTAAATCACAACACAAGACAAGCTGTATCATAAGGTTCAAACTCCTTACCATGTGTCAAACACCCCAGCATGATCATGGACTGGCAGAAGGGTCAAATGATGCATAAATGGGTGACTGGCGATGCTGGTACATATTAGCTAAAATGGATATATTTGACTTCCAGCTAAGAGCAGCAAGCAGAAAGCAGCTGATAGAATAGGAATGGCTATCCAGGACCTGAATGAGAAATGGCTGCCAATCCAGTACAAAGAGTAAAATAAAATATAAATCATTAAAGGAGACAACAGAATAAAAAAATAACATAATTAAGGGGAGATAACCATTCCTATGTACTAGAAATAATTTCATGAGTTATCTCCCTTTTGCTAAATTATATAAAAGAGAAAATTTAAGTCTTTAACAACACAGTAAAGTGGTGAATTCTGTTGAACTGCATTCCTAGAGTAAAAATAGATGCTTTTTAATAAATGGAAGCTCTTGCTTGTCCTTTATTTGAATATTATTGTTTTCATAAGTGCCTGTAAATAAGATGCTGGAATGTGTTACTGAGTTTTAC
The DNA here is from genome assembly GCA_021229015.1 of Solen grandis. NCBI lineage: Eukaryota > Metazoa > Mollusca > Bivalvia > Adapedonta > Solenidae > Solen > Solen grandis. Next base: position 34,203,122 of record CM037781.1, on the reverse strand, counting down.
ATTATAGCAGTATATGAGCCTTTTAATTGCAGTTACCAGTTCACATGATGAAGAAAGAATATGTACACATTTGTGTACACCATGAAAACTAACCACTTTTATTAAAGCGGCACTGTCCTGTCTTAAAAATATAGTGTATTTGAGTTTTTTGTTTTGATTCTTTTTCAGAGAAAGAAAGAGAGAGAGGGGTGTGTGTGGGGGGGGGGGGGGAGAGAGAGAGATAAAGATATATATATATATATATATATATATATATATATATATATTTATATATATATATAAAGAGAGAGGAGTTTATACATATAAGCATGAAAACACTACAAACACATGGTCCCCCAAAGACAGCACAATCCCTTAAACAAAGAATCACATAACCAAAAAATAGATAAAATAAATAAGAAGAAAGAAAATTTGCCAAATACTTACACTAGCTGTCACGGCATTCATGATAGCCATCATGAGCTAAGCATCTCCCCTTATTAATACAAATCTGCTGTCTCATGTTCATATCATGGGGCTCAAGTCTAAAGTGTTCCACATTTATGCAGAGTAACTCATGGCACAGATGCGGAACATCACAATCATGCTTTTCAAGCAGAATTCTATTATTCATACTGTGTCGCAATATGTCAACTTGGATAGTATGATAAACTGCATCTGAAAAATGGTCCTTGAGGAGTCTCTGGTTTGTGGAACCTGACTTACCATGGCAGTTTTTCTCATTTTGGACATTTTTTGCTGCTAGTAAAATGGAATATTTAACTCCCATTTGTCCCATTCTGCTGTTTAATACCAAACTGAGGCATGATTTTTTTATTATTTTGAACCCTGCTGTTGTCATGGCTATAATAAACATGTATCTTTCAAACCAAAAGTAGATTCTGATAAAATTTTAGTAAGATGGGAAAAAATTATATATTTTTTATATATATATTATATTATATAATATAAAGAATATTATACATTTTCTTAAACAAACATAAAATTTTTTAATAATGAAAGTTGGTCACCCCCCCCCCCCCCCCCCCCCCCCCTCTCATAAACCAGCCTAAATCAGGACTAAGACCACAATTAATTTTACTATATGTTCTATATAAGCATATATGCAAATGACAATTTCTGTAAGATAAATTGACATCCAAACTTACCCTCATTAGATAGATCTATTCAAGAGAAATAATTCTGTACATTTTAAACATGGGGTCACCCGACTACTTTTTGATCTATTTAAGGTTAAATAACATACGTATGAATTTAGTGCAACGGTCGGCCATTTCACACCAATTTTCTCAAAAATTCCGCTCTCAGTAATGCTCAAATTTTAAGGTTGTTGTGCAATAAGGCCTCCAAATTGGGCATTTTATGACTATTTTAACTGTGTTCTATAGAATTTAATCCTTTATTGCATGTCTTTCAGTCAAAAACTCACCTTAATTCAGCATTAAATAGGGTCACTACTTTCTGTGTAGGCACATCCGGATACAGGATAACCAAGGGCAGGTAATTGTGGTCTTAGTCCATCAGGCAAACACTCAACATGGGTTCAACAGTGCATGTCGAGACCAAATAACGCAATATGCTTTTCCATGTCTTGACCGGGGTTTGTAAAACGAAACTTTTGTATCTGTCACAAAGTGCCGGTAATGTGACTCTCACACTCTGCCTTGTAGGCCTACCGTGTGCCACCGTGCGCGAAAATGTCTGCGGACGGTGGAGAACGGCGAGGGCACACGGTGGTTCGTTATCAAAGCGGGCAACACGTTAATAGGGCGTTGGCGCTTATTTACACCCGGTGGGACCCGGTGAAAGTTTTGGGCATGTTCAAAACTTTGGCCGGCTGGCACCGGCCACAAGTAAGCGGCAAGAGGACGGTGTTGAACGGTATGAGGACGGTATGAATACGTTATGAAAACGGTCACACTGTATGAACACGTTTACAACACGCTCATAAACCGTTACAGAACGGTGATGAACGGGCAAAAAAAAATCCACCGATTGCAACGGGTTGTAAGCGGGTTGTGAACGTGTCATGAACGTGTTGATACCGTGCCACCGTCTTCATAACGTATTCATACCGTCCTCATTACAGTGTTCATACCGGACTGCCAACGGGTGTTTCCAAAGCGGTACCGCCTGATTCTGACGGCGCCGCCTCCCTAACGCATGGGTAACATCCTGTTAACGCCTTGACATTCCCATAACGTCCTATAACGGGTCCATAACGTGTCCTTACCTTCACAGTAGCGTCATATGAACGTGCCATTACCAACAAATTTACTTTTGTCACCGTATGCCACCGTTTGTCACTAATTATTGGGTATATATAGTGGGTTTTCGTCAGATGAGCTTTACTTTTTCTTGTGTACATGGTCGTATGAGTCGGTGACCAACTGACCAACTGACCATGGATTGTCCTGACAGGGTCAGACTCATGTACATGTTGGCTATTGCCCAGCGTGAGTGTGATGAGTTGGACCTGGACGTCAATGACCACATTGTCAGGAGAAACCAGAGAAGGGCACGGAGAGGCCAACGCAAGAGATGCGCTTGGACGAGGGAGTGGGTGAGGCGAAGCCGTGAGTTTGGCATTTACGACCAGCTCATGGTTGAATTACGCAGAGAAGATCCGAAGGCTTTCAAGAACTTTCTGCGGATGCCCCCCGACATGTTCGATGAGATATTTGCCAGGATTGAACATCGTCTGACCAAGCAACACACCAGGTACCGGGAACCTCTCGAGCCTGGTCTCAATTGGCCGTGACACTTAGACACCTTGCTTCCGGGGCTAAGTACACAGACCTACAGTATAGTTGGAGGATCCCAAACAACTCCATCTCAATCTTCGTCAAAGAGGTCTGCAAGGCTATTTGCGACGAGTTCATGGATGAGGTCATGACGCCACCATCAACAGAAGCTGAATGGCAAGCCATTGCAGATGGCTTCTTGACGAGGTGGAACTTCCCCTATTGTCTTGGAGCTCTGGACGGGAAACATGTCGGCGTCAAATGCCCCGCCAATTCAGGATCCCTGTATTATAACTACAAGGGATTCTATTCAGCCATATTGATGGCATTGATCGACTCTGATTACAAATTCATCTGTGCGGATCTTGGTGGTAAGTACCTTAATTTATATCACAAGTATAACTTTGTACCGCTTTTATAAAATAATATAAATTTCAATGTTATTTATTACCCACCTGAGATGATTGATATATGATCAGGTAAATAAGAAGGTAATAATCAATTTAAATTGTTCATAATTAATTATTATTGTTGCATAATTATGTTTCTAATATTATTCTTTGTTGTTATGTATTTTCAGGCAAGGGCGCAGCTCCGATGCTCAAATCTACAACGCATCTACAACAGTGCTTCGAGGATGGCTCGCTGAACATACCGGACCCCACACCACTTCCAAATGACACTCAGGATGTCCCTTTTTTCATAGTGGCTGACGACGCCTTCGACCTGAAGCCCAATCTCATGAAACCTTATGGTGGGCGCTGCAGAGACAAAGAAGAGAGGATCTTCAATTATAGATTTTCTCGGGCAAGGCGAGTCGTTGAGAACGCGTACCACTGAAAATACAAAAGGTAAGAACAAACATAATATAAGTAATATTGTCAATGTAATAAACGTCAATAAATGTTAATTATTATTAAATTTTTAATTTCAGAGTACTTACCAGGCACCAGAGGAAAATCCAGAGGTGGTTGTCGCAGACGCAGAAGCAGCAGATGAGGGTCTGGTTGAAGGATGAGATGGAGGTTTCATTGTAGGCATGCTGGCAACAGATACCTCATTAGACGAGGGGTCATCGGAGGAGTCCAGGAATGGCTCTAATGCTCTGTTAATTGCCATCCTGGCCTTCTTGAATACTGGCCGCGGCATCCGTACCAGAGTCATACGGATGTACTGAGCATATGCTGTGACATCAGTATGGGGCTCAGACATCATCGCCTTCAAAGTAGCAATAACATCATCAGCCTCCTTTTTTTTTTCTTCTCCATACGGTGATTTTCCTCCTTGTCCTCTTTCTCTGTCTTCTCCTTTTCTTTCCTCTTCTTGGAAGATGGTCCGGTGGCATGAGACAAATTGTCAACATCAATTACTTCAAGAGCAGCGGCCGCCTCCATCGCCTCCAAGTCACCTGCGTTCTCAGCAGCTACGTGCCTGAACTGTAAGTAAAAAATACAAACATGTTGATGAGTACAATGATAACAATATATAATAATTTATGAGCAATGTTGTTTATTACCTTCTTATTTAGCTGATCATATATCAATCATCTCAGGTGGGTAATAATAATTAAAATAATTAATTATGAGCAATGTAAATTATTATTATTATTTCCTTATCATGTCTGGTGGGTAATAATAATAATTTATAAACAAATGAATGAAAATACTTACACTCCTGACAGGCTTGGAGCGATGGGTCACCAGACGATTAAAGAACTTCAGATTGTCCAATATCCACTGCTGGCGCTCAGTGAACATGGGTGAGCCATCCCCGGACTTTCTCTTATGCAGCTTGGTGTACTGGTCCCGTAGCCCTTTGAACCATTTACTGAGAAAACCATCTGAAAAGACAGAAAAACACAAGAAATTAGACAATATTAGACAATATCAACATAAACATTTTGTAATGTAATTATACAATTATTTCATTATACAATATTTGCCATTTTGATTTATTATCAGTACTTACCACTCATCTCGATGTCGTAAGCCGGGTCATCATTGATCTCTTTTTCTTTCAAACCAAATCTGGTCTTCTTTTTTGAGGGCAGCGATAGTCTGTTCTGATTGAATTCCATAAGAAGTCATTTTCCTGTTGCTGCATCCATTCTAAAATGTTCTCTTCAAGTAGATGGTCATCAATTCTGTACACCTGCCTAGGTGTTCCTTTCTTTTTGCGAGTACTTTTATTACCTGAAGATGTTTGTGCTGCAGCAGGAATTTGTAAATTTTCTTGTTCTTGTTCTTGATCCTGATCCCGAGCCTCAGCCTGAGCCTCAGCAGCAGTAGGCTGTTCTTCCTCAGAACTAAAGGAGGTAGGAACTTCTTCATCAACAGACACATCAGAGACAATAGAAGGAGGTTTCCTCTTGGCCCTCTTCTGTGGTGGTGCTGATACATCCGCTGCTTTGCTTCCACGGCGTCTGCCTACACGGCAGAGTGTGTGAGAGCTCCATAAAACTAACGTGTGCCACCGTGTGGAGGGTGGAACACGTCGAGGGCACACGGCGGGGCGTTTATCAATAGTTAACACGGCTGGGGCCCGTAAGTGGCTGGCGAGACCTGGTGAAAGTTTTGACCATATCCAAACCGTTTGCCTGGAATAAACGGTGGAACATGGTTAGGACGGTGAGAGGACGAAATAAGGACGGTGGGCCGGTACGAAGCCGTTATTGACCGTTCATAGTGCGGTGACGACGTGTTTACCGTGTTTATACCGGCCTCATATCGGGCTCTCACCGTTTTCTCAACGTTGACTCATCATCTCATACCGACTACATATCGGCAGCCTACCGGCCCCTTACCAGTCTCTTAACGATTGTCCGGTCACTTAACGACCTATTAACGTCCTGTTACCGTTCCACCATCTTCATAGTGTCTCCATACGGCAAGACAAGAAAACCGTGCAAGACACCGTGACTCTCTAATTACTGTATAAAAACGACGAATTTCAAAATGAAATTTGAAAATAACTTCTTACAGATAAAAATAACATACAGACAATAATAGCATACAGACAAT
>CM037781.1:34147258-34197258 GCA_021229015.1 Solen grandis | reverse complement strand
CGTGGTAACGTAAGATGTATAAAATTGCTCACATCAATAAATAAATATACTGATTTTCTCTTCAATTTATTGTCACTTAAAACAGTGTGTATTGTCTCTTATTATGTCGCAGATGTATTTATGAGCGATACTGTAAAACGTAGGTCCGTTAAATGTCTGCACGATGTTAAGCGTCTCAGCGAGATCTTGTTCAAATCCCATTCAGCTGTTTTTGTTTTGTTTGTTGTTGTTTTTTCGTCACGAGAAAAAACAACAACATTATATCGGACCGTTTCATATATCTGTTGAATAAATGTTTGGTTTATCACTGGGAAATAAGACGTACACAGTGGTACAAGGGTAGAACTACCGAATTAATTGCGGAAAAACCAAAGCGACCCTGCCGGGATTCGAGCTCACGGCGGTGATGAGCTGGAGATGTTAAGTATCGGCCTTTACTCTGTTAGTTGCGAAGAGTCCGCTTTCTGAATGAACATATATATAATTGAGTGTTTACTATTCACATATTCATATGCAATAAAGTGAAATTATTCAAGGATAACGTGTATATATAGGAAAGGATTAAAATAAAATATACAATGAAACAACAACACATTATTATTATCTGCTTTATATTCAATTTGATGAATGTTCTCTCCAATATAATGCGCATTATTCAAACTACATCAGTAGGAATATATATAAAGATTAAACCTATACATCTATTGAAATTTTATGAGAAAAACAATTCAATTTGTGTGCCAAACATGATTCATTTGTAGGCTATTATTTTTCTTTATTGTACGTTTATTGTGATTAATTAGGATTTTTGTCCTTCTATAAATTGTAAGCAAATAATTTGACTGCAGTAGTTTGTTAACGAGTAATCAAATTATACTGTGTACCAAAATATGTATTTATTCTTAGTTTTTACTCAAATTTAGCCAACGAATCTTTACGTCAAGTAATACTTAAATTCTCAACTTGGGCGAATGGCATTTCAGTATTTCCGCTTTTTTCCAAGTACTTCACCAAGTTGAACTATCTCTAAGTTGGTACTTTTATAAGAGACACAACTCGAAGAATGACGAAATTCGCCCCTAAGTTTACGCTACTTATGTTTGGTGGAATTCGAGTTAGACAAAGTGAACGATAAAGAACGGTATCTATTGATTTACTATTATTTTTAACTAAACAATCTTTTGTTTCCGAGTACTAGTGTCTGAGTGATCAGAACGCTCGATTTGTAGAGGTTGGATTTGTTCTCCATTTCATAAAAGACGTATTTACTGAATTTGGTATTATGCCTCTTAACTTTAGGCCGATAGCACAATGAGTAGGCCCTCTCATATACTTTATTTCCAAAAACGTTTCTATTGTGATGTAAAATATTTTCCAAAAGCGTTTCGTTGTGATGTGAAACATTTCCAAAAACGTTTCATTGTGATGTGAAACATTACCAAAAATGTTTCTTTTGTAAGATGTGAAACATTTCTAAAAACGTTTCATTTGTGATGTAAAACATTTTTCCAAAAACGTTTCTTTTGTGATGTGAAACAGCTCCTAAAACCTTTTCTGCTGTGATAAGAAACATTTCCAAAAACCTTTCGTTGTGATGTGAAAGATTTCCAAAAAATTTCTTTAGTGATGTGAAACATTTCTAAAAAAAACTTTTGATGTGAAAAATTTCCAAACACGTTTCTGTTTTGATGTGAAACGAAATAACCGAACAAACATATACATGTAACCCTTCCGATCCCAAAGTCTTAGCAGCTCACCATAAACGGCATCGTGCTATTTTGATACGGAAATACCTGAAAATACTTGAGGCGTAATATACATGTACATAAATAAAGTGGAGAGGTTACATTGAGTGACTAACATAACGAGCAAAACTTTGTCCACCTAAGTTGTTACGACGGTACTGATATATTTCCCCTGTGTTTAACGCTCAACACATTATGATAGTTCCATGAATGGTTGGCCCAGTGCCAGGATAATGGTATTATTTCTGAATGTGGTATCATGCCACTTGACTTTGGTGTGATTTTGCAGTGAAGCAGCACTATGTCGGTCCATAAAGTCCCAAAATGACTGAACTGCTGTCGGTAAGATGTTTAAGCTCAGCAAAATATCAAACTAACAGAAAATTGGCATTATACTCTTTGATTCTCCGTGACCATATGAAAGAAGAGTTAATTCCATGCTTAGGGGAGTGTTGAAAGGCACGTGTCCTTTCTTTTTATAGGCATAAAATATAATAACTCGAAAACAAAATCAACGTTTATTCGACCCTAGAGCGTGTTTTAGTACAATAATATGATACTTAACGACCGATATAAAATAAAAAGAATATCGAATGACTAGACGTTTGCCTTGTTATTTTACCAATAGATGAGTCGTATGGGATATGGGAAATATGGGATGATAACATTACATGAAAAAGCACGTACAAAAGGATTGCGTATCGGGTTCATGACGTACTTGATGTCTTCGTATATTGCCACAACACACAACAATCTCTCTCCCCCCCCCCTCTCTCTCTCTCTCTCTCTTTCTCTCTCTCTTTTAGATATAATTTCCTAAAACCAGTTCAAACTCTGCACAGGGCTTATGTTTCTCTATATTTAGAGAAAAAAAGGAGATTGTTTTGAAGTTTTACATATGAACTGTCGTTTTTCGTTACATATATAAAACAGATGAATAATTGCAATCAGACAATATAAAAGCCGTAATACCCTCTGTAATCAAGTGTCTAAATGTCTAAATGTATGATTTAGTGTATTTTTCATTTAATTTATGTATTATTTATCTATTTTTGTTTTATACTTATTTATTTATCTGTTGCCTTGTTGATATTTTATTCATCCGATTCGATATTCTGTAAAAAATGCAAAATAATTGTTTGTTTATTGGACGGAGTTTCAGATGAAACTTTCAAACCATATCGTTTTAAGCTCTTGTAAGCTCTTAAACAACACTTAAGCGATAAGAATAATGTTCGTTTCATGGACAATTAATATTCGTTCTATGCCATTAAACTGTCAGGTATATATATCATCAAATACCGAGTCTGCTGTTCTGGAAATTGTCATGCATTTGTTGCAATTATATGATTGACGTATATGAATAGAATAGAATGATACCATGCCAGACATATTATCTTCACACCGTGCCAACCAGTCCAGGAACTACTCTGTTATACCCTGAGGCGGTCAGGGATCGAACCTACAGACTCTCGTTCCCGAGTCGGACGCTCTAACCCGTTGCCAACCGTGGACAGTCACAATGAAAAGAACATAGAAAGAAAAATCAACTTTTTTAAATAATAAGAGAAATAATAAGAACGATAAAATCAGAAATAAAGAAAAAGTAGAGATTGACTCAATGTATTTTTATATAAGTTTTGGTAAAGGCGGAGGATGGATATAGATTCAAAATCCACCGTTATCACTGTCATTTCCACACAGGCCTATGGCGCACGTTCATACCGTAACGTTGAAATGATACGTTGCTACTGAATTTCAGTCTCTCACTGTAATAGCTAGGCGAAATGATCTGAATGTCTGCGTTAAGTGTAGCATTTCAGATCATATGCCAAACCGGGGGTATGAGTTCCCCGTAATTTAGATGTCGGGAGTCTTAATTTGCCACAGCCTATTAGTTTTTGCAGTGTTTGACATATAATATACAGCAGGGACGGTGGCAATACTGAGTGTAGTTTGGTGCGACATTAATTTTTCAAGTCGATTTGTGCTGAAGACTAAGATTAGCCATTTTTTTTACATTTTACATTTGATTTCATTGCCCGTTGCGTAAGCCTCAAGAGCGTGCATTTTTAAGTTCGATATATGGTCACAATATATTTAATACGCTTGCTTTGTCTCAGATTACAATAGTTCTTTGACTGTCCCCGGTTGTCGAAGGGTAAGAACGTTTGCTTCAGGAGTCGGAAGTCGATGGTTCGATCCCCGAACGTGACATTCCACAGTCATAAAAATGTACTGGTAGTTTTCTGCTTGATTCTCAGCATATATACAAATACAGTACCTGGACAAGTTGGCCCGCTGTCAGGATCACGTGACTGAGTGTAGTATCATGCTACATGTTTATGGCCTGATACCACAATATGGCAGCGCTATATTTGTCCCAAGTAAACTTCAAAGATAAGTAACAGGATATCGTGAAATTTAAGTAAGTCGTAGTTTCTTGACGTATATATCAAACAAGTTGAGTGGCCGTTTGCACCGGGACATCTCCCCAGCAAACAAAGAAAACAAATGTAAGCTGGGGCTGTATTCACAAAGCCAATTAAGATCAGTATATTTTCACTTATTAGGTTTAAAAAATAGATGCTTAATCCTTTCCTACCTTAACTTTGTTGAAACATGTATATACTGGTAGAGATTTGTTCCTTTGATCTTGTTAATTAGCTGTTAGGCTTCCGAATTTAATATACTACGATGTGTCGTGTATACGGTCACTGAACTTGTTGGATATACGCCCTCGCCTTAATGTCCCAGCTAGGAAAGATTTTGCTTTTCTCATATATAGATAATCTTCAAAATGCCTGGAATAACGTCAGTGTAAAGGACACCTTCATAATAATTTTTAAATACAGTCAAATCTGTCTTAAGTGGTCAGTCAAGGGAACAAGAGAGTGACCGCTTAGTAGAAGTGGCTGCTAAAGGAAGGCTAAACAAACGAAAATGCTATTTTAGTTTGGCCATATCAAAACTGACCGCTAAATGCAGATTGGCCGTTTAATACTGATGACCGCTAAAACAGGTTCAACTGAATACTTTAACAACATATGCTTGAGAACGGCTTTACTATAGCAACTAACTAGTACGGCTTCTCTTACTACACAAATGAAATTTATAGATAAGTTTATATACTATATATTCTGTGTCACGTGGCTAAAAATGTATGGCGCAGTATAATCAACATATTATTTTCACTTCAAAATGCTGAATAAGATATAAATGTCACTTGATCACGCTAAGACCATTATACAACTGTTAATTTGACTATATCTAGTCAACTCTCTATGCTCTCGTGCTGTTTGCTTTCATCATTGTCGAATATCCTTCAACTATTTGTGGTACATGTATATTTCTTTATAGATGACGTACAGCCTCGTGTATCCTTTTATTTTAATTTCTGATATATTAAATTATTCAAGAGATTTTCGCTATAGTAGCACGTTTTTAAAGAGTACAATACAGATGAAGAAGGAAGGGAAGGAAGGAGACAAAAGGCAGTTGTGATGATTGTGATGTTGTTAGTGATGATGATACTGCTGTTGATTTTTTTCTCATTTTTTCCCAAAATAAACACTAATATCATTAAGATATCTAACATTTGAGGATGTGTGGATGGGATGGTGTAAATTAATATTTCCCTGCTTGTACACAATCCTTCTAATACATATTTATAAACTCCAGTCCAAATACGCAATAGTGCTTAAAAAAGAGGTTTGTATAACCTAGAGACACCGCTTGCTTGCCTATCTGTTTTATAGAGTTTTCAACTTATCGGTCCCTTTGAGATACGCATATAAAGTAACTATTTCCTCTAAGTTGTATTCGCAATCAGTGTATCTTAATAAAATAAATATTAAACAAACAAATGCACATCTAATCTTAAGGAGAATACAAACAGGAAGCCATGCAATTAAATCCATGTAACTTGATTAATTGAAGGGCGACATGATTTATTTGAGTGTTAGTCCAACCAATGAGCCTCTTTCAGCCCAACTTGCTAGTTCTGGTACCGGTTGTCACGCCTCTGTCGTAGGGGGATAACATCAAACAGAATTTCAATGTCACAAATTACGGGTACACAAATGTGGACTAGTAGCGTACTTCATAACAAACGGTTTTGGGTATGGACGCAATTTTAGATCAAAATATATCATGACTTTCCTAGGCGCAAAGTATAATTTTTCTAACCAGGAACAAGAAGGAATGGTATATTTTGTTAGAACTTGTTTTCCAATCGATGTTTAAATATATGATGAAGTATAGATAATGAGCAAAGGCAATCACACTCGCTTACCCCCGCCGTTGCCCTTTCTTAGCATGGGCGTGCCGTGAATAAGCTTAGTCACAGCAATTTGTTCCAATCACTTCAACTAAAATTTTCCCCAATCTACCTGAGATAATTTCACGAATGCACTTTCTTGCCTACAGAGAAAAAGTCTAACATTAATTTCATAAAAAAATTGCCCAATGTATCGCATGAGTAAAAATAGATCTGGAAGATTGTGTCATAATTATACATATATTTCATGCTAGCAGCCGGGTAATTTGATCAACTGCTTATAATTAACAGATGTTGGCGATAAAAGAGTATTAAGTTCTAAGACATAGCCTAAATTAATTCAAACTCATTTGAACTTCAGTTGCATTTATAGTGTTTGGTGAACGATTGAAATACATTCCTCTGAATAATAGAATCTAATTATATAATATGCTAAAATTACAATAGTCCATTTAATCTTTAGGCTCAATGTAATTCTTAAATTTCAAACAGTTTTTATTTACTTTAAAATTGTGGGCTTAATGGAGATGACTATCATTTACTCTCTACATGTAATTTTTCGCCAACAAAGAGAATGGGCTATTTCAATGTTTTCAAATATCCTACTTGCGTATATCATTTTTTGATGTCGGCAAAGTTTCAAATAGCTTGATACATATAAATTTAGTCCAATTAACGGAAAAAAAAGGCATAGGCAATTTTTTCATATTAATATTGCTCATGTGGAGCAGTCAAATCTGATAAAGGAGAAAATAAGACAAACTACAGCACTATTTTTATAACACATATATTGACTATTGTAAAAATGCCCGTGGGAAAATTGTTTTTTCGATTTGTCTTTTCTACGCCCACCTAAAACTGTCATGATTAAACTATGTCTAATGTTGTTTCTGGAGACTCAAAACTTATCGATAATCGCTTTGAAATTTACTTTATAAATGAGCTAATAATAGCTCCTTGGGGCTCAGGAGGAGACACTAAAATGGATAGTATATCACAGAATGGAAGCAGCTAAAAATTTGGAAAACAGTGACTCATGATTAATCCTTGCAATGCTGTTGGCAATTGTGACTGCCTGCTTTTGCGACCAGTGTAGAACAAGATCAGCTGCACATCCTTGCAGTCTGATCATGGTCTGCACTGTTCTGTTCTCTATGGACATCTAGTGAATTAGTCCAAAATGAAGAAAAGACTAGTCAAATTTTGAAATTTGGCATAGTAAGTGTCATCGTCAGATACCCCCGGCTTCCTTATTCCGTTTCACTACTAACATCATGTAGATGATCTATCGATCGGCCGTGGGTATTCGACGATGGGTAAGGTTTAAGAAGTTCCAAGACTGCCCCAATGCAGGAGACACTGGCTAGGTGTGTTGTTTTGGCACTTGTTTATTTCATGATATTAAAATGAGTCAGCACAATATCTGTCCCATTATTTGCCGAGACTACTCTGAATGGTCATATATAAGGAATATGGGTCTTAAGATTTTATATACTTTGCCACAGTCCTCTTTTGATCATACAATGAAATCTAAAAAAACTTCTCATCTGGCTAAAATATAGCATAAAACTTCATGTATGTATGACATATGTCAGATAAATTGCCGTACGACCTTATTGCTTATATTGAATAAAAACATAATTTTTATTTTTTATTTTAGATTTGTGCAAGGTAACCAGATTCTATAAATATGTTGATTTTCCAGAGGGAAAGAATAAAACAAATAATTAAATTTACTTTAACTCAATATTTCGGCAAAAGAATGCCTTTCTCAAGAAAAAAAAAAACATGAATTTTTAGCAAGTTTTTTTTTTTTGCTGACTTTCATGTTTTTTCCTTGAGAAAGGCATACTTTTGCCGAAATATTGAGTTAGAGTGAATTTACTTATTTATAACCAGATTCTTATAGTGATATTTTACGGTTATATTTGAAAAACATCGGCGAAACCCACGCTCGATTAATATGCTTTGCTTATTAATTGATCGTGGGTTATTTGATCAGCAAAAATTCATACTTTGGAATTTTACTGTCTCAGCATGGTGATTTGGCCCTACCTCACATGTATATACATGCTAGTTTTACATAAGTTAAATATTATCATCTGTACTAATTACATTTAGGTATTTACCCCAGGATGCATGATATAGAAAAATTGTATTTGTTTATATCACTGTTTACTCGTATGAGCAATGCTTTGTTTTGTGTACTATTGAATTAATACTGAAAATTACAGGCAACACCCCAAATCGCTTTATAAATACACTCCGAGCATTTATCGCTGACGCTCAGGTTGAAAAAGACGAAAACACCATGAATAAAATCAGCATTCGGTTACATCTAAATACATGTACTGGTAATAAGACGAGGTAAATAGCCTTACAGGTCTGTAGATTCACCAGAGTGCCCCTGTGCACGATTGGATTTACCTCTTAACGCCCCCATATGACCGAATACTTCTACGGTGACGGTTAACTCCACATTCTCTGAGACGTTATTAAGTTCAGATGATGTCCTTATGTAATAAAATAATGTTACATCCTAATATAGTTACCCATTTTTATCAGATTTGCAAAGGAGGCGTAGGGTTCAGTGGTGACGAGTTGCGAGTTGAATTTCCGTTGGGACGCAAGAACTGTTCAATACTTCACCGACGCTATGTAGCAAAGTACTGGTCCAGTCATCTAAATGTCGAGTGGAATTTATAAAATTAATGTTTCTCTACAGACGTATACGAAATGTAGATTGGCAAATCTTTGCTAGTCTGTATGATATCATAATAAACGATGCCATTTACCTGGATTGAGGAGAAGTAAAAATATGACATGATAAGGTTTAGTAGCATTTATATCGATAATAAGGCGATTTATTGACGTCATTAAATCAACGTGTTGTGAAAATGGATCTGAGGAAGATATTTCAGGAAGTTTGAGTCTTTATTTGCAGTTATTGCTTAAGATATTGGCTAATTTGTAATAAAATCGTTCATTAATGTGTCGGTTATGTGTTTAAATAAGTTACATTTGTATTTATTTTTGTTGCATTTAGATAAATATTTTATAATGCTCGCAATATACGTCGTTCGCATGACACAATTAAACTACAGTACACAAAACATTGAATTAAATATTTAACAATATAAAACACTATATATTCCACTAACTGACTGAATTTGATATGAGAAACAAGCTCTCTCTAATTCATCTCGTCGGTTGCACGGTTGGACCAGTACCTTGCGAGCGGGGAAGTTATGAACAAATCTTGCCACCTAGGGATCGAACCATCAACTTTCGGATACACACTCGTCCAGAAACGTTGAACCCAGACAAACAAATGTTTGATCTAGTATACTTCTTTAGACCAATGCCTCGAAAATAATTGAATACGGACATTTGCCAGAGTATACCGTCCATCTTAATATAACAAGGCGCTGTAGGAATTTTGTAAAACTCAAAATAGATATATCGGTTCATTCGGCAAAGAAACAAAGACAAAATCTGACTTGTTATTCGGATGTATTAGCATTGCTTAATGAACACGCTCGAATTCCACCAACAATACTTAGCGCTAAGTAATACTTAAATTATTAAACTAGGAAGATACACATTCCACTATCTTACGAAACATTCAAGTGCACGACTAAGTTGAAATGATTATTACCTTAATGACTAACAATAATTGATAAGAAATGAAACATTTGACCTTTTTATTAGAGAAGCAAGACTGATGAAGTTATTTAGATTTTACTTAGGGCTAAAAGTTGTTGGTGGAATTTGACCCAGAAATATATTTTCAAAGATGCATCGCCGTTGAATTCAGTGATATATATAGAATCTCAACGGATTCCACACTAAACATCAACAACTGTTTTGCAAAACGAGACCCGTTTTCAGTGAATAACGTGCATATGTATGTACAAAAACATACATTCATGCAAATTACTAAAGGTTTTAGCGAAATGCATAACAATTTTTTTTCCATGTGCAACAAATGATAAATCTTTCGAAAATTAGTTTTTAATTTAGAATTCTAGAGGAACTATCCGCCTTTAAATACAATCACCTATCTTAGACTGTACTCTACTTAACGTAGATGTCATGATGAACTCCATTCCAGATTTTTTTTTGCACCGACCTTGGCTTCAAGCTGTAAGACATGCACCAAAAATGTGTCAATTAAGAGACGGAATAATGCCTCCAAACCAAGATGTCGTGACAATTAGCCTTGAAATCTTTGTTACAATGGCGACATATGCGGGTTCCGTACTCGTTCTTACCACATTCCAAATCATATTATCCGACCGGATCAACAAATAACTTGTCATAATGAGAACATCAACTGGACCCGTTCTGTGCGCCATTATTACGTGTTCGATATAGTTACCAGTACAATTTATTTGTACCATGTCTCTGTGCAGTTGATAATGCTGATAATGCATATACTCTTTATCTTTGAAATTCCCTTTATTGTAGCCATCATCATCATCATCATCATCATCATTCATATCACACCTGATGATTTTCCTCGTCTGCTCGCTGTCGCCACCCTCCTCATCATCATCTCCTTCCGTATCTCATTTTCACTTTCATCATTAGTGGATGAGTCGTCTTCAAAAACATCAGCATCAACATGAATGACAACTTCAACATTTGTTATAACTAGATATGTCTGTTTCCATTAAAGCAGCTAATTCACAGAAGATCGGTAAAATTAAATAATAAAATAATAATAATAACGTTCTACTCCCCCTCGTTAATGTTGGTTCCTGACAAATAAACTCGGAAAGTGTTGGTCACATTATACAGAAAAACGTTTTTTTTGTAAACGGTACTTCGACGAAATCGGTTGAATTCAAAATCCAGTATCCGCGAAGGGCATGTTCCGCAATATGGCGTCTTCACTAGTTTAGGGCAGCGATTTCGTAAGTTCATCCTATGAAGTTAGCGCATGCGCGAAAGGCAAAGGTTTTATCAGTCTAAATATAGTTTCAAAACCGGCTGTGACCTTTCATTTTTATTACGATCACGATTACGTCTGTGGACTGGTATTGATAGATACACACTTATAGTTAAAATCAAATTCTTAGTCAATGACCATCTATTTTTTTTCGATCTATTTTCGATCTATTCCAAAATAAAATAATCCTTTACATGACGTTCGAAGATTTCAGCTTGTATATGATAACCATTTAATTATAAAAACATTATCCTCTCAAAATAACAACTCAAATGCGGTTGAAATTAAAGTAACATAATTTTATTCTTTATACATTGAAACTTGCTCTTATACTGTTTTGTACGAGTGGGAACATTTCTTGTATAGTGTTATGTATGAGTGGGAACATAGTTCGTATAATGTTATGTACGAGTGAGAACATAGCTCGTATAATGTTATGTACGAGTGGGAACGTTGCCTGTATATTTTATGTACGAGTGGGAACTTTGCTCGTATACTGTTATATTCTAGAGGGAACATTAAGGATCCTGCAATCTCATTAAAACAAAATCCTATCTGACGCTTCGTTAGGTTTGATCTATTGATATCGCATTAGGAGTCGACTCAAATCGACCTATAACTAGTCAATCAAATCAGCAAGCTTCAAAATTCTTGAGTATAGTTTCAAGAATATTCGCAAGTTAACGGCAGCGAATGAAAATTTAAATTTTGCGGATATCATCGGTATTCCGATTTTCAAACTCATTTTGTTTTGAAACGCGCATTCTGATTAGACAATCTTATTGGTATTCATGACGTAAAGGTCAACTTGAGACGACCTTTCACGGGATGTTGTCAGATCTTTGTAGGGTAGAGTATTGGAGCGAAAACAAAGAGATGGATGTTCTTGCAACCGAAATTGTACATTGATAATTAAAATATGGCTGTGGCATTCGTTGAATGTGAGTTTGTAAAATGATAAATTGTAGAAAATAAACGAAAAAAGGGACATAAATTTAAAATTAGAATGTAACTTAATAATTAACATAAAGAACAAATATTAAAGCAAGACATTATATCGAAAATGCGTACAAATACTTGGTTCGTAACATTTTTGGGGGATATAAATTTTGTTAAAGTAAAATTAATTATCCTGAGAAGAATATATGACTACATGTAGTATTAAATTGAAAATTGAAATAATTAGTTTGAAGGGCAAATCTCCTAGGTACCTATTTGTCGATACATTTATTTCTTTCCTTTGGGTTAGAGAAATGTGAATCATTTAAAGATTTTTTCTGTACTAGAAACCTTATTTGAATATCATGAATCTTGAATATGAACATTTACTTATTAGTCAAATTACATACCCGATCTTTACAACTGTCTGTTTTTTTTGTGTGTGTTTTTGTTGTTGTTGTTTTGTTGTTGTTGTTTTTTTTGTTGTTTTTTAACCAGACTATGTAACTTACACCCATGCGTCTCTTTCTTATTCAATTTTCATTCCTGTTTGTTTTCTATCTCTCTGTATCCACCCCTGTCCTTGATTAACAAGAAATTAACACTAATTAAACACAAGTAGAATCGACCTTGAACAAGTTGAAACATAAAAGAATAAAGCTCTATCTTACAAATTGCATTTACTAATTAGAATCACATTACACTGTATATAATACCTTGAGGACAAAATAAGTTTTGATAGTAACACCCTGATACAGGAGAATTTTAATTGCACCATAAATCTAATACGGCAATAAACTTTCCATCTCAAATGATGGGAGTACTATAAACAATTCCCGTAATCTAAAGAATTATCTTTGTTGCTTAAATCTTTTTCTAAGATACATCAGTGTAAGATAAAGGGTCCTTTGTTAAAGCCTCGCTGAAGGCAACGGTTGGAAAATTGATAAACGCATGATGTCGTCAAAAGTAGTTATGTCGGAACTTGAGAAATTTCAATAAAGCATAATTTTATTTCTTTGTCAGATTATTTATTTTGCCAAATTCTGTTAATTGAATCCATTCAACCACCCCTCCTTAAAGTTACCATTCTTGCTATATTTCCATTTTTCTTTTCATCTTTCTCTCTTTTTGGCATCAGTAAATTTTCAGCCTTTAATTATCCTTTCTTTCAACTTCTTCGTATTATAACATATTTTACATTGTGAATAACTCCACTGGATATAACTTAATAAAAACAAAGTTTCCTTGCATTGTAATTAATGCAGGTCAGAACATAACAAGCACGTGAATGTGGCCCCGATTTACTAAATGGTTTACACTCACTTTCCTCTCATGTTTACACGTGCACCAGTCTTAAAAACTTAAAGATGTAATACTAAGTAAAACAAATATTAGCTTCGACATCGTTTTTTTCTCATATACTTAGAACAGATGCACCGCTCACGTAACTAGTTTGACCATATTTCTTTCTGCGGTAGTTTAGAACTATGACTATCTTAGCATGCATTAAAGGTCTTTCAAAGAGAGAAAAAATATTTTGTACGTAAGAAATATTACTGCGAAATCTCTCTTATCTTAGGAATGTTTGGTAAGACGGAGCCTAGAGCTTAAAACTATTTTGTCGAGACAGTATGTGCTACAGGGTCTTCTTACATAGTAATTAAATGTTTATCAAATACGTCTGTTTAATTAATGGCATGCCTACCGCTGGACATCAAAACTATTTGGACAGTATAAAAGCGGGAGGCAGGGTTTTATTTAGTTCAGTGATAATGCAAGACTTTCAATTAAAGATTTACAAAATCGAGTTTTCCAAGTTCAAAATATCATCATTGCTTAAAACAGAGAGCATCAACTGAGATACGCCTTTTGAAGCAGTAACATTCGTTATTTGAAGACACTATTTTAAACTAATGTATCAGAAAAAAGAAATATTGCGCAGGCGGTTAATAAAGGGAACGAGAAAGTGACCGCCTAACAGAGGTGGTAGCTAAATGAATGTTAAATATATAACATAATGCTAGTTTGGTTATATTTAAAACTGACCGCTAAATGGAGGTTGGCCGATTATTACAGATAACCGCTGAAATATGTTCAACTGTATTAGCAAATATCAATAGTTATATAAAAGATATGCTCTGGTCTATAAGATGGATAAGTCTAGACGCTGATGTTTTAGGAATAAATCGTACTTGACAAGGTGTGAATGAAATATCAGAATCAGACAAGTCTGGTTTCACATATCAACACAAGTTAAGATTTCTCAAATCAGAAGTCTGTTCGATGACCTAGATAAGAGAAATTGAACATGTCCACTGACCTAGATAATAGAAACTGAACATGTCCATTGGCCTAAATAAGAGAAATTGAACATGTCCATTGGCCTAGATGAGAGAAATTGAACATGTCCATTGGCCTAGATAATAGAAATTGAGCATGTTTATTGCCCTATATGATTGAAATTTAACATGGTCGTTGACCTAGATAATAGAAACTTAACATGTCAAATGACCTAGATAATAGAAATTGATAGAAATTGAACATGTCTATAACCCTAGAGAATAAAAAATGAACGTGTCCATTACCCTAGATAATAAAAAATGAACATGTCCATTGACAAAGATAATAACAAGAAATGTTTGTGAAACATATATGCCCCCCTCATATGCCATAATATGTATATAGCTATATTACATGCAAGGAGTTTGCCTTCATAATGTTGGCTTGTCACAAAAAATTCTCAAACATCAAAAAATTTGAGTGAAAATATAATGTGCTAAAATGTGGAACTAAACATTTACTGAAATAAATGGGCTGGAGAAATATTTACACAAGTCCACAAAGGTTTAAGTGAAAGAACATTGTCAGTTATAAACAAACAAAACATTAAGACTTAGTGCTCTAGGTTTATTATACAAGAAGGCCAAGATTGCACTGTGTCGCTAACCTGATTAAGATGGCTGTGTTAGGCAAAATGACAAAAAATCTGGCATCTAAAGTGTTTTTCTAACATTTGACTAAGTGGCCTACATTTTGATCCTACCTGAATTTGCACTCAACTGGGAATTCATGCAGTCATCATTCATATCAAGTTAAATGAAGACTGGGAAAAAAATGTAGGCCTCTAGTGTGTTCACAAGATTTTTCTTAAATTTGCCCTGGTGACCTACATATTTGACCCTATGTTGCCCAGTGAACTCATCCGAGATATCATGAAGACAAACATCCTGACCAAGTTTCATGAAGATTGGGCCAAAACTGTGGCCTCTAGAGTGTTCACAAGCAATTGTTGACGACGGACGACGGACGACGGACGACGGACGCCTGACGACGCACGATACACGACGGACAAAAGGCGACCACAAAAGCTCACCCAAGCACAAGTGCTCAGGTGAGCTAAAAAATTAACAAATCAGCCTTGCTAGCCATAAGCACAAACATCCATAATAATGAAAGAAAATGATACATCATCCTTCAAATATCTCAAACCTTGTGACCTTGACCTTTAAGGTATTGACACCAAAATTGATAGGGGTCATCTACTAATCATAAGCAACAACCACATGAAGTTTGAGACTTAAAGGTGAAATAGAACTTAAGTTATCACTCGGACAAGGTCTGGTCTACCGACAGACCGACGGACCGACCGACATGAGCAAAGCAATATACCCCCTCTTCTTCGAAGGGGGGCATAAAAATTGAACATGTTCATTTCCCTAGATTATAAAACTTGAACATATTCATTTCCCTAGATTATAAAACTTTGAACATGTTCATTTCCCTAGATTATAAAAACTTGAACATGTTCATTTCCCTAGATTATAAAACTTGAACATGTTCATTTCCCTAGATTATACAACTTGAATATGTCCATTTCCCTAGATTATACAACTTGAACATGTCCATTTCCCTAGATTATACAACTTGAACATGTTCATTTCCCTAGATTATAAAACTTGAACATGTTCATTTCCCTAGATTATAAAACTTGAACATGTTCATTTCCCTAGATTATAAAACTTGAACATGTCCATTTCCCTAGATTATAAAACTTGAACATGTTCATTTCCCTAGATTATAAAACTTGAGCATGTCCATTTCCCTAGATTATAAAACTTGAACATGTTCATTTCCCTAGATTATAAAACTTGAACATGTTCATTTCCCTAGATTATAAAACTTGAACATATTCATTTCCCTTGATTATAAAACTTGAACATGTTGATTTCCCAAGATTATAAAACTTGAACATATTCATTTCCCTAGATTATAAAACTTGAACATATTCATTTCCCTAGATTATAAAACTTGAACATGTCCATTTCCCTAGATTATAAAACTTGAACATATCCATTTCCCTAGATTATAAAAATTGAACATGTCCATTTTCCCTGATATTATAGATTGACATATTTATTTCCCTAGATTATAAAACTTGAACATGTCCATTTCCCTAGATTATAAAACTTGAACATGTCATTTCCCTTGATATTATAGATTGAACATATCCTTGAAGCTTAATACGTTTATTGACCTAGGCAATAGAAATTTATTGATATATCTTATTGACATGAACATATTTCGTACGATCAATCTTATATTCATGTTCTTCACAGCAGTTAACTAGGAACACAGAATTTGATGTTTTAAGTTAAGGGAAAACCTTAATCTGAGATGTTTCATAAAACGTTAGCCCTGTCTTGAACTGGGTATCTTTATTTCTTTCTATGACGTGTCGTGTACTAAATCTTTTTGTTTTTGTTTTGAAGAGCATAATATCACATTGGTACAGAAGTGTACGAAAATGTTGATATGTCTATAATTCTTCCATAACTACAAATATCTTTGTTGGTATAAAAAGGTATAGTCAAACAAGAGATAAAATAGATGGATTGTTTCCAAGAGGAGCACTTACTAAGACTCACGCAAAATCCAATTGCTTTACAAGTGATTAAAATGATAAATGTCATTAAATTAAATTTAATAAACGTTTAAGCATTGCTATTTTAATTTTATTTTACTTATCATATCGTGTCATTATGGAGGTTTCGATTTTAAATAAGGCAAGCAGTATATTGAAGTTGTCAATATAATTGATATCATTTTATTGCATACATCATCATGCATATGTTAATGAACCCCCAATGGTGGACATCGATCGTTCATGTATCGTATGATTATCTATATATCTAAAATATATAATTATTTTAAAGACAACGTCATCATGTATAGGTTAATGAACCCCCAATGGAGGGCATCAATTGTTTATGGACTTCTAGCGCTCATAGTACTGGTCCAACACTAGAACTGTGGAGAGGGCTAAGACCAATCTGTACGAAATTTGGTACAAGTTAAATGAAGCAAGTTAAACAGATTATGTAGTATTTTCTAAGGTAACATTTACGACTTTAAATTTACGAAAATATTAATTTCATTCCATGTGTGGATTACCTTTAGATAATATAACTTAGAATACATTAGTTAAATATAATAGACCATGTTTATATATATATATAGAGAGAGAGAGAGAGAGAGAGAGAGAGAGGGTGTGTACTTAAAAGTCCTTCTAGTCAAAAGGCAAAAACACCTCAATTTCTTCGAAAACTTTAAAAATGTTGAAACCTTGTCTGGAACAATATGAATTTCGAAAACTGAAAATTCCACTCGGGGTCTTTTTTAGACAAATAATGTTATTTCATAATGTCTTCTTAAAATAGAAATACCTCGATATTTCTATATAGCTAATTGTATATAGCTTCTTTAAATGGTTTGTCAAGTTGTTAGAAATAGCGATTCCCTCAGGGAAAACTATGAACAAAGAAAAATATTATAAAGACCTTTTGGGGGTTAAAAAAGATTTTTTTTTTTTTTTTAAATTACCAAGTTACGGTTGTACTTAAAATAAAAGAATAATCTGTTATGATTACCTCATGCCAAACAGAATTATTACAGATGAGCGTTAAGTCAAAATATTAAAAGTCTAATAATACTTATCTATAAAATAGAAAATAGCATCGCATTTTTTTGTAAGAAATATGCGCAGGTGGTATGGTATATGGTTTTCAAATTTCACAAATAATATCAGTCTGATAAACCACGAATTAATATATACCAGTTTCCTTAGCGCGACGCGCATGCGCAGAATAATACAATGAAGAATCCGTAAGAATTACGAATCACATATAATACATATTATAATTAAATTTTGAAAAACAATAACCGCAAACGATTAAGCATAAAATCAGTGCATGTAAATGCATTTCTACTTTCAAACATCTTTTTTTATACATTAGATCTTTAAAAAGTCTGATGATTTTCATTATAGTGATTATATTTGAAAGTGCTTATTCTTCACAAAATAAATTATGTTTTGAAATATTTAAATAGATTTGTAGCTCAGATTATGGCTGAACGCGTACAACAATTAAATCTAAATTTAACTTTGACATTATCTCATAAAACCTGAACTACGAAATGTTACCAGAGTAAATACAACCTTTAATTTGAAAAAAAGTAATTTAAAGTTAACTGTACCTGAAACAGATAGTGGAAAATTTTATTTAGAAATAATTGTGCCTGAATATGGCAATTGAATGTACTATAAAAGTAATTACATCTTATTATCACACCTAAATTTAGAACTTGCAATTTACAAAGCGAATAATCAAACAATTTATGCATTTAGACTGTATATTATGTTGTATCTTTCTTATTTCAAATTCTATTGAAATCTAAATCAAAGCCTCAATTATAAATTTGCAGATCTTTTTTTTATCTTTTCAGTCATTAACCAGCTTAGTGTATATAATATATGGATATTGTTGAAAGATAACATGCAAAATAAATAACTTACTATTCAAGAGCGTCCGTTTCGGGAGCGGGAGGTCGTGGGTTCGATCCCCGGCCGCTACATACCAAAAATCGTAAAATAAATGGTACTGTTATAGCTCCCTTGCTTGGCGCCCAGCATATAAGGGTAGTTGCAGGACTGGTTTGCCTGGTGTCAGGATAATGTTACTAGGTGTGGTATCATGTCACATGTCTACGGTGTGATACTGCAGTGTGGCAGCACTATGACTGTCTCAAGCAGACATCGTATCCAAATGACTGAAATACTGTCGGTGGGACGTTAAACCCAACAAACAAACATACTAAACAAATAAAATACATGATGACATATACATGTAACAACTAAATAGGTAAAACATGTACATGCATTTAGATATATAAACATAAAATATAAATATAGAATCTAAATAAATATTAGAAATAATACAAATAAATAAATAAATAATTTAATAAAAAAAAAAAAAAAAAAAATGTTATCTGCGATGAACACAATGTTTCACATGACTGTTTGTGTTGCACTTTTAGCTTTTATTTAAAGTGTTGCAAACTTGCCTAACAGTGACATAGAAATGTCAAGCTCAATAGTTTTACTGTTTGTAAGTAGAATAACACTAACAGTTCCATGGAGCATGTGTGTATTTAAAATTAGCCAGACTCAAGTTTTTACCTCCTAACCTTGCAATAAACCTTATATCATACACCCATCTCATTCTAAAGCATTTTATTTTGTTTGGAAAAAATATTTTATTATCAAAATAATTTAAACTGTAATACCGTCGAATACTTCATATTTAAAACTGACAAAAAAGTTTACGCTTTTTTTTCCTTTGAGTATACATAAATAGGAAAGAGTATACAGACAATAGACCAAGGCAAGCAAGCTTGTAGTAAACATGAGGTTGTAAAGGACAAAGATTATATCCGACTTAGAAGAGAGTTACAAAGCAACGAAATCGGTTTTATGTCTCCATTTTATTTATATTTGAGAGTTATCCAATTTACCTTCCGAGTTTATACGAACGCTCGGAGGGAAGTCTGCGAGCGTATAAACCACGATGTTCACGTATTCATACAGCATAAGGTATACGTGAAAAGCAAAGCATGGTATATGTCCTAGGCTGAGACATTTCATGACAGTTTGCAGTATTAAGTTGTCATCTCCATGTCATTCATACCCATTTCAATTTTAAAGGCCCATTTTTTTCTAAGAGATTGTAATAATTTTGATACCAGAAATGCTACGCAAGTAAACGCGATTGTAAAGTTGCCTAAATGGTACTTAATGACCACATATCCGATCTCTGTTGACTTTGCATCGCATAAAAATGCTTCAATTTTCAAGGTATTTTTGATGGATGTGTAAATACTATTTTTGTTAACATTTTGTTATTGGTGGGCATATCCGAGGATGGCTCGTCAGACTTTGGAAATTCAGTCATACTCGGGTGAGACACAACTGACGCGTGGGAAGTATGCACGCACGGACAATTTAGAAGAACGTTTTTCCCTTCTCAACTTCAAAACTTAAAGCACCTCGTTCAAATAAAAAAAAAAAAGTTTTATCCCCCCTCCCCCCTCATCCCCCAGTAATGTTGGTGAATTCTTTGTATCCTGGCAAATAAACTCGGTAAGTGGAGGTAACATTGCTCGGGATAACGCTTTTTCGCTTGCGGTACCTCGTGACACGTTCTGCAACGTTGCTTCTGTACAAGTTCCAGGTAGTTTATCAAATTCAGCCTAGGAAGTGAATGAATGCGCGAATAGTGAATGTGATCAGTCATGAGACGGCACACGAAAATAAAATTTCTAAAGATAGGTCTTATAATCCTGAATATAGGTTTAATACCGTTCGTAACGCTATTGTCTAGGATGGAGAAATCACCCATTCTTTCAAACAATCGCGGAATATTGCACTTGGTGACCATGCGTCTGTAGATGAGTATTGATAGACATAATACACTGGGAGAGTCATTAACCATCTGTGAACGAGCTGCTTTAATAAAGAATAAAATAAACTATCACTCTACTAGCAAACTCAACGCGGTAGTTACCTCCCCTTACAATTGTAGATAACCAATGCCACCACATGTCAAGTAAAAATTAACAGAATTGTTCATTTTTTTCAAAAAAAATATTTTACTGCGAGTGTCATTTCCCTTAGAATGTTTTCTTTAATAAACATCAAATACCGCCTCGTGGTAAAAAAAAATAAACCATTTTAAAAATATTTTTATTGTTGTGACAGCAGACATAGACGCCATTTTGTTAGTTTACCATCATCACGTGACATTTGTGACGGCAGTGATTTTTTTGCTTGCAAGGGAGATCACTGTGTAGTAGGTAAGTATTCGGATTCCTCTAAATATTCTGTATACACATGCTTGCCACACATCAGTCATGTCTCACCTAAATATGTTCGTATTTTCGAAGTCTGACGGACCATCGTCGGAAATGCCCGCCAATTACATGATTACTAAAATTGATGCATTTTTATGCGATGCAAAGTCAGCAGAATACAATCTCGTGTAATTGCTTAGTATTTCTGGTATAGAAATTATTATACTCTCTGAGAAATAATGAGCCTTTAATATTGTCACACCAATAATGGGCAACGGATAATACAGCCCAAGTTTTTTTTTTTTTTTTTTTTTTTTTTTAATGGAACATTTTCATTAATAAGTCCATGCTTCATTATATTCCAGTGATGCAACTATTATCCTCCCAATTCGCAATTAAAAACGCACATCTTTAAACATGTTGCAGTCTTTTTTTTATTTTCATACTTTTTTGTTTGTAAAACTTTGTTTTTTTGATTTTAATTTAATTATTTAACGCCATTTTATGCCATCAAAGGCTAACAGATGGCCAATTCACCTAACAACTCTTTACCTGGATTTTGACAATACTGAAACTTAGCACGCATCTCTGTAGCTAAGTACTACGGTGGAAGACGAATTACCACCCGAAAGAATTTGTAAGTCATTTATTACGTAGACCGTGCCCGAACCTAGTGGGGATCGAACCAACAACCCTCGGCTTTACAGCCACCCGCAATCAAGACCGTTTTTAGCTCACCTGAGCACTTTGTGCTCAAGTGAGCTTTTGTGATCGCCCTTCGTCCGGCGTCCGTCGTCGTGCGTCGTACGTCGTCAACAATTTGCTTTAAATGACATCTCCTCTGAAACCACTGGACAGAATTTGATTAAACTTGGCATGAATGGTCCTTGGGTGAACCTTTACAAAAGTTGCTAAAATAAACTTGATCAATGCAGAACTCTGGTTGCCATCTCCTCCAAAACTACTGGCCAGAATTTGAAATATTTTGGTACAGATGTTCCTTGGGTGACCCTCTACCAAAGTTGCTAATATTATTTGGATCTGCCAAAAAAACATGGCCGCCAGAGGCGGGGCTTATTTACCTTATATGTATTTAGTGAAATCTTTAAACGACATCTTCTCTGACACAGCTGAACAGATTTGAATCAAATTTGGCAGGAATGATCCTTGGGTGAAACTGTTTCAAAGTTGCTAAAATGATTTGGATCTGCCAATAAATATGGTTGCCAGGGGCGGGGCTAATTTGCCTTATATGATGTATATTGTGAAATCTTTAAACGACGTTTTCCTGTAAAACTGCCGCACAGAATTTAATCAAATTGGGCAGGGGTGATCCTTGGGTGAAGTTTTACCAAAGATGCTAAAATTATTTGGATCTGCTAAAAAACATGGCCGACAGGGGCGGGGCTTATTTGCCTTTTATAATTATATATAGCGAAATCTTTACAGGACATCTCTTCTAAAAACCGCTGTATAGAATTTGATCATATTTGGCAGGGATGATCCTTGGATGCAGCTACACCAAAGCTGCTAAAATCATTTTGATCTGTAAAAAAATCATGGCCACCAGGGGCGGGGCTAATTTGCCTTATATTGATATATTGAAATCTTTAAAGGACATCTCCTTTGAAATTTGATAGGATTTGATTCAATTTGGCAGGTATAATACTTTGGTGGAGCGTCACTAAAGTTGCTAAAAAAAATTCTGATTCGTCAAGAAAATTGCAAGGCTATTTTATGTTAAATATGGTATTAAGTGAAATATTTAAATGTCATCTTGCTTTAACTGCTTGATATAATTTGATTGGAATTGGCAAGGATGATAACAGAGTGAGGCTTCTCAGATGTTGCTAAAATAATCATTTTCAATGTAAAAATTCTTGTTTATATTTTCTTTTATTTTCTACATTATATGGGGGGTGAGTTGCTTGCAACTTGTGTTTGATACATGTTAACTTAAATTCATCTTAATACTACCCATATTTAGTTTTAAACATTAACAAATACTAACTAACTTAAAGATCGGACAAGCTGTTTTCAATGGGGGCAAGTAGATGGTCAAAGTAACTTGCCCCCTGGGCAAGTGAAAGTCAAATCCTTAAGGAAACCCCTGCCTTAGATGTATAAGTACAAATTGAAAATTCTTCTTGTCCTTAAGTACTCACTCGATTTATGGCTGGCAGATGGCAGAGCCCATTTTCCACAATATCATAAGATATTTGCTGTTTCTTTTCCTCCCACTAATACCTGGTTCTCAGGTGAGCGACCCAGGGCCATCATGGCCCTCTTGTTTATATATGAAACCTATGGTCCTTGTCCTGTAGTTGGACTTGGAAAAGATATATCTCATCTGTTCAGACGAATTACAACAGTAAAAAACATTCCCGCGAGTTCGCGGGACTTTTTCTTGTGATTTTGTCAAATAAATCGACCTTATAGCACATGGTAAAATAGAATTTAAAATGGTGTGCTATTGAATAATTGGCTGATAAATTTGAACTTTTCTGAGCCTCCTTTTTATTGTGACTTCTTAATTTTATTATAATTGCTACATAATCAGTTTATTGTGTTGGATTACCAGGGGTTAGGAGTTCTGGTACTTTAGCTTTACTCATGTTGTGTCGTTAATCGCACTAGGCCCGATATCCACCAACAATACTTATCGATAAGTAATACTTTAATACAATTTACTTTGGAACGTAACTTTATGCCCCCGCATCGATAGATCGGTGGGGCACATTGTGTTTGGTCTGACTGTTTGTTTGTCTGTCTGTTTGTCACAAAACTTTAACCTTGACCATAACATGGAAGTCCTTCCACCTACAGCCCCAAACTTCACAAGTACATGCACTTTGATGAGCTCTACCCGCCAGGTGACCTTGACCTTCAAATGACCCTGACCCCCAAGGTCTAAGCACCCCGGGAGGTGAGGATGGCATGGCGTTCATTCGAACGTAGCGCTTGTTCTTCATATCCTTACTTTAAATATTGTAAGACAAAAGAATGACTATACACTCTACGTAAACCAAGGAGAATGAAAAAGTAGTTCTGCCGTGTTTAATATTTAATTGGTACTTAACGTCAAGTATTACTGGTGGAATTCGAAACCTGAGGTCAAATCTCCACCACACGCAAACGTCAAATAGATTGCTTCTTACATATGAATGTTTCGACACCACTGGTCTGGTTTGTTTTTCCCGTGTGTGTTTTTAGAAAACAACTGAGACCAATGAAATCCCATGGGGAGACGTTTTTCGTCTCTGTTATTGGATATTGACCTCAAGAAACGTTGTCGCAGGAAATTGGCCAGCTGTATTGTTTTTAAATGTCTAAGTGTGTGCTGTATTAGGAAGAGCTCTATAACAACTGAAACATTAGAAGCTTTGAAATAATCGTATAAATCGCATTTCCTAAATAATATATCCATTATCAAGAAACGTCTGTGATAGAAAATGTCACAAAGTGCGTTCATCCTTTTTTTTACAAAACCGTGTGATCGAAACATGCTGTGAAGTACGACACAGACGTTTTTGTCATCCATTATAATGAATAATGAACAGAAACCTTACTGGTTTTAAAGAGGGTGATTTTCGTTTACTTAATAAAAACTTTGAAATAATTTACAAAAGCTTTCATCTGACAAAGACAATATTCGAGTTTAATGGGCGTTTAATGACAAGGTAATTAATCCTAATTATAAATTTTGAATTTAGTTCAAGTATCTTGTAAAATGTATCACAGCCATCCTCGGCACCTAGCAAAAGTAAAATCAATATTTAATTTAAGAGAAAAAAAAGAGAAATTGAAACGTGCATGATGGAACATTTATTGGAAGTATCCCTTTTTGCACTTTGTTACTTCCCTTGGATACTCTCTCTCTCTTTCGTTTGGGGGTAGAATAAGCACGCTGAAACACCCATAGGAGCATTGGAATTACGACCCTGTCTGCATTTAACTACCATTTTTACTCGTGAGTGACAGCGAGAGAGAGAGAGAGAGAGAGAGAGAGATTCAGATTAGTAGGCCTATCCGCTTTTCATGAGAAGTTTAACTGATTGCTCTTTATAATATATAAACACTTACATTTGCCTGTATGTTTTCATAAGCTAGAAACTCGAAACAGACGAATAAGTATCAAGCTAAAAATTTATGACAATGGCGCTGGAGTACCAGAACTTCAGCAACATTTACCTGTCCCGGTTGCCTAATGGTAGAGTTCTTGGGTTCGATCCCTGGCCGCGACATACCAAAGTCATAAAATATAGTACTGGACTGGTATAGATATAGATAAAACCAAATACAAATCGCATGCAGGACTCTCATTGGACCACAGATCTTTTATGATAAATGCTGTCTGATAAGCGCCTGTAGGCGTCTGCAAATTGTTAAGTGTCTCAGCGAGATCTCATACAAATCACGTTCACCTGCATATGCGTTATTTCGGACCGTTTCATATCTGTCAGGTTATGATCCTAAAACAGTTAAAGGAGAGTGACTGCTCATTCGTATGAAATGTAACACATTGTCATTTATTGCCACATCTTTTCAGACGTTTGATTGCAGTTGTTCCAAAAGCAGTTGTTATAATAATCACTCTGTTTAGATTTTGCACACAGTTTTAGTAATTTTCTATAAATTATAATTATGTTAACTTGGGCATATCCAATATGTATGTTCTGATAGGATAATATACTCTCCTTTTCAATTTAATTATATTCTCTCCATTTCCTTGTGTGGAAACAAACGTGTTATTTCAATACATTTTTTGAGACTCCCATATGAGTAACGTGTTATTTCAATATCTAGTCGGAAATCGTGCGCCTTCTTCTGAATATTTTATCTACAGTAACAGTAACACCATTCTTTCGTGTCAAAGAAAAGCCATTTTATTATTGTATAAACAGTTATGTCTGAAGTACTTTAAGCACTTTTAATACCAGCATGCTCATTCGATATTCTAGTTATATAGTCTATGACGGCTTTGTCTAGAAATACCATAGAAACGTCTACCGTTTTAGTGTTTTAGGTTTTGGTTGAAAAATGCCTCGCACAATCATATAGGATTATTTTTCATTTATCACTTATGCGGAAAATTAAAGTTCTTTTTGTAATGTAGCAATATCGTTCCCTGGTCTGTACATAAACGGTACTTTCTCTTTAAATTTCATATTTTAGTCGATGGTCTTGATTTCGATACTGACAAAACGTATTTAATAGATCAGTTGTTATATACGCTCGTATTAATGTAGACACAATACAAAATAAGTTTTGCGTAAGCAAAGCATCCGCACATGTCAAAAATGTCTGGTTAACTTAAATGATTACTCGCCTGCTGCGATTCTTCGAGTGGCAATAAATGCATTTAAACTGCGTTTATCATATCAAATGAATTTAAATTAGATGAAGATATAAACTAGTTTGTATTGAAGTTACTAGGAACTTGTAAAATTGATAAATTGCTTTTCTGTGAGCTACATGTACTCCTCGCTTATCGAGTGCTAACATTTGTTTGCTGACTTCATGAATCCCAGCCGACCTCAAAGAATTGTAAAGCATATGTGGCTAAAATGTTTGTCTTCTTCACTAATATCTACAAGTGAGGCATTGATGTCCAAAGTATCACTATTTATGGATTCTCTTCAACAGAAAGCAATGCATTAGAGTTCCAGATCCTTATTCCATCCTCCCTAGCCGGTTTTGCCTCCTATCACAGAACTATATAGTGTCATTTACGTATATCCAGACGACAAAATTTCTAGTTATCAACCTGTTCAGCATATAATTTCTTTATAAACATTGTGTTTTGTCTTAACCATTGTGTTAAATCAAGCAAACAAAGTGTTTTACATGTATTTCAAAATGTCGGTTATGATGGCGTCTTAGAATGCAGACACGATTACTGAAAAGTGATTCAAATGCAATGGATGTTAACTTAGGTCTATGTATAATTAAACCAAAGTAATGAGTCGGGTAATCCTTGAAGACATGGGTCAAGCATGGGCGTTAAGGTAAAGGCCCTGTAATGGTTCCGCTATGTCTTGGACCATTAGGAAACCTTGTCAATGGTTATCTCCGTTACAGGCCATGATGTCCTAAATGTAGCGGAACCATTACAGGAACATCACCTTAAATGGAAAGTGAGACGTATTTCCGTGTTTATAAATGTCGATTCACTAAATATCCCTTGGTCAAAAACAACATACTGTGAAAAGATGTTTGTTTGTTTTGAGTGGGTTGAGAAGTGATGAACTTTTAATACTTTTACTGATAGAACACAGTATACCATTAGGTAGCGTAAGATAAATTGTAATATAAGTGGTATATACAAAATAGCAAGAGAATGCGAGCACACAGATATTTATTTTTTATATTCTATTTTCAAAACTCTGTCATACTTGTGCTGCAATTATTCAATGATACTTTAATATTTTCTTAACTTTGTATTTCGGAAAGATATAATACATTGGAATTGCGGATATCATATCAAATGATTTTATATTAGATGATATATGAATCATTGTGGATTGAAGTTACTAGGAAATTGATACATTGCTTTTCTGCGTGCAATATGTGCTCCTCACTTAACGAGTTCTGGATGTGTTTTGCTAATATTTGTTTGCTGGCTTCATTGTTAATCATAAGAAAATAAATTTGTTGAAACGTAAAAATGGGTGAAATTGTTTTCGATTAATGCTTGGATTGAATGTTTCAGTCGTTATTAGTCGCATGCTAAATAGCTTTTTTACTACATCACGTCGTAGACATGTGGCATTATGCCACACCCAGCCACAATATCCTTATATCACTGATGATCCTTTACGTGCTGTACGTCAAACAAGGGAGAGATGGAGATATTTTTGTAGTGGACCAAAAATATGTTATTCTTATTTCATGCTAATTTATGACGAAAAAAAATGAAACTACTTGTGCATAATGTCTTATTCACACGCGTATGAATCAATGTGAAAAGGAAACAAGGGGAAGTTACTGGTAACCATAGTGTAATGCTACATACCCGTATACATATGTTCCATGATTATTTCCCTTTTTAATGGCTAAAGTTGTTCCGACAGACATCTATCACTCACATTGTGGATGATATCAGTGAAATAAATTCCACACCATGTTTCGTATAACAGAATTGTTTGTCGCGGCAGTAGATGTTGTGTCATATGCTATCCCCTTACCTCATGCATATGAATTATATATTTACTGAATAGAATAATTAAATGATATATTTAACAATTTATTTTGCTTTGTTTTACATATTGTGTAAAATATGAACTACAATATTGTTTGAGCAAACTGAGACACTGCTCTGACAGCTCCTTCTGGTATTTTCTTTTAGCCATGGCGACAAGAAATGCCTATATGAGATTAAATATTAACATAAAACAGCTACATCTTTACCAACTGTACAGAAAATTACCGTTCACCGAGTGTGAATCAAGATGTAACATGATGGCCAAGGCAGGGAATCATAAAGATAAAAAATAAGGTATTATAGCCGATAACAATATTCCATTCTGCGTAGGTTGCGGCAGGTGATGCGTGAGTAAGCATGATATAAATAAATATAATTTAAAAATTACCTGAAAATGGGTCTGAATCGAAGATTACAGTCCGCAATATTGTTACCACAAAAGTCACGTGATTCCCTGTCTTTAATTACATTTTAGACACACAATTTAAAGAATGATTATAATATCATGGGAAACAGACGTGTTGAATTATACAGGAGTTATCTATTGTTTGATGTACCTGTGAATCTGATTCTCTCATTTCTGGTGTATTTATAATAGAAAAAAATATTGTTTCATCGTCCCTTTGTTATAAGCTAGTAAATATTAAGTTATATAATTATTATATATCGATTCAAAAAGATATATCTCAGATTCTCGATAACTGTAAACCATATCAAGTTCACGGACATAAATATTTGCGATAACTAAACTATTCATTAATTCTGTCTAGTAAAAAAATAAACAATAATAATCCAACCACGAGATTAATACTCTTCCTGGCACTAGAACCGCAGTGATACCAATTTCATTGGAATCTTGATTATCAAAAGAATGTCCGTTTATTTTTTTTAATTTTTTTTTTGTTTTTCTTTTTGGTCTCCGGTACTGTATATTACAGAGGAACAAAAAATCGCAATCAAGATTCCAATGTAATTGGCAGTTTTAGTTCATCTAGTGCCAGCGGGTACTGCAATGTTTGACATTTTGCGTTTGCGGCTACTGGATGCGAAAGCGGTAACATTATAACTCGCCAAATTATATACAGTATAAGAGTGGTGGCAGATGGTAGCATTTGTTATCACTTTTCTGGAAACCGGAATTAACTGAGAAAACCATCGTATTTGGCAAGCCACGATCGCCCTTGCTCGGTTCGCTCACTTGACCAGAATTCTTGGGACTATGGGACGTAATGGTGAAAAGCGATGTGTGGTTTCATTGCTATATTTAAGGACTAGTGAATGTTGCAGGATTAATGTGAACGAACCCCAATAAGAAAACGAATTATACTCACGTTTAACTGATTTAGAAATGTTTCGGTAGAATATGTACTATTTACAAACTGCTGACATTTCATGCCTAAAAGGAAATAAATCGATTTTTGCTTTTACTTATGAACTTACAAGGAAATATATATTGTTTTTTAAGCGTTGACATTATAGGCAACAAAAATATAAATTCCCTCATGACTAAATGTGAGGAAAGAGATGAAAGTTAGTGGAATGCTAACAAATTGATACAAGTAAAGTATAAATAATTTTGATTTTGTTGACACTTAAATATGACATGATACTTTATGGTCTTTGTAATATCATTGTTTTAATACACCTGACTCAAACCATGCCTTTTAGAGTGTTAAAATATTGTGTTAACTCGTATTTCAATTTTCCAATATCAGACTTTCACTTGTGCACTGATAACGGCCAATGTACTGACTAAATTTTGATGTCAGGAATAAACTGATTCTTATATGTACTTTTTGTTAATCAAGTTGATTTTTAGATAATTTTGCTATCTCACCATTTCATACATGACAACGGTTTTGGCATTCTAGTACAGGAATGTGGTATATTGTACTAGTATCTACGACAAAATTAACGAATGGCGATGTCAAAAAAAAATTGAGATAAAAAAATCTGATATGTCAAATATTTATAAGGGAGTTGTAAAAGAGTTGATGATTGGACGATCCTATCTCTTCCATGTATTCTAAAAAAAATGGTGACTTTGGAAATGTGGCTATAGTTAAACGGTTTTTATGACTATTATATGTAGGAAAATAGAGAAAGGTCATATAATTAAACAAATAAAACTCGGGGAGGGAAGAGAATCTCCGCAATCGGGTGATAAAGTCGCTGACGCACTGACCATTAAGTCTTTCGACGCTCCGGTTGAAAGTTCAAGTCAAGACATCTGAGTAGTTTTTAGAAACAAACTTTTAGCTGATTTTACAAGGGCTCCTCTATTACTACGTGGATCTCTCTCCACCTGAAACCAGCTGGACGTGACTATATAAGTGAAATAATGGCCCTCCGGGCTAAAGTCCAAAAACGGCGAGAATATCATTCTGAAAAAAATGTTACTTTGTAAATTTCGCCGACGGATATTGAGTACTTTCTGCAACATCTTTAGCATAGGTACTTCGTATGTTCCAAAGGAAATTGTGTTACAGTAGCTGATTTACAAGTCAGTGATTTGTTGGGAATTGAATTTGTTACCGATTCATTTTACCTGAACTTGTTAAGACAATGGCGGTGTGTTCGCTAACTCTCTTCGGAGAAAGGCATGTACTACTCGTATAATATGTTAAACTTATCCATCTCAAATTCATTGTGCTTCGACGGGCTTTTCAAATAGAGCGAGCGTTAATTTCATACATTGTAAAATAACATAGACTAATTTTCTTTTCGATAGTTCTGCTATATTTTTTATAACAAGTGTAAGGATACATTATTCATAATAATATTTTACCAAGATGATATACTGCGTATAATTGTATGATAGTTTTAAGAGGAAGGAAATGATATGGATATATTGTATTTGACCGACATTTGTTTGATTGCCAAGGTTTAAAGTTTCAATCATTGGAGGACTTTTTCTTCATTAAAAGAGAAGCCATTCCTGTAATACATAATAGGGCATTCCGAACTACTATGCATTTAGTAAGGTATTGGATCAATTTTTATTGGACGCATATTTTTTTTTTCTTTTTGTCCGTCACAAAATCTTGTGCAGCGCATTATCACCAAAATTATAGTACTTGGGACGCCGTGGTTTATTTGCGAATCCATTGAGTCACAACATAGTTATGACCCCTGGTTTAGTGAAAATGTGCAAAGGGAAGGTACACTTGTCAAGTAGTTACAATTAATTTTTTTTTATGGGTTCATGTCATATTCATTTCTGGAAATCAATTCAGTGATAATACAATGATTATTTACATCGCTATATTATGTTATATCGCTTTAATGTCATTTACCATACGATATGTTTTGTAATTGTGTCCTCGATTTGAAAGTTGGTCTTAATAAATATATGTTCATGTGCAGTCAAACCTGTCTAAAGCAGTAAGTCAAGGGTATTATAGAAAGAGACCACTTAACAGAGATGACCGTTAACTGAATGTTAAACATACACCAAAATGTTAGTTTGTTAATATAAAAACTTACAATTAAATGCAGGTTAACCGCTTAACACAGGTGACTGTTGTGCAAAGGTTCAACCCAGTTTCGAAGTTGCCTATATGTCATCTAAAGTTTTTCATCCCCTAAGACATTAAAGTCGCATTAAACCAGACACAGTAGTTTTACATGTGATAAGAAATAACGAGATCCAATGAAACACGACCGATCCCATTACAGAAGTCTAGGAATTAATTGTATTTCTTAATTATAGTCTATGGTTTGTTCGTCAGATCGGGAGTTTCTTTATTAACATGATTAAAGTTGGTGATTATATTGGTTTATCAGAAATCATTAAATTAAATGTTATTTATAAAAATAAATTGAGTATCTTAACATACTTTGCAGTTAGGGTCAGGAGAAAATGCCAATGATCAATAATTTTTGTTTGTTTGTTAGTCTATTAGGTTTAACGTTCCATGGACAGTTTTTCAGTCATTTGGAGACTATGTCCACTTGAGACAGATATAGTGCGGCAAACACTGCAATATCTCGCCGTAGACATGTGGCATGAGACTACAACCAGTCACATTATCCGTACGTCAAGCCAATCAGTCTCGGAACTACTCTTATGTGCTGGGCGCTTAGTATAGGAACTATACAAGTACAATTTTACGACTTTGGTATGTGG
This sequence comes from Solen grandis, assembly GCA_021229015.1. Taxonomy (NCBI): domain Eukaryota; kingdom Metazoa; phylum Mollusca; class Bivalvia; order Adapedonta; family Solenidae; genus Solen; species Solen grandis. Next base: position 34,164,819 of record CM037781.1, on the reverse strand, counting down.
CGGCCATGGATTTTAATGAGACATGAATACCGTAATACTAGGCAATAAATGATATGAAAATCCACAGGTACCTATAAGTTTCAATAATATACAAGTAAAAGAATGTGCCTTATTCAGAGTTGGCATGATTTTCTTGATACAATCCTTAGAAAATTGGTCTGTTTGTTTGTCACGCGCATTGTACTGGTTCAATCCAGAGACCGTCTAGAGGGGATTAGTTTAAGTTGTAAGAGCTTGTTTTCAGATTGACGTAGAATGAATAAGTTTAAACCCTTTATAATATTTGATTTATTTATCTTTTGCGGCAACATTTAGTTGCTATGATTGTTTTATACCCAAACCACTCAAATATATTAATTTTGTTTCAGCCTATAGAATTATTTCAACACAAAATATGGCCATTCGGCAAACAGTAAGCTTCACGATATAGCAAAGTTCCAATGCTCATGTGGAATTCACTAGCATGATATGATTTCCATTTCCTTATCTATAATAAAATATGTGACATCGGTACCCACTGTTATACCAATTTTAAAGACACCTTGTGTTATACCAACTTTAAAGGCACCCAGTGTTAAACCAACTTGAACAAATATTTTCATTACTTTCATGCCTATCATGCAAGCATCAGATAAATGTTGATATCATCTGTATAACTATGCTTAACGTCAGCTGTGACATAATAGAATTGACCATACGTCTCTTATTGACATTTACAATTCCTATCTAATGATATAACGACCTGGAATGTGGCAATTACAGATATATATATCATATTATTCATTTAAGAGATATATCGTTGGCGGCGGTATTGCAGTACTTTAATTTGATTTTGGTCACTTTGGAGCCTTCATGGCCAAATTGTTGAAATACACGCTGACTTTTTATCCCTTTGTCCTAACTGACTCGAAATATTCATATCAAGTCGCCTTCCATTTAGGTTGCGGAAGGTCGGTAGATCTACAAAGGACTGGTGCCTCATTGCTTTCGATCCTTAATTATCTGCACATCGTGTAAAGTCTGAGGTACAGTAAGAGATAGCAAACTCAAAAAAAAAGAAAAAAGAAGACAGATTTGGTACGATCTTTGATCTGAAGCATCTAAGTAACAAACAGAATTATCGAATGCTCAAATCGATTCGACCTTAACCTCTAGCATTATCATGATTAGACTGGATCTTATTTGCTGTATGTTTTATTCTAAATTCGTTTTGTCCTATATACGTTCATTTATTATATGTATAGTAAACTATTTAAAACTATAAACATGTTGGATTTATAATACAATACAATTAAATAATACAATAAACAATTAAATTCACTCTATTTCAATATCTCGGCAAAAATTTGTCGTTCTCAAGAAGAAGAAAAAAAAATGTTATTGTTATGAACGATGTCAAGGTCATGTTGTTTTTTTTCCTTGACATTTTTTCCGAAATATTGAAATAGAGTGAATTTAATTGTTTATTTAAATATCAATTAAACAAATACATAAAACCATGTGTGAAGAAAAGAATCTCGAGTGATAAAACCGAGACTCGAGCTCAAGGCGGCGACTGGCTTAGGGGGTAATAAGTTAGCCACTCAGGCAAAAGAGCCCCGAAACAAATAGCCCATTTGGCAAAAAAGGCACGAAAACAAACAAATGCCACAAGTGTGGAAAATGCAATTGCACTAGATTGATTAATGGGAATTTTATTGTGTGATGACAAGATAAAGCTGGTGAAAGCAACATTAGATATCGCGGCTATTCTTGGAAATTTAGGTTAAGCAGCTTACCTAAAGGCAGTTCATGAATAGGAAGAAGTTAGTCATGCGCATTAACGGGTTTGTTGTTCGATAGTTTATTAAGAAATATCTCTGGAAGAGGTACCACAATAATCCGTGAGATTTATGGTTGATTTGGTATTCTATTTCATGCTATAAAAGAAAATTATATGGAAGGAAAATTAGATTATTGATATATCAAAGCGTGTTGTGACATAAAAATGGTTACTTTTATAGACTCCTTTTCTTTACTACATTCCGTAATGCATGTTATGCTCGCACTTGTTTACCTGCTGTTGCTGTTTACTGTTTGTTTTGTAGAGATATAAATATAAGTTAAGATAATTAAAAAGTATAAGTAAAGAATGTCATCAACAAATGAATTATTATGCGTCTTTGTTAATTTATTATCGTCATTTGCATCAATAAAGAGAACCGAATATAGAAGTAGTTTCGCTTATATGTTCCGCGTTTCAAAACAATAGTAGGCTACGTATGGAAAAGGACGAATACGTCGGTTTCGACTCGAAATAATCAATGTCTGTCTATGTTAAGTTGTGTATTTAATCACAGGATAAATTGTATTAAATAAAGGTAAATTATAAGGTATAATAATATCACGAGGACGAACCCGAAACTATGGTTAAATTTACAAAAGAACACAGATAGAGATTGATCATTTTCTTACATAGTATATTCGTGTACATAATATATATAGGTAATTGTTGAGATAAAAGATCAATTTCAAATATAAAAGTAGCACAAAATTTTGGAATTTGTGTACAGTTGAATCTGTATTAAAAGCCACCTGTATTAAGCTTCTAGTTTGCATTTAGTGGTCAGTTTTATATTACCAGACTGTAGCATTTTCTTTTATATTTTTTTCTGCACCTTTATTAAGCGGCCACTTTCTCTTGTTCCCTTCTATTAAGCGGTCACATCCTCTTGTTCCCTTCACTGATCGCTAAAGACAGGTTTGACAGAATACATAGTATGTAATGAAACAGTTAAAAATTGGTTTGTCATACTTAGCTTTTCGTCCATGACAAATGTCCCGACGATGTATTTTGCCGTCTTTCTAATGTATTCTTTTAAGAAATAACATAATACGTATTCCTTTATCATCTCGATGTAAATAATCTCTGTCAAAATATCCATTGACTATCAAATATTATTTCTATACCTAAACAAAAGATACATTACTAAAATGAAGGAAACCCCAAGTACAACCTTTCCTTTGCAAGTGAGTGGATATGGAACTATAAGTGAGTCTGTACTTAGATGCTGCATATCGGTTTGGTCAACAATATAGTGTTATTGCATTGTACTTGTGTAATATTCCTTGTAACCGCTCGTATCATTCTAATACAAAGAGTCCAATATCACAACAATGTCAACATGCAATCTCGTGAATGTCAGACTTTATTGGAATAACCTCCATGGCAATGCTATGTTTGCTGTTCAGTAAACGAATTCAAAGATGCTTTGAGGAGCATTCTCTCCTTGTCTCCTTCCCTCTTTCAATGAATAGAATTATATATGATAGTATTGGGATCAACTAAGTACACACATTCAGATTTAGAGCCCAGATTCTTTCTTGTATAAAAAATAGTTCATAGATATAATATTTCTTTTATATTTCACAAGTGCAGAAGCTTCTTCCATCATGATCAATTTATATTCGTACGGTCCCGTTGATATTGTTTCAAGTACCTAATATAGCCAAATTGCCATCTTAATTGAAAGTATAAATAAACAGATGTCTTAAAACGACACGAAATGACAGGGCTATCATGAAATAAAAGCATGCACACAACGAAGTCATTTTCAAATTTACTGCAAATAAATAATGCACCATGCCATTATGATTAATGGTGTACACCGAGTTCTCCCAGTTTCTAAACAACAAAAATACAATTTAATCATCATCACATTTATTATTGTTTCTAAGAGTGTCCATTTTATATGAAAAAAAATATCAGAGTTATTGAAAGAAAATGCCAAATGAGACTGTATTTGAAATTAAATTAGACGGGGGTATCGTGGTGAAAAAGATGTTATGAATGCTGTTAAAATAGATGCATCAATCCGTTATCCAGAAAATGAAGGGATACTTATCAATTAATAAATAAGAAATATCATTTTGCGATAGCAACATGATAAAAGGATTAGTTTCCTTTAATTACTGTGTCGGTGCATTTATTCAGATGTATTTAGATTTCGTCAGATAATGATTTGTACTCATAAAAAGTAAGTGCTTCAGACTTAGGACCTTTTCGTATATCCTTATCATTTCCTTATATAAACCTAGTAATTAAATACATATTCCCCTAAAATATTTATTTATTGAACTAATAAAGCTATAATGTTTATAGATGAACTTCGTGCAAATATACAAATATCACACTTGATATTCCTCTCATATTGTACTGTTATATTATAAACGTCAGAAAGTGTTGACTTTGTTCCGTGATTGGAAGAATAAATTTATCTCTTTCATACTCTTTCTTTTGATAAATTGGCTGTAAATGTCATTATTGATAGCACTCTAAAGTCATACAAATTACCATACCAACCTTAAAAGCTTTCAAAAGATACAAATTACAATTACTGTTGTATAAATTAGATGTGGGCACAAGACAAGACATATTTGAATATAAAGTTTTATTACAATTGCTTCTCTAAAGAGCACGTATTGATTGATAATGAAACATAATTCTCAATATAATTGAAATATTTGATATGCTAGTCTTATTTGTAATAACAAGCGATCTTAAAATTTCTTATCCTATTCAGTTATTTGATATCATTGATTTCAGACAATAGCATTTTACTTTGGTAAAATGTTTGGTCCAAGTAGCCAAGAAGTTTAAACGTCTTTGCCTTTTTCGGGGTTACCCGACAGCATCATACCATAATCGTAAGAATGGTGCTAATGTTTTGGACTCAGGATATACGGATTATAGTTTGTGAGCACGGTGCCAGGATTGTATGCCTGAGTAAGGTACCATACCACTTGTCTTTTGCGTGTTATCGATATGCGGCAACACGTTGACAAAAGTCCCAAATTGTCGGATGGACGTAAAATCAAAGTAAAAGAACACTCGCCTTTGGTAAAGGAAACACACATGATTGTAATGCGCTATCCTGTATTTCAGTTTGACCTATTTCACCAATAGCAGCGGATTCTGCTCCTTTTGCTTGTTCACACACAACACAAACGATAACTTCGCCGAAATTGTGTCATCTAGGCATGAACTGTGAACAGAACAGATGAATGTTAAAGTCTGCGACTTTACCCTCTCGGCCACGGAGACCCCACTGTAAGGACCAAAGTTTAGACCAAAGGAATAATGCATGGATGTAATGATACTGCCTTTGTAAACACGTGTATTTTTATGATCACTGATTGTCCGTATTTGTGTACTCCGAAACGACTGTCCGTATTTGTGTACTGAGAAACGTTTCCCGTAAAAATGGCGGTCACTCCAGAGAGATTCCTCAATCCTTTTCCGGAATATCGCGGGACTTAACAAAATCTTAAAGGAAATTAAAAATATATTTTCAGACTGAGATATGTTTAATATGTCGTTGATCATGTGAAGCCATCGTCGGTAACCCGCGGTTGATTTATACCGTCTCCCTACATGACATCATGCGGTGGAGAAATATGCGAGCAAAACATCGATGTACAGCAGTCGTTTACTAAACTATCGATCAATGATATGAAATGCTGTTCGGCGAGGAGGCTTTAAAGTCATATTAAAAAAAAAAAAAAAAAAAAAAAAAAAAAAAAAAAAAAAAAAAGGTTAAAAATTTAAAAAAAAAAAAGAAGAAGAAAAACGTGATTGGACAATTGAGATGGCGTAATTTGACATCGTGAAACGACAAAATACAGCCATAAAATCCCACGACCGATAGATGTTAGAGATCGTGTGGGCGTAGTAATCTGAAAAAAGAAAAAAAAAGATACGTTGGTACAACTTTCAAAAGCAGTACAAAGTTTTTCTCAGAGAAATAATGGACATTTGCTCTCTCTTGATTATAAATCTGAAACCATTTTCCTGTCGATGGGTAATGCATTTATAACATCAGCAGTATTATAAGTATACTTCAGCACACCTTTTTGCAGATAATGTGCAGTGACGTGGTATTTGATTTATTTTAATACTAATCAATACTGCAAGCCACACACTCACACACAAACGTGGACTCGATATATAAAAAATGAATATAAATGAAACTAGTTCAGGTGCTCAGCATATAAGTGTAGTTTCAGGACTGGTTGGCCTGGTGTCAGGATAATGTGATTGGATGTGGTATCATGCCACATATCTACGGAGTAATACTGCAGTGTGGCAGCACTATATCTGTCTAATTAGACATCGTCTCCAAATGACAGAAATACTCTCGGTGGGACGTTAAACCCAATAAACAAACACATACGCATACATATATAATGAAAACAAAGGCCACATACCACAACCTACATATTGCAAGGGGGTCAAATAAAGTTTCCGAAAAGCCTGGGAAGTGCTACTGAAAATGTCTCCCTAATGATATGGGAGACAGATTTCTTGTTGTGACAAGAATAAAAAAGAAGCCTTCATTCGAGCGACTTAAACGATTTTATTTTAGTATGGCCGTAATACTGTTATTTCGTCGTATTCATCAATGAAATTCATTTTTCTTTATTTCTTTCTTGATCATTTTATGCATAATTAGATTTGATATTATTGTTATCATTATCATCTATTTTTAATTCTTATTTTTACTATTATCACTATTATTATAATTATTAGTAAAATTGTTATCGTTACAATATGAGTAGTCATATCATTCGTTTAAATTAATTTCTAAGACCACTTGTGACGTTGCTATATGATTGAAATACTATCGCAGCGACGGTAAACCCCAATACAACAACAATACAACAATAACTTCTAAGAATTGTATTTTTTAACCAGCGTCGGAAACCCACGAGCGCTTATTCCGTTTCTCCAAACATCGCCCTTGGGATTATTATTTAGCATTTGCTCGTTATCAATTATTTGAATTATTTGGATTATTAATCCCTCTTCTAACGTTTCGATAAAAGCGTATAAATTTGCTTGGAAGCTCAAATCAAATTTTCTTTGAAAATCATTGAAGCAGCATTCATCTGTATAGAATAAAAATAATAATTATGATAAAATAATTATAATAATTAACTAATTTTGGATTCACCAAGCGTTACGTATATTACCTTGCAGACATTGAATTTCTGTTAATTGAATTCAACGGTGAAAATGCATGTTTGATTTAGTTCCGGAGGTTTTAAAAATCCTTGAACTGATTGGAATTGTATTACAATTTGTGTCGAGGACATGATGGCTTAGTTGTATCGACAATTTCATTAATTATAATAAAATAAAATATTATAAAACTAGATCGGGTGTTCCGGTCTTTAGACAGACAAGTTAGAACAGATTTTAGAGGTAACTCCTCGTCTTGCAAATGGGTGGAAAGCTATCGAACCTATATCAATAATCACCTGTAATAAAATACATATACACTTTCCCATCTTTTTTTATTGACCATCTCAATTTAGAGATCACAGTTTTTATAAATATTTGATAGTCTTTTAACCCTTTCCCTCATATAGACTCATTTTGACGCACTCAATAGGTACCACATAAAGCCTGATCTGCAGAAAACCACAGTTAAACCTTACCAAATTTAATTACAAAATCCGCGAGTTACTCGCAGGCTGATCTGGTTTTATGCTGTTCGCATAGGTTTTTTCATGGTGTCCTCTATGAGGCAAAGGGTTAATACAGGGTTGAAACGTACTGCCGTCAAGAAGGTTTTGTATACGTTGTAAAATCCTGCGACTCGTTACACTGAACTTTATATGAAAAATAAATCTTCGTAATTTTTCTTCATTTAATATGGTGCAATAAAACTGATCACATTAATCTGCGTTCTATTGAATGTGTAAATGCGAAACTAGTAGACAAATATAGAACTATGTAAGACAAAGTTTTTGCGACTCAAGTCATTTTTGTTCATACGAAGTTAACTGAAACTTACGCTTTATTTCTCCGTCAACGTAAAATAGTTTAAGATATATTGCAGTGCATGTGAAAATAAATAATCGAACGCGCACTATATAATGTTATAATGATATAATTTGACATAAGTAACTTCTAAAACACTTTACTCAGCTTTATTTGTATCAAAGTTGTATTTATGGAGCTAGTTTAGTTACATTTCATTATCTTTTTTTTTATCAACATGAACAAACACTAACAAAATTTGCTTGTATTCGTTTAAATGAAACTCTAACTGCAAAAATGTCTATTCTGGTAACCTTCCAGCGGTGGATATGAAACATCTTAAATATTTTGTCTGTTTTTTAGATCTTTTTCATGAGTTAACCTGATTTATGGTCTTCCGTAATGGACACAAATGTAAGACAGATGTGTCAACATAGAATTACTTGGGCGTCCGTGATAGGTCATTGCCCACTTTTTTTCTGATTAGAAAGCTGTATCCGATGCCAGACACTCTATCGATTCACATTAAGTGGACCTGATCCAACGTTTGTTTACATTTTCATCTGCTTGTAGTAATCTCTGTTGAATTTTGCACATGAATACAGTAGCCGAAGAAAGTGTCCCATTATTTTTTTTCTTTTATTTAGATGGTATTTAATTATTTCAGAAATAAATACTTTAAGTTTGGGACTCAGACCTCAAACAACTAAGTCTGGGTCCAGCTCTACCCCTTGGTAGAGACGGATGGAATACAACCATAGGGCAACGTACAACCAAGAAACACAGAAACGTCGAATTAGTGATGATTGGGCTAGAAACAATCCCCTTAAAATCAATACATGCACTTTCAAATTATTTGAATATGCACTTTATAGGATTCAAAACTCAAATAATTATACATATTTCTAAATGAAATATATATATTATTCCAATTCCTATTTTGACCGGAAGTTTGATCAATGCATGAGAATTTCTCAGATCCCAAGTATTGGTGTTGTTGTCAGATAAACCATGGATAGAATATACCCTGCACAACCTTCTGTGTTAATCAATAATATGCATGACCGAGTTGCGGAGTCTGATTTGAAATAAATGAACATAAGATGAAATTATGGACACAGATATACCAAAAGTGTTATCAGAGAATGACAGTAAACTTATTGATATTGCTTTGTGTTAGCATTATTGAATATTTCTTATGTTAGTCCTATATTTGAACTACATTTGAAGATATCTTAATTTCTTTTTACATTTGTATCAATTACAAATGTTTTCATCAAATTTCCAACATTTAAATGTGGTACATTTTCGTACATACATGTACTTCATATTTTCTTTCTCTTTCTTTTAGAAATGTTGCAAAAGGAGGAAATTATATCTCGTGTCAGAATTAAAACATACACACACTAATTTTCGGTTTTGAATAACTGTCCGCGAGAGCTCGTTTGGCAACGTTGATTATGCATAAAATGTTTTAAGGTAACTTATTCAAAATTAAATTGTAATCATGATCCATCGAATGCTTAAAAAGAATTCAGTGCAGTTGCAAGCTTCCGTCGACTTGACTTGAAGTTATAGGCTATTTTGCCCAAACTCTTTAAAGGCTTGCAGTTATTATAAAATTCTCATGATCATTTGATGGACCTTGATCATAATTTAATGATGGCTTGATTACCTCAGGAATCAATACACATTTTCAATATTCATTTTCCATAATTATATTTTGGAAAATATATTTTTTCCATTTTTCCTGCTAGTTTGAAATCGAATATTTTATCAATTTCGTTAAGTATATACATGTACTTTAAAAGCATTAATTAGAGTTGACATTAAATTACTTGGAATCTGAAATAAGTCAATATTGTTGGTACATATATTCATGTTTTTAAAAAGGAAAGGAACACTAAATGAAAAGTTTGGTTGGAGATTAATATTCGTGGTTGACGTCATCATTTCACGTTCTTCTACAAAACAAAAGAATAAAAAAATTACAAAAAACAAATGTATAGGAATATGTGCGGGGGGTGGGGGTGGGGGAGGGTTAGAGATATATGATATGAATTTTAGCGCTCTCGGAGATTTCTGATTGTCTTTTACGGCAAAGAGAAATTAAGCATTTAGTTGATTGATTAAATTGGATATCTAATTAGGCAGAACATATCATTAGTCGAAATTTATAATTATGATATATAACTAAAATCAAGGATGTGATGTTTCGGTGCAATGATATTAACGTTAATTAAATGTGTTTATAATGAATACTCTTTTTTAATAAAAAAAATATTTTCACTTCGTATACAATCAACCAGATCTCAATAAAAAGAAAAGTGAAGTCTGCGATCTTTATTACATTTGCGGTAGCCTTCCAGCCGGTATGCGGTAGATCGGTGATCATTTTCCGCCAGTAATTAACTGGAAGTCTATAATTTATATGAAATATCGTATCCAGAATAGTAAATTCAAACACCACTACAAATTTTATACTGTTATCTATTTTTGTGTAGATTTGTCAAATATTATTAATAAGATTATAAAAATATATTGTTTTCTTATACTACGTAGAGGGTTTTAATACGTTTTCCTCATCAGAATAGCGGCAGGAAGTTAGGGAGATAATCTATAATTTAATTTCACATAAAATATGGTCGCTGGTATTTCGTTTTAACGAATGTGTATAGACAATAAAACGTAAAACTGGAATAGGGTTACATAATTTTTATAAAGATTTTTTTTTTAATTTTCAGCCACGAAAAATCCGTAGCACATTTATTCCCCCGTCATAGGTATTTTGGGGTCGGCGTTTTTAAAGATTATTTACAGTAAACAATATTATTCCATTTTTTTTAATGGAATTTGGAATTTGCACTTGCTGTACCGATAATATCAACATTTATTTAGTGACAGTGTAATCTCGTTTCTATCTGGAAAGACTTATCATACGAATACACGAAACAAATATTCTTGGAATTTCTTATTTAGTAATTACAAAGAATAACCAACGTGCACTGTACATTTTTATATATTTCTTGGTGCAAAATTGATATAAACCCTCTCTAACCAAATAATGTTGCTTTGAAGTGAATAAATTATCTTAAATGTTGAACATCGAGGGTTCAGTTTGCAAGTGTACACAAATGAAATAAAAGAGTTGTCGTAAAATTCTGCTTTACGGTAAACTGATTTCAAATTTGCAGCGATTTGTCATGGTTAATTACAATCTATGTCCTTTTGATCATGATGTTTAATGGTTCACATTGGGACACTCAGTTTTAAAACCAGAATAATGTGAAAATAATTCATTTATTATCGAGTGTATTCTAATTATATTCACTTTATTTGTCATTATCATTAAATTACATGAAATAAAAGTGTTAAACTTTTAATGGCATTAGAAATTGACATTTATTGTTCTGGTATTATGTGTTATTGTATACGAAAGGCGCCATGCTACAGTGGTATCAAACCCTATTATACGGATCCGAAGGTTTGTGGGTTCAAACCTCCGTAGTGTGTGTGTGTGGGGAGGGGGTGGGGGGGGGGGGGGGTCCCATCGGCGATAAATTAATAAGTCTAAACTAAACAAACAATGATATGACTAGTATTTTCCTTTATCATCATTCACCGCTAGCCGATCATAAAAAACTGAGGACCATGTCCGGGACTCGAACACACGTGGATGAAGCTCTAATTTATAGTCAGTAAGTAACTAGAAGTAACCAAAATCTCATAAGATGAGCTTGATTAAAAATGCCATATATATGTTAGTAGCTTATCGCCATGTAGAAATAATCACTCTTTCTATGTAGGCCTACTGCAGTGGGCTGTGCCGTTAACAGAGGTTCAGTAGAGTAGAAATTTTTACATTTATACACGGTGCGTTTTTAAAGTCGCTGAGTATATATGTTTCCTTCCAGGTACGTGCAGCTATTGAAACTGTATTAAACATCATACTCATAATCCAGATATGGTATTACTCTAAAAAACAAAACAAAAACAAGGTCGTCTGCAAAAGCAGAACTTATATCACCTGTGCGTGCTGTTTGAGGTATTATCGAGAGAAACGAGACACGTGTCCCTTCATGCTTCTTCAAATGATTTAATACTTGCAGACTGCACTCTCACCATAAAATATTATTTATATACATAATTATGTGTATAAAGTGATCTCGTATGACAGATAGACATAAATGTATTGCCATGGTTTCAATATTGAAAATCGTCTTTGTGAATAGAAAGGAGGTAGATATCTAATTGCAATTAGCCTTGTCGCCATGGCAGCAGTTTTTGAGCCGGAGCAAAAAAGCAATTATATATCTTAAATGTTTTCGTTTTTTACATTTTACAAAATTTGAATTGAGTAGTAAATTAGAATCTTCTAATGCCAGTGGGTTCAAATGTAAACTATTGTAAAGTTATTGATTTTCGCTGACATTAAATTCCGTTGATTATGTACTAAAGGAATTTCGTGTGTACATTTATTCGTGGATTAATGCTATAGAACGTTTTTCGTGGGGTTTGATATTCGTGGATAAAGCCGTCCACGAAATCAACGATATTAAGTCCCCCACGAAATGTAATGATTTCACAGTATATTTTTGAACTAAAAAAAATGGATGGGAAAAATGAAACTTGTTCACTTTTACAAGCATGTACTTGTCTGGCTTCCGTAGGTTCTGATACCTCTTCCTAAAATTCTGGAGTAAATATATGGTTTTGCTAATAAAGCGGGAATATCAAAATTGAAATTAAATCTACTGCAATTTCATTTAAAGCAAAATCAGGATTGCACATTTCAACAAAGTTAACCCCGGTACACGCATTTAAGTACGATACAAACCTCATGTTTATTTCTTTATAATTGATTGTAAGACAGCGTATAATTTTGGAATTCTCTTTACTACGACTGTCTAAAATTCCACAAAAAATACTAAGCCCTAAGTAAAACTTAATTAGGTGGGCATGCATCCCAAAATTCATGTTTTACAAAACATTAAACTGCGCATAAATAATTAGATTATAACGTAGAATTTTAAATCTTACCATGCTTACATTTTTTTTCTCAATTTGGAATGTACCATTAGATGTTTATGGGGTTGCTTACTGAAAGTTTATTGACTGATTAGACTACAGGGATGTGCAGGCTGATCTTGGTCTGCATTAGTCGTAAAGACAATCCCCAGTACCCACAAAGTATTGCAAGGGATAAATGAATTAAAATATTTGTTAAGAAATAAAATATTTTGGATATTTTTATTAGAGAAACAGTAATGATGAAATTTGCCCTTGAGTATATTCAGTATTACGTACTAAGCTCTAAGTAAGGTTTAAGGTATTGTAGCCAGACTTTATTTTTACAATCACATCCTCAATAACAGCAATTGGATTTTTTTTATGAATACAACTTTGATGATGATAGCGAATGAAGTAGAGGTTTAGACGAGAGCTGTTCGCTATGACTTATTCTCACGCTTAATCTTGGTCCGATTTTATCTTATAAAAAAAGGATCACAAAATTACAAAACCAGAGGTTGCAACAGGATCTGTTCCGGCTTATCTATTTATAGAATGAATTTCCTGAATCAGTCGTATATTACTGGAAGTAACAGTCTTATATTATTAGAAGTAAAACAACTGCGTGCCCGATGTGATTTCGTCGTCATAAGAAAAGATCGCCACAAATTCTTGTAAAATGAATTTTGGTTCGCAATCAATGTAATACATTTTCAAATAGGACATCGACCTCAAAATAACTGCTTCCTCTTACAAATAGGAAATGATATGATTTGTAAACCATACAAACATATATCATCTTTATTTAATTCCATTACCAGAAGTTCAATGTCTTACGATTTAACCGAAAATGACAAATGCATTTTTCGTAATCTAATTTGATCGCTTTTACCGATGTAAATGTTTATAAAATGGATACATAAGAGATGACTGTAATAATTAAATTAAAAGGGTTATATTCTCATACAATCAAGGAAAGATGTCAATCTAGCTATTGGAAGTGGATATTTTTCCATTCCTTATCAAAAAGATTTGTCGTTTAGAAAAAGGATACTAGATCTACGTATATATATATATAACATATTGAACAATTGGAAGATGACGCTAACTATTAAGTATGCCATATACCATCACGTATACAATGGTACTCATTTTCTCTGTTCATTGATCTTTTTTTCAGTTGTGTAGAAGACTAAACTCTAACTGTGCATCTGTTATAATTAGGGTTTTGTCTTTACGTAGAGCGAAAAACCACTTTCATCTAAACATTTGTTTTTCTTCTTAACATCTTTATGTTTTTACATACTGTGTGAAATTAATTGTGTAGGTCAGATTGAATAAAATATAAAAGTATGATACACAAAACACAAAACACTACATATTCCTAAGGGAATTAAAACACAATATTTATAAATAACACTCTGTTTCAATATTTCGGCTTTAAAGCCTTTATCAAGACGAACACTTCTCTTTTAAAAACTACATCCTGCCGGTGGCTATATTTAAACAAAAAATCATTTTTTGTTTAAATATGGCGACCGGCAGGATGTAGTTTTTCAAAAGAGAAGTGTTCGTTTGAAAAGGTTTAAACCAAATTTAAATTAAATTAATATATGCCTTTATGGTATTTACTGTAAAACTGCGATTATTCGAAGGTCGAAGGAGGGTATCAAATCGTTGGAAAATCGAGAGTTTCGGAAAACCGAGAAAACATAAATATATATATACATTGAAGCTTCTTTGCTTATAATTGTGTTTGTGCCTGGACCAGGAGTATATCTCGTGGAAGACATGGTATTCGAGAAATCGCTCTTCGGTAATTTCGCAATTTATCTGTAACAATGGTATACATATACATGTACGAGTATTTCGGTATTTAGTATATTTTTGTTATTCAGATTTGGTACCGATAGCTATGAAAGCTCGTGTCGGAAACTGTAAATAAACTGTGACGTTTTTTTTTTCAACTGAATGTTTACAAGATGAGGCTAGCAGTGGATTTAGACAAAAAAAAATAAGGCTCAGTGTCAGATTATTATATTACTAAGCGAAGTCATGAAGATAAATTGTATGTTGATTATTTTTCAACGAGACAATGGTAATTGGTACATGTATAGTGCTGCCACAGTGCAGTATAAACCAGAGACACGTTGGTTTGTCTGCAGCTATAACTTTATGTTGAGTTTTACTTTAAAGAGTTTGACATAACATGACCAGGATCAAACATCTCATTCAACTGTCGGCCAATGTACATTGAAATTGATTGATAGATGGATGGGAAAAGAAACATTCTTGCTCTAACTCACAACTTTCGGATCTCAACCATTGCACCATGATGACAAACATTTCCAGTTGATGTGATATGAAAGAGTTTCTTAAAATGACAATTTGAAAGCAGAATGGAAAATGCAAGGACATTCCGTCAAATGAGCATCCGTTTCTAGACATGGTTTCTTCAAATGTATTTGCATTCTCTCTGAATGGTTTTAAAATGTTTGCCTGGAATGATAGATCCGAATAACTTCTGCTCAATGATTAAGTCATTTCCGGATGTAACTGTTCTCCAATAATACCACATTAGTGGGGATTCTGTAAACAGATTAAATGTATTCCTACTCTATAGAAGTATGTGAGCTTGTTTGTGTAATTTATTAAGATACTAGATATAGAAATAGTTGGCCGCTTTTAGTTTCAAATTTCTTGTGAATTGTTAGATTGAAATGAAATTGCTGTTCGGAGAAGAATTTAATCGAGACTTTGTGTGCATGGAGTGCTAATATTGAGATGTGCATGCTAAAGAGGGAGTAATGTGGTTGCTCATTCCACGATAGATATATATATATATATATATATATATATTCTGTTAATCTAAATAATTTGTATGTTGGGTTTAACCTTTAAACGACAATATTTCAGACTTTTGAAGGCCATGTCTACTGCAGTATTATACTGTGGCATGTTACTTAACCCAGTCACCTTATCCTTACACTGAGCCAAACTTTGATATGTTGCGGTCATTGACCAAACCCGCAACCTCCCGACCTCGAGGCGGACGCTTTAACCACTGGGTCAAAGATGATGCTAAACAATTTAATTTTAGTCTTTGCATTTTACATAGCATTTATCAGGACGGCTATGGAAACCACGCCTTGGTAGGTTGCATAATCATTTTTTTTAATGCCTGTTTAACCTTTCCGTCGTATTTTGTATATCTAACTAAAATTATAAAAAAGTATAAACAATATTTGAGTTATTTAATTATAATTATTAGATATTTCTAATTGAAATAAAAAGGAAAAAAAGTTAAACTCCAGGGAAATCCTAACTTCAAATGAAATCAAAAGCAGTTTATACTGGTCGGTTAAATACTTGTGAGATCGTTAAAACTTTATAGTTACTGTTATTTTGCTATAAACCATCCCAGCTACATATATGTTGGAACGTTATTAATAATTTTGCAACATACTGAATATCGCATCCTGTCTGATGCATGTATTATGGAAAACAAGTTCTGTTTTTCAGTTTTTTGTTTTGTTTTTGTTTTATGTGGGTGAGTGCTTTTTATGAAGCTTCAGTGAAATCGACCGCTACCTACCAGAGTCGTTCAAAATGGCACGGGTATAGCGTCCTTGCTTGGACTTCAGCAAGATTTTTATAATGGTAGTTCCAGGACTGGCTGGCCTGTTGTCAGGACACTGGGAGTGGTATAATGTCATATGTCTATGGCTTGATACTGGAGTGTGGTATCATGTCACATGTCTATGGCTTGATACTGCAGTGTGGTATCATGTCACATGTCTATGGCTTGATACTGCAGTGTGGTATCATGTCACATGTCCATGGCCTGATACTGCAGTGTGGTATCATGTCACGTCTATGGCTTGATACTGCAGTGTGGTATCATGTCACGTCTATGGCTTGATACTGCAGTGTGGTATCATGTCACATGTACATGGCTTGATACTACAGTGTGATATCATGTCACATGTCCATGGCTTGATACTGCAGTGTGGTATCATGTCACATGTCCATGGCTTGATAGTGCAGTGTGGTATCATGTCACATGTCCATGGCTTGATAGTGCAGTGTTGTATCATGTCACATGTCCATGGCTTGATAATGCAGTGTAGTACCATGTCACATGTCTATGGCTTGATGCTGCAGTGTGGCAGCATTATATTTGTCTCAAAGAGACATAGTCTCTAAATGACTGAAATACTGTCGACGGGATAATAAAAAAAAACAAACAAACAGTAGATTCCTAATGAGTCAGATAAATTGTACATATTTTTTAAATAACGTCGTGAAACCACGATAATGCTAATGTTAATTATTCCCCGTAGCTTTTTTCATTAACTATTGCAAAGACATGGGTACTTATTTATAGAAAGCAATCTCTTCTCGCTCTCAGTTTTTATTCCCATTAGTATGAGCTGGTTCGTTAAGAAACACCTCTGTGAGGAAATTGTTTTCACAGTGTTAGTGATTAAACAAGTCATATATCTATTATGTTCATCTTCGATAATTTCATTATATGGTATAACAAAAGTGATTATTACATATTCTTGGCGTTGAAATGACATTCACTTTTTTCTTTAGTAAATGGTATACATCACAATGTAACTGACATCAGAGCGTTAATGCAGTTGTCAGCAAGAAACCTCAATGAATGTTGAAAAGAAAATGAATAGAGAGACATTTTATTACCCACTTTTGGCGGAAAGACTGAACAGGAGGCACGATGTTC
>CM037781.1:34097158-34147158 GCA_021229015.1 Solen grandis | reverse complement strand
CTGTTACAGTCACTCCTGTAACATGCTTTTTTTGTGACAGGAGTGACTACACTTGTTACAGGAGTGACTTTTTTGTCATTTTAGAAGATTTTTATAATGTATTATGACAAACTTGTTGATGTTTTGTGGTATTCTAGCTGTTGGGATATCATTTTTATATTAAGTGTATGTTATCCTCAGCTATATGTGCATGGGATCCAGAGAACCAATAAATTGATTATTTTCTGTTACAGGAGTGACTGTTACATGTTACAGTAGTGACATTTCTTTGTTTACAAAAACATACTTGAAATGGATGTTAGACTAGAAGATGAAATAAGACTCCTGCTAATTCTCTATAACTTTAACCATTCATATATAGTTTGCATTTCATCTTAAGTCATGGAACCAACCTTTGGTGAAATTTTGTTACAGGTGTGACAGGGCATTTTTACAGGCGTGACTCGTCTATTCATTTTTCAGTTTATTTACTTGCCCTCTTGGGTTGTGTGTTTGCATATGGTTCAACTAAGAGGGGAGCTGAATTAAGAGTCAGAATCATCATAGAGATGGTATTTCATGAAACAATGTACCTAGGCAATGATTTCCTGTCACAAGGACTTGATGAGAAAAGAAGGGGTGATAACCTCGCAAAACAATAAGAACAATACTCAGAATTACTTCGAATGATGACTTAATAAAAACAATTTATGAAATGGAAGTTATGAAAATAAGGGCAAATGGAAGCTTCATGGGTATTTGGCAAATACATTTTTTTTCAGTTTATCCACAGCATAAGGATGCCCAACTGTCTGAAAAGATTTGAACAGGTTAATTCTTCCAAAACAGGTTCGGTGCAGCAATGTCCCAGTCTTAATAATGTGGACAAGTACCAGAGATGATATGGTAGAAAGTAATTGGGTTCCAAATCACTTCATTGTACTTCTGCCTGTGGAAGTACATGTAGACGAAACTAACAATAAAGTAGGGTGACAGGAATGTAAAACCGATGTGAGGTTTGAGACTGTGAGCTTTGAGGAGCCTTCAAGCATTGGGACAGAGGAGAGTAAGAGTGAGGGGGCTGAGCTTAGTAATGTAATAGGGCTCCTAGGAAAGTAAGAGTGTGGGGGCAAGGAGAAAAAGAGAAAAGTATCAAAGAACATTAGGAATAATGGGGGAGAGAGAAAAGGAGTGGGGGGGGGGATAAAGAGCAACAGGACAGAAACATCAAAGGGACAGAGGAAATAAAGAAACAGGGGGCCAAGGAGATTAAGAATGAGGTGGCAGAGGAATTAAAGTCAGGCGACCAAGGAGTGTGGAAAGAAAAGAAAGAGTCAGGGAACGAAGGCGAATAATAGTGAGTGTGTAAAGAAGAGGAAGAGTCATGAGGTCAAGGAGAGTTAGAGTCAGAGAGGTCTGAGATCAGTAAGAGTCAGGGGACAGAGAAAAGTAAAGAGTTAGGGAGGAGAGGAGAGTAAGAGTCAGAAAGCCACAGAGAGTAAAAGTCCATGGGCTGGGAAGAGTAAGAGTCAGGGGCCGAGATCAGTAATAGTCAGGGGGTCCAGGAGACTAATATGAACATACCAGAACCAGCACTCTGTGTTGGTAAGTATGTAGTTGTAAGATACAAGAATAGACTTTGTCCAGGATTAGTGATGGACTCTGGTGTTGATGATATATTTGTACCAGGTCGGTAGAAAGAATACCAGCTGCTTTTTTGTGCCCCCAAAAATTGCATGACAGGTGCTAGTATGACTACAGTAACATATTTTTGATACCAGAGCCCGTTAAGATTCAATCATCATCTTCTCATTACACAGTGAATGAAAGCCTCTAGCGATCCTTGTCTAAATTTCAGACTTCATAATTCCTGATGACAATTTCAATTTTATTTTATACTTGAACCCATTCTCTGTTGTAGTGGTCTAGTAAATACTTTGTGACTACATATACAGTGAACCTTTGCTGCCTGTACCTCTTGTATCCTGCATTAGGTCTAATATTATGCTTTTTCGAAATAAGCCATATGAATCTTTTCATATTTGAACTCATTATAAACATATGTTCATAACAAACACTGTCGGTGTAACAAGGGTTCACCATTTATGTATATGAACTCCGGACGCTGTCATGTGGATTCTAACACAGTTTTGTTAAAACACTTGGATGTTAAGAATGTTAAGATGTTTGTCTTTCTGCTACTTAATTTACCTTTTTGAACACAAAGGTGCAGATGTTAACAAATTTTATGCCGACTTTGATATAGCAGTTCTTTTATAAATTGCAAACAATTTCTCACATATGTAAGACCTGATACTGGTTCCAGCCAATTTGTCTTTTTTGAAAAATATTGCCAAAATTTCATTTTTCATATAGATGCAGACAAAGTTTTCAAGGCAGCTGTTTTGTATCCCAGCATACAATGTGTTACACTATTTTAATGCTATATGAAAAATGAAGCCAGAGCCAGATTACAAAGAGAAAATGTTACACAATGTTTAACATTGGTACCCTGTTCCCCAGCAACTGCATATCCAGGACCCGACTGCCAAAGTTAAACCTTGAATAACATTTTCTCTTGTGCAACCAGGTTCAAGAGCTTGGATCAACTTGTTGATTCACTCACTGTAAGCACTGGATTAAATCTTTAAATGATGTCATTTGTACAATTTTCATCATTTAAAGTTTGCTAAGAGTAATGAGATTTTGCAGTAACTGTTAAACTTTGAAGGTGACGGTGGTCATAGTTTAATATGTCACTTCTATTTGGTCTTTCCTGTAACGAAATTCTCAGATACTGAAGTGTTTAAGAACCTTTCATTATATGAAACAACATTTTCTTACTCAGATGTAATCTTTAAATGCAATTGTTGACTTTACAGCACCAAATGAACACCAAAAGATAACTTTCCTTATCAATTTGTCCTTTCTTTAACATTTTATGTCACTCATGTAACGAGTGAGTCCTACCTGTAACAACCACTATATTACAAAATAAAATTACAGAGTAAGCACCTTCTAAAACAAAAAATGTGGAAGTTTGACACATTGCCATTGTCCTAGGCACTACATAACATGAGAATGATATATTTGCTGTTAAATATGTAATAGCTGAATATTTTACCTGCCAAAAAGCCTCAAAAATTCATTCACAGTTGTAGAAATACATAGAATTTACATTTTATGACTTTTTTTTATTTCTTGCATAATATCAGCAAATATTCATTACTTTAATATGCCAACAAAGTATAAGTAAGATTTCTTAAATAGTTAGAGAATTAGGCTGGATATAAAAATTGTTACAGGAAGGACTCAACCGCCGACACACTGCATTTGAAGCTATTTTTTGTTTAAACTGTTGCTTATTTAGGTGGCATATTCAAGTTCCACACTCTGTTTGGTTTCTAAAGTTCATATAGTTAATGAAAGTTTGAATTGATAGCAGTCAGTTTTTTACTTTTACTCAAATCAGATTTAGACGAAAATTGATATTGACTCATACATGTGGCAAGATGTATAATTATTATATAATTTCAGAGCAATCAATATCAAAATGCACAAATGAGAAAATATTTTCAATAATTCATTAAAGTCATCTCCAATAACATAAAAAGTGTAGAAACACGAAAATCCTAAAAAATAACAACATAAATGATAATCAAAAATATATTCGGTGACATGCTTAGTCACTAGCTACCGTTATATAGCAAATTCAAATAGTCATTATATCTGATTTTGCACATTATTTTCATGTCAAGTTACATTTGTGAAAAGTAAATAAACCAGCCTAACCCATAAGCCATTGAGAACACTGTCTTGCACTATTCCTGACAATAGTGAAAAATATTAGCCGGTGAAAAATAGGGGTTTAACAACAAAAGCTTACTGCTGCCGCCGAAAAAACCAAACCAAAACAAAAAACATACGCAAATAATAACAAATACTTACTCTAGATTAGCTACGGCGTCTTTACTTCGAACGATTGTATATATTGCTGTTAGTATAAATGGTAGACCTGTAAAATAAAATTGAAATGTAAACTTTCTATTAAATATAAAGTTTTTTCATTTGTAGATATATGACATGTCAATAAATAAATAAATAAATAAATAAATAAATAAATAAAACTACAGTCGCTAACGAGACAGCACCGGATTTCGCGGAAACAACAGTCTTTGGTATCTAGTAATGCAACAAACAGTTCCATTTAGTATTGAAGTTGCCTGGTTTCAAACAATAAATATCCAATTTGAAGATTAAAAACCGATTTACAATTGATCAACAACGGG
This sequence comes from Solen grandis, assembly GCA_021229015.1. Taxonomy (NCBI): domain Eukaryota; kingdom Metazoa; phylum Mollusca; class Bivalvia; order Adapedonta; family Solenidae; genus Solen; species Solen grandis. The sequence goes on along the minus strand of CM037781.1, from coordinate 34,142,890 downwards.
TCAAACTTTGAACTGCTGTAAAATGACCAAATTAAGCCCGATCTTCAAAACCTAAACATCACTGGAATAACCTCTTTAAGCACTTAAACTTTAGTCTATATTCTCTCGAACTTATTTTAGTTTTGCAGCTTTTTGGGACTGAAGAAAAAAACAAGAATCGTTATATGACCTTGACCTTTGCGGGTTTTTTTAATCTTAAAATTTTGTGAACCTTTGACAAACCATGCGTTTCCTATATCGCCAAACCATATACATGTATTCTGTGCGTATTTATCTTGCAATTCATATGCAGCAAACAGAATTCTTCTAGCTAATCTGAAACAAAAAGTGGTACTTTTTTCGTAGACCTCCCCTCATTTAGCACTTTTTTTTTGTGCAAGATTCGAACATTCATCCGCTTCTAGTGCAAATATTTTCTGCTACTCGATACTAAGAAACTAAAATATTTTCGGGCTGTTCACAAGAAACATTTATTATATATATATATAAAAAAACGCATTCGAATCAGACTTTTTGAGTTATATTCATGCAAAGTGTCCCCCCCCCCCCCCCCCCCCCTAGAAACAACATCTGTTCAGAAACAAAATTGAGGAAACTATACCGGCCATTAGGTACATGTTCAGAAACATGTGATTACATGACTAGAATTTCATAACTGTAGCTTTCCTCATCTGGCCGCAATCGTGTACAGATGGAAGAAAAAAAAATAAAATAAAAGTGACAAATAAGCAGAAGAACAATAGGTTCTCACAGGCGAAAACCTAATGCATAAAACAATTCCTTGTTTCGGAGGGTGTGTTAATACAATATGTACATCATGTGACAATGTACATTGTACTCTATTACAATATACTCCGTAAGAGAAAAGGCGTTTTTCGTTAATAAATCTATCTAATAAGAATGTTTTTGATATGGTTTAATTGTTCACATTGTCCTGACACCGGGACAACCCGTCCTGCAACTACTCATATAATGCTGAGTATCTACCAACAGACAATTTCACCAGAGGATCGGCAATACCCGGTATAATTCGCCGGTTTAAATTGACCAATCACTGACTGGGGAAAATATCAATTGTATGTTTATTTCCCATTGAACAAAGTGAGAAATTATATATCAGCGTGTAAGTAAGGTGTTCGGGAAGTGCTCGTTGATTTACTTTACATTTCGGAGTGAATTGGGCTATACAATGTTTTATACGTAATTATATGAGTTTTGTTGAAAGGAAATCATTTGTTCAGACCTATTTACACTGTATTGAAAGAAATTATTATATGCATTTCTGATATCTTCGATTTTGTGTGTTGTTACTATATGTAACATGTGTATTTGATTAACAAACCCGCGTCAGCATATATTTCTACACGTTTAAGTATTTTAAGGTAACTCATTTCAAATGTGTATATGTGCTGAAAGTATGTTTAGATTGCAAAACATACGCGCACACTTTTCATTGCTGATTTCTGGCATATTTTAAACTAAATAACTAACATCAAAAAGTACGGAGAACTAATAACGTTTTAATATTTTAAGAGACCCTAGAATTTTCAGGAAGTGTTTTACACATTAACACACAAGTATTAGAGACAATAAATTGTTCCTTGCAAGAATGATTTGTTTCTTTTGAAGAAAAAAATTTCTTTTCAATAAATAATTGATAAAGTTAGCCTGATTAGTCTGAAAAAAGAAAAGGGCGTATCGTGACTTTTAGCTAAGTTTCCAAACGTTTATATATATATATATTTTTTTTTTTTTTCTATTCTTTTTTTTTATATCATCATTGTTAAAACCAGCCATCTAGGGGAAAAATATAAAAAGTCATCAACAACATCATAACACATTTGTTGTAATTAAGTTGAAAATCATTAAATTCTGATAAAAATATTCCTTTTTTAGTATTCCTAATTCTAAAAAATCAAATAATGGAATATATTAGTTCCCTTTATCTGGTAAATTAATATTTAAGTATTTATGAAAATATTTATTCTTTTTTAATTTTTTATTCTAATGGAGAGAATGTATCTATTGTGAGAGCTATGTTTCCGACGAGTTTACCGTCGCTATGGTAGTTTCGCAGTCATATAACGAAATCGAGTTTATTATAGACTGAGTAAAACCCCCCTTTACCGTTATCTTTCTTTCTTTCTTTCTTTGTTGTTATTGTTAAAAACTACTGAGCAAACTCTGACAAGAGCTGTGCCATATTTTAAATACCACCTTGTCCTTTGGAGGTTAAAACATAAGTCGATATATAAAAATAACAGGAAAAGAAATATTTGTCTTTATACATGTACGTATAACATTGATCAAAACAAAGTGCTTCTCTTTTTTCCTTTTGCTTTGAGACATTAACATTAAATCTAAAATAATGTGATAAAGAAGAAACTTGTGGTGAACTTGTGCCCTACATTTACATAGCGTCCATTGAAAGCCAGAAGGGGCTATCAGCATATGTAAAAAGAAGGCTGATAGCCCCTTCTTGCTTTCACTGGACGATATATCAAATGTTTATCACTTTCCAACCACAAGTTGATTTCACTATAGTAAGCCAAAGCCACTAGCACCTCAAGAAAAAATGTACGATAACTTCAGCAAGCTTAAGTACCAAATATCAAATCATGGTTTCGAATTCTTACCCCAGCCTATAATGTAACAGAATATGATGAGGAGCTTGGAGGAGTTGAAGGCGCACACCATGATTGTGTTGAGATAGAGGCCTTCACAAAACATCCAGAGGAAATTGCAGACGGTGAAGTACTGGCATAGCACGTGAAGTCCGCGACACCAAAACTGTAACAGAAAAAAAATCATACAACTAATCTCGTCAGGTCATGGTTTGAAGTAGTACAAATGGCATTTGTGCCGTAACAGAATCTTACTCATTTTAGAGCTCGAAGCCACAACATTCGTGCAGAGAATTGCAATCACGTGTATTATTGTTTATGGTACTGTTTTGTTAGTTCATGGAAGATTGTAAAATGATTGGACAGTGTTTTTCTTTTCTTCCCCGCGTATTTTCCGCTCTCCAAGAACAGCATGTTCTCACATCACTCTAGCACTGATTTAGAACTGATTTTCAAGTTTCATTACAAGCGATAATGTAATTATATATATATATATATATTTTTTTTTTATCAGCAACGAATCTTTTATATATGTTTTATCTGCACATGTGTTTTGTATTTTATAATGTAAAAGAAAGTATTTGTTAAAGCGTATAGTATAAATGATTTTTGCTAGATGGAATATTTAAAGATAACTATCAGTTATTGTCAACGTCATAATTACGCCAGGATTATAATGAAAATTAACCGCGTCAATCTATTTTTAGAACGTCTGTATTTTCCCAAAAAATATAATTATGTTCGTATATCATTTATATCAAACTGTATATATTTCTAATTTACTAAAACTGGTACTCGGTATTACATAACGACAATGACATAATTATATACGCATATATGTACATGCATGTTTATCATACCTCACGTGACCTTCCACCGTTAAATATCCATAACACGCCATTTGATAACGTTTAGTTTTTATCATATCTGACATAAACGCGTGGAGCTAACCCCTCGGTGGACATTACCAATCTCGGGTTGACAATATGTGCTATCACCTTCCATGGGATTTGATATTTATAAAGTAACTTATTGTAGCTATCTCTTTATGTATTAGTTATCGTATATATTAAATATTTATGGAATTTATCGCAAAATAAGCGATGACATATTTACAGTTTGTCACGAACGCCATATAGCTTTGACCTCGCGTTATGGAGCCATCGCCCGTTTGATTGACAATATACGTGATGGTTTAGAGTCAGTATCACTTGATACACTCTATAAGGCTTCATGCAAAACATGGCTTAATCATCCCCCGCTGCAACGAGCTCCGTCCATTAAGTCCTAAGATCTCGTAGGCAGCATAAGACCTCACGAATCATTTTATGCAATATGTTTTTTTAATGTTGAACGAAACACGAGCATTTTATTGGGTGACTAAGTCGGACAACTTGTAAAGGATATTGCTGCGTGTTCCTCTATCTAAAGTCAATATTCTCACATATTTTTGTTGTCATTATTTCTTGACATAACCACATACTACAACAATATCTGTTGTGAATGTCTCTCACCGATAGAAGACAGCGATTTCTCTATCCTTTGTCATCTAATGTATATGCTACAACAAGAACTGTCACACAGCAATGCCAACCGCTTCTATTCACACGCACAGCAGTCTTTCAGACATTGTAATAACACGAGAAAATTAGATGTCATCTTGGGAAATTATATTTTTCAGCCTTGCCATTAGCGATGAATTAACTTTAACAAGGTAGCGAATGAATAAATAGAGAGCTGTAGTATCACACATGTCCTTACAACTGTTGATAATATAGATGCTCTTTAATTAATATCAGTAATGAACGTCTAGCAGTTCTCATAAGAGTAGTTTTCACAGGTGGCCGAGTGGTAAGAGCGTCAGCCTCTCAAGAGCGGGAGGTCGTGTGTTCGATCCCCGGCCGCGACATACCAAATTCTTAAAAATTCGTACTGATATAACTCCCTTGCTAGGCGCTCAGCATATAAGGGTAGTTCCAGGACTGGTTGGCACGGCGTCAGAATAATGTGATCAGGTGTGGTATCATGCCACATGTCTATGGCGTAATACTGCAGACTTGCAGAACTATATCTGCCTCAAGTAGACATAGCCTCCAAATGACTGAAATACTGTTACATGTACCACTGAAATATAGCAGATATTTGGGTATAAGCCTGAAATTGTACTTAAGTATTTTTTGAGAACGCAGAGAATGTGTCTAAATAGTATGTAATTCAACCATGTCGTTTGCAAAGTACGTATATTTATGGTGCAATTAATCTTCTGTACTTTTTAAAGTATTTTACCAGTTAGTGTTAATCAGCTTTTGATAAATAGTGGTTAAATGAATAAAGAATTGATTTAAAGGTGGTCAGGCCCTGTGTTCTGGAAAATATTTAAGTACAATCTCAGACTCAAATTTGAGTATCTTACTCAAATCCCTATTGACACTAATTGGCATAGTTTGAGTCTGAGTATGGAAATCATACTACAGTACCATTTTTATTTCCGAGAACACGGAGCCAGTTCTTAAATATTTAAGGGTTTTTCACGTCCATACTTATTTAACTACTAGAACGAAATTGGCAATGCTGAAAAAGCTAATGAATAATTCAAAAAGTGTAATAGTCTTTGCTGTGCTTTGATTACGAGCAGGGACTCCCTGGTGGCCTAGTGATTAGAGCGTCAGCTTCGGGTCTGGGAGGTCGTGGGTCCGATCCCCGGCCTCGACATACCAAAGTCGTAAAGAATGGTACTATTAAAGCTCCCTTGCTTGACGCTCAGTATATAAGAGTACAATGTAGTTGTAGGACTGGTTGGCCCGGTGTCAGGATAATGTGACTGGGTGTGGTACCATGCTACATGTCTACGGCGTGATACTGCAGTGTGGCAGCATTATATCTTTCTCATGTAGACATCGTCTCCAAATGACTGAAATACTGTCGGTGGGATGTTAAACCCAACAAATAAACAAACAAACGAGCAGGTACAGATATATAATGCATTGCTTAACTATGTGTGAACAATTAATGGCACAGATTTCTGTGATGGAGTCAAATTTATTTATTTCGTTTAGTTGTACCATTTTCTTTTCACCAGATCGTGATACTTTTTATATATACCGATACCACATGTGTATTTTGTAATCGATAAAACACTATTGTTTACGTGCAATCACATCAACACCTTCATCAGTATCTGTTTAACCGAATGCCATTATTTTCGCTGATTCTACGCGAACTTTGGATACATGCTGACTGTTCAAAGCCGAACGCCCCAAGACACATCAAGTTCATTAGCAAAGTGTTGAAAAAGTACAGGATCACACAGCAGGCTAACTTCCTTTAAGCCATAACACTTACCGGATTTTCCAATAGGACTTTGCCATCAAGTGCAACCAGAACATAATACAAAATCCAGGAGATGCCAGTGAGGACATAGGATAAAAAAAGGTTTTTGTGGATCGTGATTCTGTCACAGCGGAGTTGCCTGAAACGAATGAACAAAGCCTTTGTCAGCGAGCTTGTGACTTTCGAGTATATAGCTGTTTAAAAGCAACGCACTCTCTGGTTATATGAGAAATTACCGTGTCTGCATTTTTTTTTATCATTTTATGATTTTTTACATGGATATAAACGTTTTAATCTAATACAAGTAGTTTAATGACTAAATAATGGTTTGTTTATGGTAATATATTCATATTTATAAATATTTGATCATTCTTGAATTATGTTCTTGAAATATACCGAACAGAAAAGGCAATCATTAGTGCTTATCGCTTTCCAGAATAAGTTTGCACCCAGAGAAAATCGAAACACTTTCCGTGCCTGGTGAACATTTGAACGCTCTATTTAGGGTAAAATGACTGATCTATACATTCAAACAAATGAGATATTTGGGAATTCTAGAAGTAATTTACATCTCTCTTGTGGGTGGGGGAAGGGAACTTAAGGTTATAAGATCAATGCGAATATTTCTTCTTTTTTTTTCATTCTATTTGTTTATTTCTGAAAATATACTGTTTTGATAACCTAAAACAAGTAACCTCATATGTTGCATTTTTTTTTATACACAATCACTCCTTTATAAATCAAAAACATGAAGTTGCTATGTTCTGCTACGGCATGCTCTTTGATGTCTAGTCCGCTACAGATTACAAAGGTCCCCGTTGTGCCATTTTGTCTTTGTGTTTGTTTAAAAGAGGCGTGTTTCTTAAATGAGACATTTTATTATTAAAAAAATGTAAAACTGAGTTATAGCCCAACAAAATGCAGGCCTATATATCTCCTTTATAATGACACATAGATGAGTTATAAAGCATTCAATTATATGCTCTTTTCAGCCTTTTAAAATTCACTTCCATTGCTTTGTCTAACATAAGACCATGTAACTTCCGCTTAAATATTTTATTTGAAATGTACTGTCCTTATTTTCATTTCTGTTGACTATTTTTCTCATCCTAGTAAGCTTATATTTTGAAAGTACGTGCCAGTTAAACTGTAATTATTCTACATCCAATTTCTTACATCCAGTCAGAGACACTCTGTTTAATCACGTGACCGTACAATATATTTCTGTATGTGGATGCATGCTCGTGAATGAATTCTATATTTTTTCTATATTTCGTTGTATTTGTGATGAGTCTTGGGATTAAGACAAGGATAGGTTCTTTTTTGTTCTGTCTTGTACGGTTCACTGGTCCCATGCAAAAGACCAAAACGCGTAAAAAGGTTCCGAATGAAAATCAGAATCGATATAGGGGCTATGACAAAGTATAGGGCTACGACAAAGCTTCAAATATTTTTCTATTATTCAAAGTTATCTATTGTCGCTTGTATAAACATATTTTACTGATGTCAGATTCTGGAGTAAATTACTCTGTTACTGGCAAAATATAGGAATATCTATAAAATAAAAAGGTCATTTAACATAGTTCTGTAAAATACGGAAATATTTGGACTCGTAATAATAAGATAATCATTTCTCTTCTGCAAGGAATTATTTTTAGTTCGATTTTTTTCAAATCTTTTAAATCATCATTTTAATTCAACCAGCGTAAAAAAAAAGTGTTCATCATGCAAGTACTTTTCTATTTTACATAAAACAACAACATTTTTTTTTTATTTCTTGACTTACTTAAATAAATTTAATACATAAAGAATCATTTTGGTGGTATTGTAACGTTCCATTGTAAGAGACACTTTTGTTTTACATATCTTCAATAGAAAAGGGGGTATTTAAAAACGTGAGAATATGACATTTTGTTAATGCTTTTGAAATATTTAGACTCGTTTCCAATCTTTGTTTAATAGGCCCCTGGGTGTATACTCATCCAAATATATATCCATATTGTACAGAATAAAGCTAAATAATTATGTTAAAACTAATGATGCATCTACTTAAGCAAATACTAGTAGGAAATTAAAGCAATATACAAATGACAAATTTATTTCTTGCGAGTGGAAACTTATCCGTATTGCTTTCTACTACATCTAAGATTAAATATTGAACATATGTAAGCAAATATGAAATAGATTATTTAAGCAATTATATCAAAAGTATACAAATTAAATTAATTATAAAAAATATTCAATTTCTATTTCCGATATATATATATATATAAAACCTTTAAAGACCCATTTTTATTTCTCAGAATTTGTAATTATTTCAATACCAGAACTGCTACGCAATATTACGAGATTGGAAAGTTACCTAAATAGTACTTAATGACAATATATTCGATCTCCGTTGACTTTGCATCGCTTTAAATGCAACACTTTTTAGCACTTTGAATACTACGGTAACCTTTGTTTACATTTTGGCTCGTATTTCCAACGATGGCCCGTCAGAACATGTTCTCGTGAAACACGACTGAAGTGTTGAAAGCATGCGTGCACGGAAGTTTCAGAAGATCGACTTCAAACACTTCAGATACAAAATCACTCTACTATCCGGATTTCTCTAAGTGTTCCATGCATGGTCGATATTGTTCGCATTTAATTTCAATCTCTAAGAAATAACCGGTCTTTAAGAATACGTATATTCGATATTGCTTTCAACATTTGCATGAAAATTAAATCATTGTATTAGGCACTGAAGTATTATGTAAATAAAGAATCAAATATATAAATAAATAAATTGAAATGATATAGGATTCAAGTATTGGGCTTAATATTTTTGAAAACAAGGGATAATATAACTTTATTTGTAATGTTATTTTCGTTGAAATTCGAACCAAACCAGAGAGAAAGTATGATGAATAAAAGACGTTGTCACTACTTCTGAGCCATTTTGGAACTTATCGATTGCTGACATTTAAAAAATTTAGAAGGTATACTCTACACCAAAATGCTAACAATAACATATATGTTAACTGTCTTTTTCTATTTTGATTAACTTTTTAAAGATATATAAAATATTTCGTCAAAAGCAGGTACAATGTATAAGTCCAGTAGAAAGTTAGGTAAAAACCTTGATATCTGTAATGGCAATGGAACATCAAAATAATAGTAATAATAACAATTATTATTATTATTATCATTATTATAATTGTACACATTATATTCAACCGGTCCCGGTGGCCGAGTGGTTAGAGCGTCCGCCCCGGAATCGGAGGTCGTGGGTCCGATCCCCGGCCGCGACATACCAAAGTCGTAAAAAATGGTTCTGTTATAGCTCACTTGCTTGGCACTCAGCAGATAAGGGTAGTTGCAGGACTGGTTGGCCTTGTGTCAGGATAATGTGATTGGGTGTGGTATCATGCCACGTGTCTACGGCGTGATACTGCAGTGTGACAGCACTATATCTGTCTCAAGTAGACATCGTCTCCAAAATAACTGAAATACTGTCGGTGGGACGTTAAACCCAACACACAAACAAACATTATATTCAGAATTATAATCAGAGAATGAAAATGAGAAACTATATAATTTAACAAGGACACCTATTTATTAATTTTAATTTTTATTATTTGTTTTGTTTTTTGCATTAAATTGCGCAGTATATTTTTATTTTATCAGTTTCGCTCATACTTTAATAAAATCATTTTGATCGAATGATGCAGATTTCTGAACCCCCTAGCAGTTTAAACCCTGTAGCGAAGAAATTATGCTGATTCACGTATTTTTTCTCGCATCATCTCTGCAAGCACCTCGCCAATCGGATCAAAAATGGCGCTAATGACGTGTAATCGCACGTTAAGCTGCGGTATCACACCGATTTAAACATAACTAATGTTTTTTGTATCTCTAATTATACGAGAAAAATGTTCGTAGTACTTCACCTACATTACCTTCAAAATATGCGCAGCCAAAATTAAGGATTTTCGAAAAGAATTCGACAAAAAAACAATGATTATGATAAAAAATAATGAAAAAATATAAATAAAAATTATAGCCATTTTAATTATTATTATTATTATTATTATTATTATTATTATTATTATTATTGATGATCATGATGATTAATATTATTAAGGTATTATTATTATTATTAAGTTATTATAATTATCATAAAAATGTAAGGAACATAGGAAAACGATACTTACTTAAAACGGAAAAATATTGTGAGGGCAACAAGCAACATCACCAAGGAAACAGAAAACCCTCCGATAAATATGTAAATGTACTTCGATTCGTCTTCAATCTAGAAAAGAGTGAAACATATTTGTTAAAAAGTACAAGTAGTTGATCGAAATTCACTGCAATTGTATAAAACTCTACAAGAGATATACAACTCTGCATATTACACGGTGCAGAACCATATCGGCGATCTCTCTGCAGAAATCGCTATATCGGCAGGTTCTCTGCGTTCGCACCGGTCTTTCTCTGCCGTAAACACTTGTAAACACACGATGGACAGAGGGCAGAAAAAGGATCAAGAGGCACTTGTGAATTGCTCAATATTAAGTAGTGCACGGAATATATCAATATATTTACTATATACATGTATATGCATGTAAACTTTTCTATTATCAGCAGCTGCGCTCTGAAACTTGGACAAACTTTTTAGTTATGTATCAACATGGAACACAACCTCGGTACTTTCTACAGGCATTAGCGAGTTATTACTTTGATAACGTCCATAATATGAACACCGTAGGTATATTCTTCAAGGAGATATCGATAAATTGGCCGATATTAATGTAAATTTCTTGATAACCCCTACTTTCGGTTTTGTTGGTGCACGGGAGGTCTCTCTGCACATCACTTATTGATACACAGGCAGACTCACTGCATTTTCCACAGACAGGCTCCCTGCATTTTGCAAGCGATTGTTTTTTAAAAGCATACTGCTAGCGTACTTAGTATTTTATTGCCGTGAAGTAACATTTACATGCTTCTGAACCTTTATTTGTTTCAAAACACGCCATTCATTCTCTCCTAGTATGCAAGAAGCAGGATAGCTTGTCAGTTTTGTGACGATAGATGTCAACAAGTTTTTATACATTCAACTGGTATTAACACTCTGTGGCTTAAAATATCCTTGAAAAATATCCTCGTACGTATATAGGTAGTTTATTCAGAAATAAAACCAAAACATCGGCGTAATCGCGTTGCTACGGCAACTGAACGTTATATTTAAGTAAATATTTTTTTCTTAAAAAAAAAAGAAAAAAAAAAAAAGGCTTCTTTGTCATAGGCCTACCCCAAACTTATAAAATGCGTCAACATAAAAATACTCTTAGGCTTTGAAATAAAAACGGGTGTTTGTGAATCTAATGACTTTATAGTGAATTTTACAAGTAAAAATATAAATACCACCGATATTGCAAATTATATGCATGGAATTTTCTTTTACGTTTCGTTACCCATAGAACTATCCTATTTAAATATCAAATTCTCATCTTTTTATCAAGAAAGGTGTAAGTTCTTTTTACTTACCAGAGCAACATCTCTGAATTTTTTATTTATTGTCCTTACAAAACATTTAATTATGTTTTCAGTATTTTATTGATCATGGTTAAAAGTGACCATTATCAGGTATATTTTTTGTATTATTTTCTCCAGTAACAATTAATGACAATTCCATCATTAAATCCAGAGTCTTGGTATTTTGTTTTTGTGTCAGTAACAACTTCTTTTCACAATCACATGTAATTATGAAACACCTTTTGCCTAGATTGTTGGTTCCTGATTGTTGCATCATTCTATAACGCAATTTGAAGATGTCGGTTGATTAGCATGATTCATTTAAAAAGACCGAATACTGTTGATAAACCAATGAATGGCTTCACTTTTGTTTTGTCAAGCATGTTAATGTATAAACTGATAACGTTAGCACCTCGTGTGCTTAAAATTAATGGATTTATTGATACATCATTTTTATTTTTATTTCAGGTTATTTTTTAAGTAACATGTAGGTATGGCGCTATTTTTCTATGGCGCGCATTTAGGAATAAGCATTGCAATTAAAATTGTGAGAATTATTGTAATAACCCGTACACTAGAGAAAATTTAACTTTTATATATTTATCGACAATATAAGCTAATATAGTTAAAAAGTAAGTAACATATACATACTTTTAATAGACTTGTTTCTGACTACGAAAACAATACAAATTGCATATAAAGTACGAAAACTGAAAGCACAAAGAATGGTCAGACCACTCGCCTATTGTTTTTGTAATAAATTGCAATTGTGTACGTAGTTGTATTAATGATAAATATATACGCACTCAATTTAAATGGAATGATGACTTGCGCAATGATTTTAGAAATGGCATTATATCTCAATTATCATTTTTCAATGATATTACTCATGATATTAATTTTGGCAACAAGTATGACAAAATTTAAATTAAAAAAATAAAACAAAAATTTAAAAATAAAATATAATAAAGATAAATAGTTATTAAAAAAATAGAGTATAAAAAATTGGTTAAACGGACGAAAAGGAGATATGAATTGGAGAAAATGAGAAAAATAGAAAAATTACGTCACAGTAGTCCTAAAGATTTTTGGAAGCACTTTTCGAGAAAAAATAAAGGTCAGTCAAATAATATTACGACTGAGGAATTTTTTGAATTTTTTTCATCTTTAAATGCAAATATACCTGATGTTGGAAATGTGGAGGCTGAATATTTTTGTAACGGTCATAATTTTAATGATAATGATTGTATATTTGAAGAATTAGATGCACCTATTACTTTAAGTGAAGTCGAATATATCATACATAAACTTAAAAGAAATAAATCTGTTGCTGGGGACAACCTATTAAATGAATATTTTATTGAATCTTTTGATATATTAGGGCTTCATCTAGTAGATATTTTTAACGGTATTCTAAATTCAGGCTTCTTTCCTGAGGAATGGATGAGTGGTATAATAGTCCCGTTACATAAGAAAAATGATCCCAACAATGTAAATAATTACAGAGGAATTACACTTGTGAGTTGTTTTTCTAAGATTTTTACAGGTGTATTAAATAAACGCATTACGGATTGGGCAGAAAGTAATCATGTTATTAGTGATGCACAATTTGGGTTTAGAAAAGGGCGTTCTACTTTTAAAAATTATCATAAAATTCTTAAAAAATGGTCGTCTTATGTGTGCTTTCATTGATTTTAAAAAAGCATTTGATAGCGTTTATAGAAATGGTTTATGGTATAAATTGTATAACTTAGGTATAAGAGGAAAAACCCTTAGGATAGTTCGTGATATGTATTCTCAAGTCAAATCATGTGTTCGTGGGTGCAAGTCTTATTCTGAATATTTTGAATGCTCTATTGGCTTAAAGCAAGGCGAGGTTATCTCCCCTTTATTTTTTTCTCTATTTTTAGAAGACTTGGAGTTATTTTTAATGGAAAACATTAATTCAGGATTGTCTATTGATGATATTACATTTATTTTATTATTATTTGCTGATGATATGGTTATTGTTAGTAAGTCACCAGCCGATTTACAAAATAGTTTAAATATGTTAAAAGAATATTGTAGCTCATGGTGTTTAGAAGTAAACCCAGATAAAAGTAAAATAGTTGTTTTTAGAAAAAGAGGGCCCGTTAAAGCAAATGAAAAATGGACTTATGATAATACACCGATTGAAACAGTAAATAATTTTAATTATCTTGGTACTATTTTTAATTATACCGGAAGTTTCGTACACAACCAGGAAATGTTGGCGGGTAAAGGTTTAAAGGCTCTAAATACATTGATGGTGAATATTAGTTCAATATTGATTAAACCTAGTACTGTTTGTCAATTATTTGACGCATTTGTTGGCTCTGTCCTAAGTTATGGGTGTGAAATATCTGGATTTGGTAAAGGTAAAACATTAGAAAGAATTCACTTAAAATTTTGTAAATGGTTATTATGTGTCAAACAATCTACATGTACTATGTCGATTTATGGTGAATTAGGTAGATTTCCTTTATTTATTAATAGACATGTTAGAATAATAAAATATTGGCTGATAGTAATAATATAATAATTCATAAAATGTATAATTCTTTATTAAATGACTGTAATAGAGGCAAGAGGAATTGGGCCTTTCAGGTTAAAGATTTATTGGACAAAAATGGTTTCTCACATGTTTGGCTTAATCCAAATAGTATCGATCGTAAATCATTTCATTTATTATTTAAAGAAAGATTGATTGACCAATTTAAACAGGCTTGGTTTACAACTATATTTAATGGCGAATCCTTTCGCCCATATAAATCTATTAAAACATGTTTTGTTTATGAATTTTATTTGGATAAGTTACCAAGAATTTATCGAATATTTCTTTCAAAGTTAAGACTTTCGTCACATAATTTACAAGTTGAAGCTGGTAGGTACGGTGCAAATAGAGTTGAATATTGCCAAAGGTATTGTAATATTTGTAGAAATGGAGATATTGAAGACGAATTTCATTTTGTATGTGTTTGTAATGCTTATAATGATTTACGTAAGTTATATTTGAAAAAAAAAATTTTGCTAAATTTAGGTAAATTTATTAAACATGCTTTTACTTTACGTAATACCATTTTATCTGTTAATGAAACATAAATTGTGTATTTTTGTTCTGCACATCTCTCTATCTTTGTATTTTATTTAGACAGTAGCATTATGTAAGCCGTGCGTTCATACCGAATACTTGAATTGATTAAAAAGATTTTATTTTGATAGCTAGTTGTTGTGTTTGAATAGCATTTTTTCATCCTCACATTATTTTGTATTAAGTAATCTAATAACAAATTATATTTATTTAGAACTTGAATATTTTTTGCTTAGTTGTTTGATACATGTACTCTCTCTCTCTCTCTCTCTCTCTCTCTCTCTTTCTCTCTCTTTATAGTTGCCATCGTAGACCATGGCATGTGACTTTTGTTGTTTTGTTATTAAAATCATTGGATCATGTAACAAAAAACATGTATATGTTTACGTTACTAAATAAAATATTTGAATCTTGAATCTTGAATCTTATCATGTATTTTACATAAATATCAGCCAATTTATCGGTATCTCCTTGAAAAATATACCTAAAAGAATACGTACAATGTTCATATTATGGACGTAATCAAAGCAATAACTCTCTAAAGCCTGTAGAAAGTACCGAGGTTGTGTTCCATGTTGATACATAACTAAATTGTTTGTCCAAGTTTCAGAGCGCAGTCGCTGATAATAGAAAAAGTTTACATGCATATACATAGTAAATATATTCTAATATTCCGTGCTCTACTTAATATATAGCAACTCACCTTTTAAATGTGATCAATGATCCTTTTTTCTGCCCTCTGTCCATCGTGCGTTTGTGTTTATGGCATGGCAGAGAATGCGAACGCAGAAAGCCTGCCTATATGGCGATTTCTGCAGAGAGACCGCCGGTATGGATATGCACCGTGTCTTATCGGGACCGGGGACATAAATGCAGAAATGTGGTGGAAATACATTGTATATAGAGAGTGGCTTTAAATGTCCTTTTCCTTACAAGAAATTTCGTTTGTTTTGGTAAACTCAGCGCCATTTTTTCTTACATATGACGTCATATCCGTGCTAGAAATGGCGGGATTTGTAATAATCTATTTTCTTCACACATATATTGTCAAAAAGATATTAATCACTAAGCAGGAGTGTTCTATGGAACACGTGTGTCACCTGCTGAAGCGTGAAGGAAAAGGTGTGACGGACAAACGGAGGACAAAAAATTGATTCCTATGTGTCAACTCTGCTTGCAGCAGGTGACAAAAAAAAAAAAAAGAAAAAAAAAGGGGGCCATAAAATGGTTTTGCGAAGAGTTGTTGACATTAAAAAGGGATTCGTGAGTGTTTTAGAACTATCTTAAACATAACGCTGAAGATAAAAAGGGGAAAAACATTAATTCTGTTAACATATATACGCCTTCGTATCAGTTTTCAGTTTCAAATTTATGGAAAATGTGAATTTATTTACATTACATTTACATGGAATACTATTTTTCTAAAACTTCTTGCACTTAAATGATCTGTTGTTACACTTTATCCACATACCGTACTCGTTCCTGTCCGACACATTGTATAATTTGGTCGACTGACCTCTGACTTGTTACCGTACCATGAACCGTCTTCTCCGCAATATCTATACGCCAAGGCTGAAACAAAGTAGTTCCAAAGACCAATTTTATTGTATATAAATGCGCGCGCGCGCGTGTGTGTGTGTGTGTGTGTGTGTGTGTGTGTGTGGAGAACGTGAAGTTAAGAATCCCCGAGTGCTGTCGACTTTCAAGTCGTATTCAGGGAAAGATGAAATTAACTCTGAAGTGTTAAGTCGGTGGACCAATTTAAAGGCATATGCTTTCATTACTGGTTTTTACTATAAAGGCAAAGAATGGAAAGTAAAACAAGGTACGAGAATTTTCTTAAATTTTGCATGATTATAGAGAATCACACTAGAAACAAACTTATGGATAAAAAATAGGAGTCACCATTCTACTTCAGGGGGCAGATAACCCAAATTTAAGCCTAAAAACAATTCTTTCCAAAGGAATTTTCACTATGTTTCAGCAAATAAACATACTGCGTTTTTCTTGAGAAAGAATTTCTATATATTCACGAATGCGACTAAAGTATAAACGTTGTTGCATAGAATTTCTAAAACTTTTACAAAGTGACGGGAAATATAGTACCAAACATCGAGTTGAGGTGTTGCTAGCCCATAATATTGAGTTAACTCAGAAAGTAGAATGGTGGCTTCTATTTTTATAAGATAAATTTGTTTCTAGTGTGATTCTCTATAATCATGAAAAGGTTAAGAAAATTCTCATGGCTAGTTTTAATTTTCCTTTTTTGTCTATATAGTAAAAATGTACTGTGCGCGTATGCCTTTAAATAACACCATATAATATGACACCAAAAATATAACCGTCTAACGTGTATCCAAAGTTTCTAACTTCGTTTCCTACATGCCATTGTGACATTCAAAAGAACCGTTCTATTAAAGATCATAGAAAATTCTCTTTTAAAAAATGTTTTCTGTCACATACTCTATAACGGGAAAGACATTTCCGTTGTCGATATCATGGTCTGTCGCAAAAACATATTACATTGTACATGCGTTTGACGTACACTGCTGCCAAAGTTGTGGCTATTTTCAGATACAGAAAGGACAAAATGTATGTGTCTGGAGCTGATTCTGACAGGTCAAAATGTAAACCAATGTCTAGAACACCTGACGAATGCTGCAAATACATACATTGGTATCATATGCAGTCAAAACAATTATCTATTTTGAGCTATAATACTCATGGATAATTTAGAAAACGCAGGGCCTGATGTAAAGGCATGTAAACAAAAAATAAGGAATGTTTCAATTATTATAAATAACTACAAGACAAGATGATCAACATTTTCAACCCTTAAACACACAATAAAACAGTTTATTATGCGACCTTGAAACATTCAATTATGCTTGTTTGTTGGAACTTACGTCCCACCGACAGCATATCAGTCATTTGGAGAACATGCCTACTTGCAGTATCACGTCATAGACATATGTCATGATACCACACCGAGTCACATTATCTTGACATCGGTTACACAGGTCCTGAAACTATCCTTATATACTGAGCGCCAAAGCAATAGAGCTATACCCGTATCATTTTTTAAGGCTTTGGTATGTCGCGGCCGGGGATCAAACGCCTAACCTCCCGCTACCGAGGCGGACGTTCTAACCACTCGGCTACTAGGGACGGCAATATATTACTACGATGAGATACGAAAAGAAATATTAATAAACTCAAACCTTACTCCATCAATATCAATAGTCGATAAAATGATAAATAATGCTGACAGATTATCATAGGAAATCGGCCAAACTTATCGTCAAATCGTATTTATTACGGAGACCATCAATGTATAGTTGATCTTGCAACGTTTTATAATCATTCAACATGCCATTTCACACTTAAATAACTGACTGTATAATTATGTACTTAATAATTTTAGTATTCAATTTTCTTCGGTTACATATAGGTCCAGTTGGCCAGGTGTTATATTTACAATTTGTAAACTGTGTTTTGTATTATTTGATTGTATTGCATGCATATGTCACAATGATAAAATACTTACTTATATTCGCTTTCTCAGCAATAAAATTCATATAACATATAGATATCAAACATCTTACAACAAACGGAAAACAGATTTTATTTTTGAGATATATCTATACGGATATGTTAAAGCAAAACTATTTCTATATGCAGTCCTCCATTTTGTGAGTTCATAACAAAATCGATGTAAATATCAATATTTTTGATCGTTTGAAAGAATATCATACATAATTATATGAGTTATTAAATGGTTTGAAATATGTCAGTTTTGCTTTCTATAGTGCAGCAATTATTTCTTTTGACATTGTAGCATGTATAAGTTATTATTAATTAGATAATTATTTGTTTTGATATAACAATTATACAATGCACTTTAGGCACGAGTTAATAGATGGGGGAGGGGCAAAAAGAAACAAAAACATTGTGTGAGGAAGAGAAATTAAAGGAGACGGGTCATTTTGTTTATATTGGGTCATCTAAGATCACGAATTTCACGAGAAGTCATTGAAGGTCACCGGTTGTCATTAAATACATCTAAGGTCATTTGAATGTCGTATCGGGTCACTGGTTTCATCTGAGGTCATTGAAATGTTTGTGAGGTTGAATTTATCTGGGGTCAATAAATATCAATAGAGGTCAATGGATACGTCTGAGGTAATTGAATGCCATTAGGTATTATTTAAAATACTTTACAAAATATATGCTCGCATTATTACAAAGTTATAACCACAGATGCGTTTGTATTGTTCTTGATAAAAGAAAAGTAATACATAATTTAACGCATTTGAGCAATTTATTGAATAATGGAAGATTTGCGTTGTTTAAGTATAGAAATAACCTTGTTGCACTTTTAACTTTACTTCTGTAAATACTGATAAAAATATTTAAATCTCTTCGCCTTAATAATATTTGCAAAATTCAAAACCAATATATACCATCGTTAAATTAAAACATGCAACACGATTAGGACTATAGTAGCTTTTCCTTTTTGAGGGGTTGGGGGAAGATCGTCCTAACGGCAGTAGTTCAATTATTTTGTCATTTTTGTCTACCGGATTCATCTATAATGATGTCACACTGCAGTATTACGCCAAAGAGATAAGTAGCACGATTTAACACACATTCATTTTGTTCTCTGATACCGGGCAAACTAGTCCTGAAACTACCAATATATCCTGAGGGTCACTTCTTTTGTTAAAGACATTGGTATGTCGTAGCCGGGGATCAAACCAGTAATCAGACAAATTTTTGAAACGTCCATTAACGTGGAGTTACAGCATCAACTTCGAAACCGAAGTACCAAATGTTCTATCCCCTGCCACCAAAAGACAATGTCGTTAATAAACTGGCTTTGGGCTCAACACACACGAGTTGTTCCATGGCTAGTTTGTACAAGGTTAGAAAGATAAATGTCTCTACGTGATATAATGCCACCGGCTACGTTGTAATATCGCAGTGTGGTAGCAAAATATCAGTCTCGTGTAAGGCGGAAATATTGTCTAACAAATACTAACACAAAAATGTTGGTGTCCTGTAAAATGTCATAAATGTGTTTGATTAAACTGCTGCTGTCTGGACTTATGGTATTTCGCCTTTTATGGAATAGAATGTTTTGATATGATTTTATTGTTTTCAAATACCAACGGCAACAGATGCACAGATAATAAAAAGACAGTCGAGATGATTAAAAGAGCTGTTTTGTTCCTTAATCGGTTAATTGCGGATAACAGCTTGTATTTTACAATTTTATATTTGATTTATAAACGTTCTTATCCATTTAACATCGTTAAGTCAAGCGTGTTAAGTATTAAATTTGAATACGCTTCTTTGTTTATTATCGAGACTTCATCTGTTTCCCGTGTATGTAGGAAGGAAGCACGAAGGAACCGAAATCAATTTTGGTAAAATATCCTGTACGATTGAATATGCATCTATATCGGATATTTTTTTAGTAGTTTTATAAAATAAAACAAACTTCATCAAATGATTGAACTGAAGATATAGAAAAACCTTTATACTTGCTAAATTTTCCCAATCGATTTAGACAAAAAAATATTACTTAACAAAGAGATTGTAGCATTTATCTGAGCATAACAGCAATTTAGGGACTAACAAAAGACACTTGTTTGACTGCCTCAATGTAGTATCATGCCGTAGACATGTACCATGATACCACATCCAATTATGATAATTATGCTGAATTTCTGGGGTAAAATTTAGATTATTTTATCAGGAATAAATGCATTCCACAATATTTTTCGAGCTATTCAAGGACATGGCTTAGATGACATGTATTATCATCATGATAACTAACATGATTTTTAATTGGATATTTTCTATTAAGAAAAAGGGAGAATACAAGCCCCTTCTTATAGCAGGAGAGCTAAACAAGCACCACTCAAATGACTTTAGAATGTCTCAACAGGAAATGAACCCCAGACATACATTCAGTAGTTCTGGTATTTCCATGAGTTAAAGCAGCTCGTTTACAGCTGGTCATTAACTTAGAATTTGATTTTAACTATATGTGTGCAAAACATCTATCAATACCCATCTTCAGATGCATGGTTAGCCATAGGTTGGTATCCCCATCACAGGCAATACTGTCAAGAACGGTATTGAGACTAAATTAAGACTGAATAATTATTATAAAACCTGTAACTAGATTTTTTTCATAATCATTTGCCTCCACATTCACTGTTCGCACATGCACTAACTTTTTAGGCTGATCTGAAATCGCTACGACGCCATGTTGTGGAACGTGTCACGTGGTACCTAGCACCTACTTCGGGGATACCGTATACTATAACAATCATTCCATTACTGTAACAAGGCTGGATTTTAATGGTTATAATCTATTTCAACACAATGTACGGGAAGGAAGGAGGCGGGGTACTCTGTAGCCGAGAGGGTAAAGTCGTTGATCTAACAATACCTAGTCCCTCAATACTATGGGTTCGTCTCCCGACAAGATCACTCGGGATTTTCCTTTCATGTCTGAGTTGGTGGTGGTTCTATCTCTGTTCAATCGTGTCTGCCAGCCCTGTTATAAGCTGGGCGTCACATTATTACTGAAAAACTGTCGTAGTGACGGAACAATCCAATAATTTAAAACATTAAATATTATTTATTTTCTTTTTACATTGCATAATATGTAGGCCATACATATATATATATATATATATATATATATATATATATATATATATATATATATATATTTGCAGTAACTTAAATATATAAACTATATAATGAACTTATTAAATACAAACGAACAACAATTTCCGAAAGCGTTCTCGAACATATTTGATTTCAAATCAGTGTGTAATCTCATATCACCCGAGATCGTTTCAGTAATTCATAATGTCGGTACAGAAATGTTCTGCAAAGATTTCCCAAGATGCTCGTGAAGTTATGATCTTCCCTGGAGATTTCATTTTCTGAAACCTATCCTATCGTATTTGGCATTCACTTTAAATTGAATAATTTGTGATTTTGTTAAAGTTAAACGATTCTTTCATTTAAGTTGCACATGAAGATATTGAGCATTATGATTTAAGAGCTTTCTAAGATTGGTACTAAATGAGAAAGAAATCTAAAGGATGATGATGATGATTATTATTATGGTAATGATCATTACAACAACATTAATAATAATTAAAAAAAAAACAAAAAAAACATGAAATAAAAAAAATAATAATGATAATAATAATAATAATTTTCAAATAAAATAAGTCACTGTTGTTGTTGGAGTATGTTTTTATCATTGTGGAATGAATCTGTAGATATCCGTGTTTTCTTTCTGTTTCCTCGTTGTAAGGCTGAAAAGTTAAGTTTAAAGAACGTTCGGTAAAATCATTAATTTTTGTTGACATTAAATTTTGGAGAAAACAAAGTCAAATTCTTGG
Source organism: Solen grandis (assembly GCA_021229015.1). Taxonomy (NCBI): domain Eukaryota; kingdom Metazoa; phylum Mollusca; class Bivalvia; order Adapedonta; family Solenidae; genus Solen; species Solen grandis. The sequence continues at coordinate 34,120,871 of CM037781.1, read as the reverse complement.
CAAATATATTCGTAAAACCATGTTCTAAATTTTTTTTTTGGGGTTAATTAAAAAAAAAATTCCCCCTAGAATGTGAATCAAAAAATACCCCCCACCCCCAAACACACACAGAAATTAATGATCCTACAGTAATAGGACATTGTTTATGCACGTTTTACAAATCTAAAGTTGAGCACAGTACTATATTTAGAGCTATGAATATACTATTCACATTTATATAGTGCACATATGTGCTGAATGTCTGCAGCGCGATAGTATGCCCGTTATATATATAACACAATCTGCCTTTTCATCCATTCCATGCCTGTATTGCTTCTATTGGCATTGTTGTTTTAAGCTGATCAATGCTTTCCGTTCAAATAGAACTGTGGCCATCGTCAAGAATAGAAATCAAAATTAGATATAACCGTATCTTGTTTAGTCGGCATCATCACATTTCATTTCTGAAGAAACACCATCTATAAATGAATATATCTGAAAGTTTGATTTTTATCTGGCTACGAAATACATAACAAATACACATTGAAAAGATGGAATATTATTTTCTCCTTACTTGCGGTGAAACTATATTTTGCAATCCTTTATAAGTTGATATAATTCAAAAGGTATGAAATATGTTATTTACAAAAGCAAGCTAGTTTCATCGTTCACGTATATCAATTACAATTTTATTTTGCCTCTCTCGATTTCGCCTTCTAACCTCGGGCTAGTAACACACATATTTGGAATTTTGAGACTGGCAGTGGCCGCCAATTTTACGTAGCGGTAAACCAAAACCAGGCATTGTTAATTTGCATAATTATCACAGCCGCTTTCACCACACTGTGTCAACCTTAGTATTACAATGTATTTTATTGAGACAAGAGGACTATGTCCAATGAATAATGGGGCCGCCGTGGCCGAGAGGTTACAGTCGTTGACTACAAATTTCTCAGCCCCTCACCGCTGTGGGTTCGAATCCCGGTATGGACTTCGGATTTTTCATGTGAGGAAGCCTTCCAGCTTGCTTGCGGTAGGTCGGTGGTTCTACCCGGGTACCTCTGTGTACTCGGGGTCTTCCTCCACCTGTAAATAGCTGGACGTCGCTACATAATTGAAATACTATCGCAGCGACGGTAAACCCCAATACAACAACAACAACAACAATGAATAATAAAAACGGCTTCAATTTAATCCATGGCAAAAAATGCCGCTAACATAAATGACATAAGTAAAACAAAACAAAAAATGTGCAAATTAACCGTTCAATTAAATATATTAACTAGATCCTTGTCAAGTGTACACAAATTCTGGATTGCGCAACAACAAAAAGTGAATTCAAAATGGTATAGTTTGAAGATCTAAATCCGTAATCGGACTTTACCCACGGAACTTTCAGATCAACCCTCGAGTGCCCACGGTACTACACATGATACTAAAATGGATTACTCATTTCGATATACATCATATCTATATCATGACTTAAAACTGAAAACTTTATATGTGTGTGTTTCAAAAACCGGTTCAAAAAATAGTGGGAACCCGTCAAGATACCAGTACATTGCAAAATATGGTCCCAGGTTTTGTGTTACATTTTGTTCTCATGACCTGGTCGTGACAATCGTCTGGCAATATATCTCATGATTATTTTTTGATGGAAGAAGACAATTTTTGCCACTGTCTATGTAATTTAGATGAGAATGGTACAGAAATGATAAGCAATAACAGCATGTATACATACTTATTACGTGATATAAACTTACTGTAATTCGGACCCCCCAGAGCGAGACAATACGTTCCATTTATTTTCCATAAGTCAACATTGTTCGGCTTGAGAACATGGCTCTTTTCTTTTCATTGGCATTCTTAATTATATACGTAATTAAAATAAAATAAGCATAGACCATTTCACTAGAGGATCGGCAATACCTGGTAAACTTCGCTGATTTAAATTGACCAGTCAGTGACTCGGAAAAATTGAAGTATGTTTATTTCTCAGAAATCAAAGTGTGAAATGTTACACCAGCATGCAGATAAAGTGTTCGGGAATTGCTAATAGATTTACGTAGATGTATAACTCATTTTGGAGTGAAATGGTCTATTGCTTGGTAGATTTACGTAGATGTATAACTCATTTTGGAGTGAAATGGTCTATTGCTTGGTAGATTTACATAGATGTATAACTCATTTTGGAGTGAAATGGTCTATTGCTTGGTAGATTAACGTAGATGTATAACTAATTTTGGAGTGAAATGGTCTATTGCTTGGTAGATTTACGTAGATGTATATCTCATTTTGGAGTGGAATGGTCTATTGCTGGTAGATTACGTAGATGTATAACTCATTTTGGAGTGGAATGGTCTATTGCTTGGTAGATTTACGTAGATGTATAACTCATTTTGGAGTGAAATGGTCTATTGTTTGGTAGATTTTAACGCTTATTAAAATCATATTAAGCATTACAGTCATTTCTTGTGTTTGCGATAAACCGCAATATATCAGATATCGCAATGTAACGGATATCGCAATGTAACGGATATCGCAATATCTATCTTGGAAATATGATTTTGCGATATGATTTTAATATATAAATATATTGAACCAGTGTGTACTTTAATTAAAACTACATGTAAATACTTCGATATGTAATAATATATAAACTGGAAAAATCTTAAATCACACCATTCATTTCTAATAAAACTGTGATATGTACTCTAAAGTATTAAAGATTTTCCATTCATGATTTTGATTTCTTTGGAAATTGTTTTAACAAGCTTAAATATTGCAAAATATTGCAATATGATTTTCCCTTCCAATCTCTGGGCCAACTTATTAATATACAGTTTCGGCCAACTTCGGTGTCAAATGAATATATTAAGATAGTCCATCCATCATTAAACTGTGACCATTGTCTATAAAGTAATCATTGGAGTTTTATAATAAATTTGAGCCTCTGTAGCCTTAGAGCAAAAAGCATATGGGCTCTTGCATCTGCATTGAAGTCTTTTTAAGCATTTGAGGTACCATGACTATATTTTAATAATAGATGGATTACCTTAAAACAATTTTTAGAGCTTCTATGTTGAAGTTTCATAGATAAGAAAATACCCGTAAATATCTTACCGAGGACTCTATTAAAATTCTGTTTCTTGCATTAGTTATTTCTCGTTTGTATTATTACAGTGCCATATTGTCTGGCACTGTAGATGCTCACTAATATAAACTGAAACGTATCCAGAATATGTGTGCCAAACTGGTCTTATCACGTGAAAAATATGAAAGTTCTGAAAGAAGTTGTGCACGATCACCAAGTTTGTTGCATGGTGATAGGTGGAAGCTGTTATACGATTGGCTGAAAAAAAAATAATCTGTCTGTTTGATCTTCACTGGTGGCATAGATTTTAAATTATGTGCTTTATGTATAACTGCTCTGTTGGAAATGCTCCGGTTTAGTGAACTTACAACTAAAATAAACTCCAAAGAGAGCGGGTTTGCGATCCTCTTATACTGTATCATTGACTGATATGGTATATCATTCCATTTACCAAACGAAAACATTTTATGACAGAAATTCCAGTACCAAATAGTAACTTTCTTTCAAGAAATAGTTGCCAACCCATGTTTTAGGAGCATTTACAAACAGTTAACTGCGGTGCTGCACATAATGTATAGTCTTTAATAAAGACTTTATACTGACTTGACTTGACTTGACTGTTAGAGTTTACCGTCGCTTCGACAGTATTTCAGTCATATAGCGACGTCCAGCTAATTACAGGTGGAGGAAGACCCCGAATGCACGGAGGCATCCGGGTAGAACCACCGACCTACCGCAAGCCAGCTGGAAGACTTCCCCACATGAAAATCCGAATGATCTTGCCGGGATGCGAACCCACGCGGCGAGGGGCTGAGTAAGTGTTAAAATCAGCGACTTTACCCTCTCGGCCACGGAGGCCCCACTTTATACTGGATAGTAAGAGCTTTTTAGATATGTTAATAGTAAATAAATATTAAAACTGTTCTGTGTAAATTCATATAAATCCTGTGTCACTTTAGAGATTTAATTTTTCACGTAAATATCAAAGTGTATCTGCAATGTTTTTATATTAAATGAATATTTAAGAATATCCTAGTTCATTTTAGATATTGATAATGTATTCATCACTTATTTATTTCAAATTGTATTTATGTGGTTTATTTTATTATATTATTATTATTTTTATTTCATATGTAAACAAATGTACATCGCAGCTGTATATGCATTTGTCATGGAAATAAAACATATTACACTTGAGAGTCTCACGTCGTAGACATGTGGCATGATACCGGACCCAATCAAAATATCCCTATACCGGGCTTACCAGCCCTGATTTTTTGTTCGTTCGGGTTTAACGTCCCAGTCATTAAGGGACTTTTGTCTATATAAAACATATAGAGTGTTGCCACATTGCGATATCAGGCCGGCGACAGGTGGCATGATAGGCCTACCACATTATCCCGCCACCGGCCCATATTGTCCAGTAACTACCCTGTATATATGCTTAGCGTCAAGCAAGGGAGCTTAATTTTGGAACCTCCCGATTTCGGGGCCATGTTAGCGGGACCGGCCAACCAGTCTGGAGGTTATTCTTAAGATCTAAGCACTAAACACAAGGGATATACTCATACCATCATATCGCTTTTGATATGTTGCATCCAGGAATCAAACCCACAACTACCCAATTACAGTTAGTCGGGTGCTGTATCTTTCGGTAACTGAGAAGGATTTGTAAGTTTTCGTTTCTTCTTAAACATCATTTATATGAAATTTCTATTTTGAAATTTCTATTTCTCTCATGAATCTCAATGCATTAAATAAATCATTAATCATAATGCGTGTTTAATTGATTGAGTGTCTGTATAACAGATCCAGAAAAAAATATGTTCAAAAAGCAGGTGCAATAACATGTTTTTGATCGACAATTAATGTCTTAAATTTGTAAATGAAAATATTATATTTAGTGTTTAAATTCATCGCATGAAATTAAATGTATTAATCCTATTAGATTATATTAAATAGAAATGACATATTATATTATAAATACCCTTGCGTAAAATGTTATTTATACATGTAATAATTGATGAATTAGGTGGAATAGATTGAGAAACAAGACTAGTAATATTACAGTTATATTATACTAATCCCATCTCCATGGTTCCTGTGTTTGACAAGTACATTTCGTCTGGGAAGGTCATGAAATGAATTGTTTTGCACCAAACGGGATTCGAACCCACAGCCTTTGTACCCGCAACCATTTTCGATACCAGCGGTATCTTTTAGTAATTGATATGCTATTGTGTTATTACTCGAAATGTTAAATCCTGAAGATCAATTATCAAGGATGTGATCCTCTTTTATCAGATACGATCCTACTGCTTTGCCAAAAATATACAGCAAGGTGGCAATTAACAGATCACCGGTAAAGTCATTACCGCCTATCTTTAAAGTACGTTCACTGATGCAAATTCCTCAGACCTACTGCATTGCACTAAAGTTTACCGGCACATTAATAGTATATCTTCCAGGGTTGCGTACTGACCCTACACGGAAAAATTAATCAGTCAGTAATGTTGATTGCCGAGATCCCCATCGAGCTTAACTAAATCCCTATATCAACCTCGCTCCATGTGAACAGTAATGACCCCGATATAAAACCTGCAACCCCCCCCCCCCCCCATTAAATGACTGATCACTAAATTAATCTTGCCTCTTTTAAATATTACTGTCCCCCTGTACCAACCTCGACCCTTATCAATATAACTGACCCCCTATATAAACTTCGCTCCTAATGACATTACGAACCTATATCAACCTCGCCCCTTATCAATATAACTAAACGCTCCAATGACATTACTGACAATAACCTCGCCCCTTATCAATATAACTGACCCCCTATATAAACTTCGCTCCTAATGACATTACTGACACCTGTATTAACCTCGCCCCTTATCAATATAACTGACCCCCTATATAAACTTCGCTCCTAATGACATTACTGACACCTATATTAACCTCGCCCCTTATCAATATAACTGACCCCCTATATAAACTTCGCTCCTAATGACATTACTGACACCTATATCAACCTCGCCCCTTATCAATATAACTGACCCCCTATATAAACTTCGCTTTAACCTCGCCCCTTATCAATATAACTGACCCCCTATATAAACTTCGCTCCTAATGACATTACTGACACCTATATCAACCTCGCCCCTTATCAATATAACTGACCCCCTATATAAACTTCGCTCCTAATGACATTACTGACACCTATATCAACCTCGCCCCTTATCAATATAACTGACCCCCTATATAAACTTCCATATAACCTCGCCCCTTATCAATATAACTGACCCCCTATATAAACTTCGCTCCTTATGACATTACTGACACCTATATTAACCTCGTCCTTTATCAATATTACTGACCCCTTATATTAACCTCGTCCCTTATCAATACTACTAACCCTGTATTAACCTCGTCCCTTATCAATATTACTGACCCCTATATTAACCTCGTCCTTTATCAATATTACTGACCCTTTATTAACCTCGTCCTTTATCAATATTACTGACCCTTTATTAACATCGTCCCTTATCAATATTACTGACCCCCTATATCAACCTCGTCCTTTATCAATATTACTGACCCTATATTAACCTCGTCATTTATCAATATTATTGACCCTTTATTAACCTCGTCCTTTATCAATATTACTGACCCTTTATTAACCTCGTCCTTTATCAATATTACTGACCCTTTATTAACCTCGTCCCTTATCAATATTACTGACCCTATATTAACCTCGTCCTTTATCAATATTACTGACCCCCTATATTAACCTCGTCCCTTATCAATATTACTGACCCTATATTAAGCTCGTCCCTTATCAATATTACTGACCCTATATTAACCTCGTCCTTTATCAGTATTACTGACCCTTTATTAACCTCGTCCCTTATCAATATTACTGACCCCCTATATTAAGCTCGTCCCTCATCAATATTACTGACCCTATATTAACCTTGTCCCTTATCAATATTACTGACCCTTTATTAACCTCGTCCCTTATCAATATTACTGACCCCCTATATTAAGCTCGTCCCTTATCAATATTACTGACCCTTTATTAACCTCGTCCCTTATCAATATTACTAACCCTGTATTAACCTCGTCCCTTATCAATATTACAGACCCCCTATATTAACCTCGTCCTTTATCAATATTACTGACCCTATAATAACCTCGTCCTTTATCAATATTACTGACCCTTTATTAACATCGCCCCTTATCAATATTACTGACCCCCTATATTAACCTCGTCCTTTATCAATATTACTGACCCTATACATGTATTAACCTCGTTCTTTATCAATATTACTGACCCTTTATTAACCTCGTCCTTTATCAATATTACTGACCCTATACATGTATTAACCTCGTTCTTTATCAATATTACTGACCCTTTATTAACCTCGTCCCCTATCAATTTTACTGACCCTTTATTAACCTCGTCCTTTATCAATATTACTGACTCTTATTAACCTCGTCCTTTATCAATATTACTGACCCTTTATTAACCTCGTCCTTTATCAATATTACTGACCCTTTATTAACATCGTCCTTTATCAATATTACTGACCCTTTATTAACATCGTCCCTTATCAATATGACTGACCCTATATTAACCTCGTCCTTTATCAATATTACTGATCCCTAATATTCACATCTTCGTCTTTCTTTTCTCTCTATCCAAATTAACTCTATGGTTATTTCAATTTGTATAACGATTTTCGTGATGACAACACCGAAACATTAAGTATTTAGCGGGATTGACTAATGCACGATTTCTAAAATGTTTGAAAAATATCAAAATATCAAAGTGTTATTGATCTGGTCTTATTTATGTAGTTTTCCACGTGCTTCCCGTCCGCATTATTTTTACACAACCGTAAGAAATCATATAACGTAAGATTTACCCTTTTCTCACTTCCATTCATAGTCTCACACCTTTTCTGCTTCATATTAAATCACACGTTCGGTCTTTTTATTCCTTACCCGATTTCTCTTATTTTTCGTTTCGATAAGGGAAGCTGGTTTAATATATTCATGTTTAAACAGTGTTATTGTTATATTATAATACTGATTTTTCGTATTGCTATATATAGTATTACTTTGTTTTATATTCCGGCACTTTCCCTTATATTTCGTTTCGATAAGGGAATCCGGTCCCGGATTAATTCATTTAATTAATTCTTTAATCCATCAAGTATGTTATGTTATGTTATGATTTGTAGATGTATTGGGTTGCATTTGATGTGAAAGTCTATATTTATGTTTTTTTGTACTATGTTTATGTTCTACATGCGTTTATATACATTTGTACATTACCGTCATGTTCATATTATGTAATTTTATGTTTGCCGCATGGGTCGGACGACCTTCTGGCTCTTTGAAATAAAACTGAAAAACTGATAACTATATTAACCTCGTCCCTTATCAATATTACTGACCCTTTATTAACCTCGTCCTTTATCAATATTACTGACTTATATTAACCTCGTCCCTTATCAATATTACTGACCCTATATTAACCTCGTCCTTTATCAATATTACTGACCATATATTAACCTCGTCCTTTATCAATATTACTGACCCTTTATTAACCTCGTCATTTATCAATAATACTGACCCTATATCAACCTCGTCCTTTATCAATATTACTGACCCCCTATATTAACCTCGTCCTTTATCAATATTACTAACCCTTTATTAACCTCGTCCTTTATCAATATTACTGACCCTTTATTAACCTCGTCCCTTATCAATATTACTGACCCTTTATTGACCTCGTCCTTTATCAATATTATTGACCCTTTATAAACCTCGTCCCTTATCAATATTACTGACCCTTTATTAACCTCGTCCCCTATCAATATTACTGACCCCCTATATTAAGCTCGTCCCTTATCAATATTACTGACCCTATATTAAGCTCGTCCCTTATCAATATTACTGACCCTATATTAACCTCGTCCCTTATCCATATTACTGACCCTTTATTAACCTTGTCCTTTATCAATATTACTGACCCCCTATATTAAGCTCGTCCCTTATCAATATTACTGACCCTATATTAACCTCGTCCCTTATCAATATTACTGACCCTTTATTAACTTCGTCCTTTATCAATATTACTGACCCCCTATATTTAAGCTCGTCCCTTATCAATATTACTGACCCTATATTAATCTCGTCCCTTATCAATATTACTGACCCTATATTAACCTCGTCCCTTATCAATATTACTGACCCCTTTATCAATCTCGCCCCTTATGAAACATTTCTTATCCCGATTTTATCCTCGTCTAACCCTTATTACAACATGTATGCCGCAGCACAGTGAAAATAGGATAATGAAAATAAGTAGTTGAAATCAAAATGTTGACCCTTTTATACACCAGCGGACTTTGTCCCTTTTATAGTTGATATTCAAACCAATGAATAATATGCCATGGCTAATAGAACTCAATTAATCAATTGACAATTTTGAACAGATAGAAGTTGGCAACTGGCCTAGACTGCATTTTTTGAAGGTTGTTTTGTCTGATGAATTCATCTCTTAGCATCGTTTCCTTACACCTTAGGGCATTCAAACCTAATTTACAAATCTAGCAATTTTTCAGAGCTCAAGGATCAAACCCCGTAATCTTTTTTCTGCAAAACATCCGGCAAAAGCCATCAAAATCGTTCAATCATTGCGGCCTTAATAGCCATTATCTGGTATCTGAAATAGCATAATTTAAATCAATTTCCTTGGAAAAATAAAATAATCCGCTTTTTGAATTCTGGTTTAATCTGCTTTAAGCTCAAGCAATTAACTCAAATTATCTCGTAATAACCGTAAATTTCCGATTTCCCGAGAATCGGTCGGAAGATAAAATACTCGGAAAATCGGAATCTCGAATACGAACGCATTACGTGAGAATGTATTGGGAGAGCGGAAAGGTCTTTCAAGACAGAGAGTCACTAAGACATGGAGTCACTTAAGACAGTCTCGACTGAAATATAACTGAAAGTCCCATAGCGACTTTTAAAAGGCCTCAAGGAATAAACTGTTCTCGTAAAATCGATTCTCGAATAATCATGATTTAAATTGAGTATTTTTCCATACTCAAGGTTTGAAGTGTTCATTCAATGGATAGTAAATAGTATAACAAGGACTAAAAAGGACATACGACAATGATACGGATTTAACTAATTAAGAAGGTAGAGCGGTTATGCGATGTACAAATTATTAAAAAATTATTATCTGTGCAGTGTTCAAAATAAGAATAGATAAGTTCTCAGATGGTAAAACTGTTCCCTACGCCGCAAATCGCAAAAAAAAACAACAACACAAAACAGGATAACAGGAAAAAAGAAATTCACTTTAAGGTTCAATTATTTCATCCCAGAGCTTGAACACCATGTGTTACAGACACAAGAAGTTCTGACATTTTGCATTTTTTTAACCGTAAAAACACATTTCCGCGAAAAGGTGATTAAATACTGGAATATTGATAATTCAAATGGAAAATTTAAACAGATTTAAAGGAATACAAAAATCACATTTCATTCTTTTCAGATTTTTATTTTAATTTTGAAATCCAAGCCAAACCTAGTCTCATACGTGTTTCCAGACGAGTGAACCAATTTTAAAGTTTTTGACGAAGCATTAAGTCGCAGGCTGCAACAATTTCTGCTTAATGGAGTTTGTAAGTTCTACTGTAGATAAATAATATGAATTGTAGACGCTTCGTCGATGCTTAACCGATAAACATCTTTTGCAATGTCACTTTGCGATCATAGTTCACTTTGACAAAAACTTCAAGAAATCCACCACTATGACAACATCCTCTGCATCTGCCACCATTGTAGGGTCACATTGACTTTTCTTGTCCTCTTTAAATTGTGAACGGTATATGCAAACTTTAGAACATTTATTTACCTTTCTTTAAGGAAAGTGTTTTCACCCCATTAAAAAGGAATTTTAGTATATATCTCGGTTCTTTAAGCCAAGATCTTTGAACATAATTATATTCTATATTGCGAGTGCACGCGATAGCTACTATGTGCGAACGCGGAAGTTATTCCGTGCTTGTTATGTTATTGTAGGATGGAGGACGACTTTATATTCGACCTTCGTAATGATAATGGTATGAGACAACGCCGATTGAAAATTTTCTTGGTAGATACTCCCATATTTAGGCACTACAGAAAAAACGCACCATTATTTACTTGGATGCCAACCAGCTGAAAAAAAGAAGTTTTGATAAAGCATCCTTTCTTTTCTTTTACTTTCACTATCAGACTTGTTTCGGGAAGAACGATATAGATATCTGCAGTATATAAAACTGTCTGCTTCATTACAATAAAGTTTACTCCGTGGAGGACTGTATTTGCGCTATGCCTATTTTGCATAATTTGTACGTTATATAACACTTTGTATATCGACATTCTCGAATCTTGTTTCTGCAATTTGAGGTATTTCCAGTTCCCGTCTGCGTATGTAAGATAGGGAGCCATTGAACATTCAAATGATTGACCTCTTGTATGTTGACATTCATATTTATGAAAACTTTATGGTGAATGACCGGGCAATTTGTATTTTCAAAGGTGTAAAAGGATGAAGTCATGTTTATGTTATTTCCTATTGTCATTTTATTTTTCAATGACACCATAAACGCAGATATTAAGCTGAACATACTTTTTGGAGCTGATGCAACATGCCGCTTGGAGCAACACATGGCGCATATATATTTATACATATATATACAACGTTACAATATAAATATTTAATGAGAATAACACATATGCTTTTAAAGGAATTTGGATTTGACATATAATATATATACTTAATATTTAAACTGACCATATTTGTAGACAAATCCTGAAAATATATGTCCAATATTTCACTCTAAAGTAACAAGGCAACCCATCTATAAAATCGCTCTCGACTGGTATTGTCTGGCAATATGACCTGAGACTGATTAATCTCAGTTGATGTTCTTCGTTAGTTTCCGTAAATTATTACGATCAAATCATTTGTTTCTAATGATAGGGTGGTTTGTAATGTTACACCGGGTGGCCCAGTGATAAGTTCAGTGATCATGTAATCACTAAGTTGCTGGTTGGAATCCTCGGTGCAGACAAATATATTTTAATTCATAATTATTCTCACATTTTTTAGCCCAGGAGTCACTTGATTTAACATAGGCTAATATAGGGAAAACTTGAAAATCTTCTTCTCAGTAACCACAAGGCTTGGAGTTTAGATATTTGGTGTGTAGCATTGTCTAGTGGATGCTTGTGCTTGTTGTAACATACGTGTATGTCCACATCTTACCTCAGAAACCGACAATTGTCGAAGAAAGAGCACTGAATTTGTAGATGTTTCAGGTTAATATTGCCAGACAACAGTGAAAACAAAAACAAATGCTGTTTTAGACATATTGCTGTAACATCGACCCTTTAATAACATACACAAGTGCACCACTCTTTTCAACCACAAAAAAGCAGCATTTTCGGACTAACTGCAGCATATACACACAAAGCAATATAATAATTAATCAAGCCTTATTACTGTGGTCGGTTAGTGTATAAATATCTTATAGTTCAAATATTGCATGCCGGCTTGTTTTTACCCTATAAAACGCCACGGGGGGTCTATTTGCTATAATTAATATTACCTGCATTATGATGAAATAAGACAGACAGTCCCTCGTAACTCTGGACTCTGGCTGTTTAACGCTACATCCGTGATTGGTTAGTCCTATTTTTTTTTGGCGCTTCCATTTTACTCTAGGCATTAACGGTAAGTCCAAAATGTAAGATGAAAGTTAATTACTTGAGAGTAAGATTATCGAATTGCACTACACTTAGAGAATATAAGAACGGCTTTTGATCAGTCTAAGCTGTAAAAGGTGCAATGTTCATTGCATGAGAAACTGGCTTACTTTCTGAGGCATAAGAACTTGTTTACTATCTCTGTTGGCAACGTGTTGTTGTTTACTTGTTTTTATTTGTAGAATTCAAAAAATAAATCACGTACAAAATCCAAGGTGAAAATTATCAGATTGCGTTAGACATGCTACTTATTTACTTTTAAAAGCTGCTGCACACCGTCAGTGCATTTCTTTGTTCCAAAACTTATTAGGAATTTTCTTCTCGACGTGGCGACATTCTGTGTTTTGTTCCCTCCTTATTAATCAAACTAACCGGGATCTTGCAGATGTCATCTGTCTTAATGTCGAATGTCGTATGCTCTTTAAGACAGAACAACATTGTCCATTATCCTCACGGGGGGTGGGGCGGGGGGGGGGGGGGCAATATTTAGGACGAATAGGTTTGTTTTTACAAAAAGTTTTTTTTGTTTGTTGTTGTTGTTTTTTCTTGCTTAATATTGAAAACGGAAAAGGGTTCCACCGTTATTCGTTTTTGTTTTGTTACTTGAATTGCAGCTTGATAATGAGTATAGTTTTTTTATTTGTGTGTGTTGTATTGAAAAAAAAAAAGATATAAGGGACTTTTTTCGTTTTTCTTACTTGAAAATTGAAAATGTATACGGACCGTTCCACCGGGTTTTCCGATCTTACTTTAAAAGCACTCAATGTTTACATCACAAGTTTACATTGTATATTATAGTGGGTAAAATATCCTATCAGTGTTAACTTATCGTAAACCTCACTAAGTGTAAATTTAATTAGCCACAATCTAGGTCAACTTATTATAAACTTCATTTAGTATAAAAAGTTATAAACCTCACTTAGTATAAATTTATTAGAAACCTCACTCGGTGTAAAGGTATTTTAAACTTCACTTAGTGTAAACTTTTGGTAAGCCATACTCGTTATAAACTTAGTGTTTGAAATTATATTTTGCCCAATGAGATCATTCCATTTTTCAAATTTTTGTCTCCATTTAATCGGCATAAACTTGTCACTAAATACTATTCCGTTAAATCAGCTGATCAGTTTAAACCAGCTTCAAGCACCTTCAGTGCGCATGTGCAGCAAGGTGTGTCGAGAGGCGGAGCTTTATGTGTTTACCAACATCACGCGTGTGTAATGTGTTACAGGGTTTTCTGATGGGGACGCATGAAAATCGATATAAAAGAAAAGCACAACATCAATAGTGAACCATCAATCTGATTTATCCAAAATAACAAAAGAACTCTACCCTTCCACGTAGTTTAGTTTGGACATATTTTATTGCCGTAGATAATAATGGTACAACATTGAAGATTTTAGAAAATAAGCAAAAGTGTCTGACCAAAAGTTCTAACAACATTAGTATCGGCCATCTCCTTGAAAGTATTTGTATAATTTCAATGTCTACATATGCTTACATAGAATAGGCAAAATAAAACTAGACAAACAATTAAGTATATATCTGATTAAATTTTTGAAAATAACAGCACTATTGTTGTAAAGGAAAAAAAATTGTAAAACGGAAAAAATAATAATGTCCAATTGCAAAACACAAAATAACATATATATAGGTGAAAATAAATGAACGTTTCTAAACAGTATAATAATATAATCTTTCAACACTTTTTTGCCGAAGAGATCAAAGTCGGGGTCCGGTTCAATGCTCATTTTTTCAGCCTCCCCGAGCGAAGCTCTACACAGCTAGAGCAACGCTGACCTTTGACATATCATGTTACATGGGGAAGCGGATCTCAAAAATCATTACACAGCTAGAGCGACGCATTGACCTTTGACATAACATGTTACATGTCACGTGATGTAATTCACGCCGGGAACACGTGAATAGGGCGGAGTCACAAAAAATCAATACTATATTTGGAATGTGAGACTGCGTTAAGTTGCAAAACATAATTTCAAACACTAAGTAGGTTAGTGTTATTTAGTAAGCATTAATTCCATTAAATCGGTCGCGCGGCTGCGCCGCGCCAGACCGATTTAATTTCATTAATGCTTACTAAAAAACACTAACCTATACTTAATAAAAGCCTCACTCTGTGTGAACTTATTACAAACCCCATTCAATGAAAACTTATTATAGGCCTCATTTAGTATAAATATGTATAAATCTCTCTGTGTGTAAACTTAAATTAGCCTCACTCAGTGTCAAAATATTATACGAGTAAACCTCACTCATTGTAAATTTTTGATATGCCTTACTCAGTTATAAACTTATTATTAACCTCACTCAATGTAAACTTATTATTAGAACAGAACAGAACAGAACAGATTTTATTACACGTAAACTTTACAGTTTTTTGTGTTATATACACATAATTAATAAAGATATACATCACAATTATACAAAGTAGTGAACGGCATTTAAATACATTTGAACACACTATATAATATGACATATTTTCATTTATCATATTATTAACCTCACTCAATGTAAACTTATTATTAACCTCACTCAATGTAAACTTATTGTTAACCTCACTCAATATAAACTTTTTATTAACCTCACTCAATGTAAACTTATTATTAACCTCACTCAATGTAAACTTTTTATGAACCTATTTACATAATCCTACACAGCAGATAGTGTTCATCCTTAACTCATTACCTCATGAATATTCATGAATGAACTTATGACTTAGTCTAGATAAATAATACTCTATGTAAGTTATGGTTTATGAAACATTAAATTTTCTTTACTTTGAAGACGCCGCAATATTGCATAAGCAAACACAAGAGACGTTAATCAAACAGCTTTTAAGTAGAAACTTTCTGATCTGTTTCTCCCATTAAAACGCCTGTCTATGAGGTAAAGGGTTAAAAAATAGAGAATATTTCTGCTTAACTATTTTTTATATATGAAATGTTGAATTTTTGTGCATTTTGTGTTCCATTGATCGTTTTAATTAGTTGTATGGTTTGGTAATAAGAAATTAAGGCTGTATAAATGGTAATTACAGTTCAGGGGCCCGTTTCTCTAAACTTCGTACGAACAAATTTGATCTTAGTTGTAAGTCTGTTGTTCTACATAGTGTATACTAATGTCTTATTTTCACAATTAAAACATGACGGAAGATGACACAATTTATTTCATTATGCAAACACAAAAATTTTGCTAAGAAAGAAAATCACAGAAAAAAATATTATTTTACATCTGTGAATCTTTGCTTACGAAGATCTTTTTTCGTACGAAGTTTAATGAAACGGGATTCAGTACTGTCTTCAGATGTCCCTAGCGTACAGCCCCAGATATTGTTAACCTTAACTTTCTTACATGATTGATTAAAGGAAAATTACACATGCGGGCAAAATTAACCTGAAAAAAGAATGCTTAAGTCAACTCTCTTTTCAACAGCGGTGTTTGTTTCAGAGAATTTTGCTGTTATATAGGAATAGTCAATGTAAAAGAATGGATACATAGAATGATTATGCACTTTAGTTTCCAAGACTACTGCTGTTATAAAGAGGATGCTGTTATAATGAATGCCGTTGTAAAGAATTCACGATATTTTAATGTTGAGGATCTTCCGTTGCTACCAGCATATACAATATTGGATTTTTTCTATCATCCATGCCCAAATGAGTAGAGAGGTGGAGGCCGAAGCCAGCAGACTAAGACATATTGAAATTCGTAAATAAACTTCCTTTTTTTTAATGTGCACTTGTAACTTTAGTAAATTCAGGGTCGAAGGTGTTCCTGGTAGCAAAAGTCCCCTGTACTGGGATAAATTGTCGTGAAACATATATAGAGGCTGACACATATAAGAGGGGTGGTAAAAAACCCACAAAATATGACTTGACTATTAAATTTTGAGTTTACCGTCGCTTCGACAGTATTTCAGTCATACTTTAATGACATGCTGTCCTTTTGCGATATTACTTTGGTTACGAGAACATGATTCATGATACCACACAAAGGCACTGGATCATCAAGTCTTAAGCTCTCGAAAACATAGAAAATCACACTCAAACTCAGACAGAAGAATAAGTATCGTGTTCCCCAAAAATTGACCGTGTTGTCGTGTTCGTAACGTCTTTGAAGTACATTCTCAAAGTCAATCTTTGAACTAAATAATGTTTGGCACATGTTTTATTACACTCCGTTATACTCAATCAAAATCTTCAGCTCAAAAACACCGCTGATATATTATATTGGGGCACACATTCAAAGTGGATCAGATATTTGGGTTCAGGCTAACGATCGTGCTTAAATATTTTTCGCGAATACACACAGGACCTTTATATTAGATTTATAGAATATCTCCTGATTCGATACAAAGGACTTATACTGTAGTACCACCTTATCGAATTTAGCCAGTAATCGAACCAACGACTTCGGGGTTACGAAATAAAATCATCTTTCAAACAAAAACAACATAACAAACAACAAAAAATAACGTAGTTAAATTGTAAAATTAATGCAACTGTTATATGTATATGCAACATCAAGTGTTCTTTTTGAATTACACAGAAGATCATATACTGAAGAACTATGTATTTCTTTGAAGTTCAGTAAAACTAGGTTGCATACAAGATGCGTGTTATATCCCATTAGACTTAAAAGGGAAACAATTTACAGAAATTTAAAACCCAAACATGGATTTCCTTTCCAAAATTACTGAAACCAAATTTTGCTATAACTGTGATATATATTTAAAATGAGGAAACGGGTTTGCCGGTTCAGTTAATGTCTTTTTTCATATATGTGTTTTACTTCAATGGACGTAAGATGTAAATGCGCGTGAAACTAATGAGAGAATATAGCAGCAAATCCTTATCATACATTAGAATTGCGAAAAGTCAAGGACAAAATACAAAATATTAATATAATCTCGGAAATTCGCGAGGCTCTTGAAAATGAGAGATACATTTATCTTGTGACGGTGTAACGTTTTCAAGCTCCCCGCATTTCAAGTTCCATTCCAGTAACTTAAAAACGATTTTAAAATTCCCCACACCGGGAACATTTGAAACGTTTTTTTTTTTTTTATAATCCTCGGGAAGAAATGATAAAATCGTCTGTTGGCATTTGAAAGCGTCTATATAAATGTATTCCCGGGTAGCGCATTTGCAAATGGGGAGATAATTTCAAAACGTTTTTGATATACATTGTACTTTTACCCTGTAATATAAAAAGGTATCCAAATTTCTGGAGGCTTGTGGGGGTGAGGTCCTAATTTGGAGGACCACCTGAGACCGGTTTGTTAGTCCTGGACTCGAAATATGATCATATAAGACATGGTGTTCAAACAAACGCTGCTTCGGTAAAAATCATCTAGTAACTAGTAAACTGTAACCTTGTCTTAACTTATCTTATTACTTAAGATAAATGTCTATCCAAAACTGAACTATATTTACTTCGCCCACTTCTGGTTTAACAAGCATTCTCAGCCCGAGTTGACCAGAATAAATTACACCCATTGCAAGAATAACATTCAGCGTGGCTATATCTGGAACGCAGTTTCTTAAAATCTCTTGTTTCGTTCACGTTTTAAAATTGTTCCTGTGTCGATAACAGTCAGTTCCAACACAAATGACTAAAAGTTGCAGACAAGTTGGTTTCAATTATAGGTATCTCGAAACGATTTACTGAACTGAAAATTTTGGGCTAAATTCAGTGTGAAAATAATGTTGTTGTTTTTTCTCGTGAACATTTTTATTTTGTTATGTGTTGCAAGGCGTTATCAAAGTGGGAAATATTCGCAGCTTAAACCACCCGCCCTCCCTAACCTGATATAACGTAATATAATAACCGAGACAATTTTACAAAAAGATATGACGAAAACATGGTGAATTGATTATCCACTAAACTATGATGGTTGTATCATATATCATTTTATTATTGCTGAAATATGTTGATTGATTTGCCAGTGCAATAAATAAGGAACTAGCACAGGTTGGCTTTATAATGCAAATTGTCAATGGAATCAGTCAACAGCATATATGAGATACGATAGGTATCTATAACTGTTCTTGACAGAACAAAGATAGCGGGGAAAAAGTTAATAATAATAACAATGAAAATAATGGTTTTGTAAATTAAATAATAATGACGAATTCCTGAATTAATTACTTTTTGATCGTGTACTTAGCAATGCAGCGGTATTTCTTTCTCTGAAAGAATTAAATTAATTAAATAAAATTAATTTCAATTGGTTCGAAAATAATTATCATACAAGTTTTTCAAGTTAAAATATACAGTTATCATGCTGTTTCACCAAGAGATTTCTCAAAGCTAAAATTACATCTTAAGTGTTGAAAAAAATGCACGGTTAAAGTATTACCTCATCCAATGACCTAATAACCTAATGTCCGCAACTCTGATATAGATAAAGAGTAAGTTAAGAGAAGCCATCGTTAAGTTACGTGTACGATCATATGACCGCGGGATAACGTTAGATCTACAAAAATGCTCATATCAATTATGAATATGCTAAACTTTCTTTTCAATTTATTGCCAATTAAAATAATTATTAATACGCTGCCTTTCAGATCGCAGATCTCTTCTGGGTGATACTGTAAATCGTCTGTCTGATAAACGTCTGCAAATGTTCGTACAAATTCCGTTCACTTTAATATGTTTGGCTTCATTTATTTTCACCGGCTCAGGGCGGCGATATTATACTATCGAGCAAGAAAGCAACTTTTTACTCCCGCACCGCTGATGTAATAGAAAAACAGGTTCCTTCTCAGTCGGTCGCAGAAAGATAAACAGATCAGATTATGCCGGGAACAAGCTCTAGGGAAACTGCTTTGAACGCTGTGAAATCTGGACTGGTTTAAAGGCTACCGGAAGTACATGTTGCTGGGACTGATAGTCGCATAATTGGGCAGATTCGATTGGAGTACGCTCCTTTGTTCCTTGCATTCCCTATTCCACTTCTCAATTTTGTGCAGCTTATAATTCTCATCGACAAGGACTAACTTCATAGCTTCAAGTACATTCTTCAAGAAAACTATGCATAAATTCTGTTCGAAACAAGACTACAGCTAGGTGCATAAAAGGGAAATATCGAGCTTATGTCGCTTATATCCATGCTATAAGTGATCAACACCTGATTAATGTATGTACAACAGTTATAAATTTAGCTTCTTATTTCACATGAATAAAAACCTTTCATTCAACTTCAGGTACTTCGACATATAATTTCCCTTTACGTCACAGTAAAACTTTCTGTTGACTTGGCTAACGGCGATTTTTAGCATTTTCTGAAATGCTAATACTACTTGTTAAAAGAACAATCAACAACAAGAAAAAGATCAGCCCAATGTACTTAAATATTTCTTCTAAAGTTTTCTCATTTTGATGACAATAATGAAAACCAGCATGTAATCAAAGAGTATTTTAATTAAATACTTGAATTTTAAGAACGCGTAAATGTCATAAAGAAACATGCGTGTTCGATTAGAGATGCATGGACTATGTAATAAATAATGAAAATATGTGTGTATGACCAAAATAGTTAAGTATGTCAATTTCTGCTTAAGTAATTTCTTTTTGATACCTTAGGAAATATCTATCATTTTTTTTATAGATTTGATTATTGTAATGATAAAGAAAATATGATCATGATGACGATTATATCAGATACTCGTATAATTATGTATATTGTTATTCAACATTATTCCTTTTGGTGATCAAGAGGAGTACACAACTCTGTATATCACGTCTTACAGAGACAATAGCAGGATGACTATGATTTTAGACACGTGATCCTGAAAGCAGACTGGTATCAAGTATCGTTTATATTTTAAATTTCATCGAATTTATCGAAAGCGACACGAGGCAGAGCGCTGCGATAAATTCCATAAAATCTAAAATACATATGATAACATATTTAAAGTGTGTCACGTTGTCATACAGCGTTTGATTGGCAGTGTATCATGATGTTGTAAGTGCTGTTCAGAGTCAGTTTCTCTACGTAACAAACATGACGTAATCAGTCGCCGCCGCAATAACTTCCGCCCATAATGCACTTGGGTCATGCAGGCACCATAGAGTCACTCACTTACTCCAAATCAATGCCTCTTGGTTCATTTTATGCGATATGTCTTTCAAACTTTGAACGCATTTAAAGTTTAACTGGACGATAATGTAGGACAAACTGTTAATCGGAGTACACTACGGTGCATTTCTCTGTACTCACCACTTGTATCAAAGGCCGGTATATCGGGGCACGAAATATTGGCCGTCGTTCCAGCCATGGTATCGGGCCAGCAACCACCCCAAGCGTCAACCATCCATTTACAGTATGGTCCATCTGAAAAGAAAAGGAAAAAAAACAACTATTAAGTTATTCTGGGAAAACTGACGACCAAACGTAAATCAATCAAATGAGAAATCCAAGTCATCAATTAACAGCAGTGAAGAGCTGCGTGACGGTAAACCATCGTCGGTAGCCCAAAAATCCAGTTTTTTTAAAGGTCGGGATAGTTATATCTTATGAATTGATACGGAATATATTTCATTTCACGAGTGTGCACTTTTTCATTTCGAAATACAGTTGAACCTGTATTAGCGTCCACTTGTATTAAGCGGTCGACCTGCACTTAATTTACCAAACTGGCATTTTATTATTTGTTTAACCTTTATTTAACGACCACTACTGTTAAGCGGTCACATTCTCTTGACTGACCGTAAAATGACAGGTTTGACTGTATGTTATTTTATATCACTTCGGTATATGTTATTTTATGCTGACTGTTAACAAAAGAATGGAACTACATTAACCTTAAAGTTTTAATACGCGGATGAATCCACGTGAATGTCTGCCATTTAAAGAAAACAAAGGGAGGCAACTAGTAATACTGTAATGCTACATATCAATAAACATTCCCTTTATAAGTAAAAAATAGATCCGGTAGACCTTTATTACTCACACTGTGGGTGATATGAATTTCATTTCAATGATAGTACACAGTATTTCACCAGTCATTATGGAATAGATAGATACATGAATATAGACTTGACTTGACTATTAGTTTACCGTCGCTTCGACATTATTGCAGTCATATAGCGACGTCCAGCTAATTACATGTAAAGGAATATCCCGAATGCACGGAGGCATCCGGGTAGAACCGCCGACCCATGGAAGGCTTCCTCACATGAAAATCCGAATGACCCTGCCGGGATTTTAACCCACTCGGTGAGGGGTTATACATGAATACATATGTGTATATATAGCAATATTCTTGAAGCCTATCTGGACAATCGCGAGATATTATATTTCGAATGTTTAATCTATGATGAATTACTAATACAACACATAGGCTTGTGTGCTTTATTCGCCCTACGGAATACTGTTTAGGATAACTAGATTATTAAATATTTAATCTGTATTAAGGGTCTATATAATTATGTGACTTGTTGAGTTTACTTAAGGTAAAGTCTCTGTAATGGTTCCGCTACGTCTTGGACCAATTAACCTTTAGTAAGATAACCACCAACGTACCATAATGAAACATTAAGAAGCCTTGGTTATCTCCGTAAATGGCCATGTGGTCCGAAATGTAGCGGAACCATTACATGGTCTTTACCTTAACCCTTTCCCTCATAGAGGAAACCATGAAAAGACGTATGCGAACAGGCTGATCAGGTTTTATGCTGTTCGCTGCTCCTCAGTGGTCTGGAAATGAGGACTTTATAATTAAATTTGGTAAGGTTTAACTGTGGTTTTCTGCAGATAATGCTTTATGTGGTACCTATTGAGTGCGTCAAAATGAGTATATATGAGGGAAAGGGTTAAGACCATTAAGCTAGTTCTCTATATTCTGTATTTCGAATGAGGGTTATGTGTTTACCATGTGTTTCATTTTTTTAATCATAAAATAACACACACACACATTTTTACACAGACTGTTTTGTGATCTGAAATACTTGAAATTGTTCCTTTTTTTGCTCATTCGCTTATTTAGCCCCTTCGCTTTGAGTTAAAGAAAATTGCGTGTATGCATCATATCAGTAAACAAACAGGAATTTTCGTAAAAAATTTTTTTTTGTACATTTTGTGCATCGGACCCCGTGTTCTCGAAAATAAAAATGGTATTTATGTCTCGAAATATTGGTTTCAATAGGGATATGAGTATGGTGCTCAAATTTGAGCCGGAGATAGTACTGGATAGCATTTTTGAGAACACGGGGCCAGATGTTTATCTGGGCTGATTTTTGTGCTTTGCATCAACACGGTCATGAAGAAAATAAAAATATCTCTACACTTTATACCCACCTTTCAACCACATTCAAACACCAAAATTAAAGGGAGGGAAGTCTCTTTAAACCAGACTCTGATATTTTTGCTCCACTTTTTCCAAGCCGGCCAAAATTCATCCGCCCGCAAACGAATGAAATACACATAAAAATACAAAAAAAAAAAAAAGATATCAAGATTTTATTTTCACCGTTTTAGGGCGATTAAGCATCAAACTTAATTATGATACGAATACGAATTCGAGCGTTGTTTTGTATTGTTACGGTATTGGTCCAATTGCTTGTATAAAGAAAATTAACATATCATGATTGTATTAGATATTTACAATAAAGAACGAGGGAAGCAAAAAAAAAAGGAAGAGCAGAATTGCGTGCGGGTGGTGGGGGGATCAAGAGAGAGAGGGGGTGGGAGAGAGAGAGAGAGAGAGAGCAGGAACATATATCAAATAGAGGATACTACAGTAGTAATGGATTTAGAAGTATATGAGTATGTGAATATAT
>CM037781.1:34047058-34097058 GCA_021229015.1 Solen grandis | reverse complement strand
ACGGATGTGCGAACATTAGCCATTTTTAGGCACTATTGGTGAGTCTATTGCAGTTAGCGGATTGAAAATTCAACCCATCAGGAATCTTGTTTTTCAACCAATCAGGAACGAATCCTCGACCAATCAAATCGCAGCATATATTTGACCAATCAAATGGCGTTTATTAATAAAATTAAGTCGTTTTGAATGTTTTGAATTTTATTTATTTTAAGATATTGCCAAAAGAATTTTTAATGAGATGAGAACATATATGAAAAGTAATGTAAATAAATCAACACACGCCAGACACTGGGGCGACTTTAAAGGGATTAAGTATTGACACTCGTATAGGCCATTGTTCGCGTTTCCGTCCCTAAATCAACATCGTTATTGTTCTATCGCTAAAAATAGACCCTCTATTGTTAACGCGGGTGGTCCGGGTATCTAGTGCAAAAGTTGTGAAATGTCATTTCTAAAATTAGCCGACGCATGCGCGTCTTCCTAGAGTCTCATTTGAGGAAAGGACGCCGAGGAGTCAACATCGTAAAAGGTGAGCGTTTAAGTATTTAGACCTAGTTGATATATTTTATCATCCTATGAATGTTCTAGAGGTTTTATTTATATCATTTTTATTATTATTATTATTATTATTAGTATTATTGTTATTATTATTTGTTGTTGTTTATTAAACGATTACCAAGGTCTGAGATCGAATGGAAGTGTTTTTATCAAAGTTCTAGATGTTTATTTATATTTTCGTTATTAATAATATTATTATAATTGTTATTATTATTATTATTTGTTTATTAAAAAAATACCAAGGTCTGAGATCGAATGGAAGTGACCCTCAATTTCCGCGAGTAGATCACAGATCCAGTATACAAGTCACCTCTGTATACTCTAAATATAGACCAATGATGTCATTCTAAAAATAGATCGATGATGTCATTCTAAAATTAGATCATTCTAACATTAGAAACCAATATGGCCGCCGCACATGCGCACACCCCTTAAACGCTTATATGCAAATGAGATACTATAAATAGAAACAAAATGGCCGCCTGTTACGTCATCTTTGTTTACACGCAAACCGGCCGGTTTACTACTGTACTGTTTAACATTTATTTCATTTCCTTAACAATGAGTAACTGCAGAACAAGACATGACCATGATTGCATGAGTGTAAACATTCGGGGTCTTTAATGACTTAATCTATTAAAATATAAACAGCATTAACCTATTTTTATTATTTAAAATACTTTACAAAAGAAAAGAAAAATGTTTTTATAACTCATCAAAACGAAATACAGTAAAACCTGTGAACAAAGGCCACCTAAGTGAAATTGAAAACTGGCCTTGATTTGGAGGTGGCTATTATTCAGAAGTAAGATTCTATAAAAATTCAATCCTGGAACTTCAGTCCCCGGCCTTTGCACACAGGAGACTGTTATTCAGAGGCGACCGCTAATACAGATCAGATCTGAATTTATCGACAACTGAATTGCAAAGACTGATCTCATTGAACGAAGTATTGATAAGAACGTGGGCGTTATTGATGTCTTTCTACAATTCTGTCTGGTTTCACGACCGAAATGCTACAATAGCTGACTTATCGTTTTTGCTTGTAAAAATACTAAACTGCAAGTACACTTAAGATATGTCTAAAAGAAAATGATTCGCCTGTTAGACCGACAGACTTTCAGACAGCGGGTTAATAAACGGTTGGTGATATTCGAGCGCATTTGTATAAACGGAATGTAAGTACCTATCAAGGGAGAAATCTACAGAATTGAAAGGGAGGGTTTGAGCACACAAGATTTTGTCTACAGATGGAATGGTAGTTATACAACCGGGGGGATTGATAGACGATACTTCTAAGATGCATACTATTTAAATACATAAAAGAAACAATGTATACAACATTATACATTATATTGAGATGGAAGCAGGCTTTCATTAATGTCAAATGCAATATAATGGACACAGTGAGTGTGCGGTACTCGGCATGTAAACTCCAGTAATTATTTAGATTAATTAATTGCAGATGTTGGATTAAATTCTTACATGTCAAAAACATCATCATAATGATAATCTTTCTTTTTTTCAACTATAAAACCTAAAATTTCTGTTGTGTGTGTGTGCGTGTGTGATTTTTTTCTTTTCCAAGTTGGACTAAAATAGACATCAAAGCATAAACAGCATTCTTTGATTAAATATCAGATCAATGTTCTCGTATATATATATAACTTCAAATAGATTATCTTCCTCAACAATCTCGAGAAAAAAGAAAGTAATTGCACATTACACCCAGTAAACCATGTATAGGTTTTTTGTTTGATATTTTAAATTGTCACATGGTATACACTCATCAAGTATGAAGTGTCTCTCGTCGTCAAAATGGCGCTCTGTATCCTTCCTGATGAAAAAATAATGGAACATAAAATGATTCAAAAGATCAGATACAGTGTATCTATATTAAATTATAAATAATGAGATTTGTTGATCTTCTTGCTGATCAATATTTATGTCAATGGGTACATTGTATACATAGAACATATGAGTATGCTGTTGTAGCTTTTCGTGGCTTTGAATTTTGCTACGAGCAGGATACGAGAATTGAAATCTCGCGAGACCAAGAGTCGGGTGAGGTTTCAAATCTGCCTACCTGGCGAATAGCAAAATACAAGGCCACGAAATATACCACGACATAAGTGTCCTTTTTTATATACCTATAATTTTCAGGACACAATAAGTTACAGGTTTTAATGAGTTTATTATTTGCTTAAAGAAATCAAATATGTGCCAATGGCTGATGGTTTAACTACGGAATTTAAGCCACGCCCCCATGTGCTGAAGGAAACATCAACGGTCTGACTTTAGACAACCATATTTGGAACCGTATAATTATTTCACTGAGACATTTTTTCTGCTGAGTTGTATTTGCGCCTCGTTTTTTGCATGTTTTATGACCAGAAAATAATACAAATATAAAGATAGATAATATAAATATATGTAATAAAATGTGAGTATTGATGCCATTTCCCAAGAAAACAAAATGTTAAATTACCTTAGGATCAAACAAAAATTTGTGTTAACAAATCAGGGGAAAATGATATTCAATCTACCTGACCCAATATGTAATTTGCAGATAAATTACTAAACAGTCAAGTGTCATAAACCTACTCTTTATATTCATAGATATAAACATTGATTTGATGTTGAGAAGTTAAGACAGGATTGACTATTAAGGTAAAGTCCCCGTAATGGTTCCGCTACATTTCGGACCCCATGGCCTTTCATGGAGATAACCAAGTTTCATAATGTTTCATTAGGGTACCTTGGTTATCTTGGTAGAGGTCAAGTGGTCCAAGACATAGCAGAATCATTACAGAGGCTTTACCTTGAATAATACTGCTTTATTAACAACAGGAGTGCACAATCTTACTTATCATTAAGTAATACAAGCTCATAAATACTTAAGGGCGCGTTTAATCATTTTTGTGTCTCTAATACAAATAAATAAATAAATAAATAAATGCATTGATGATTTGTCAGGTAACAATCCACCTACGATAAGCCATTTATTTTGTCTGGGTATTCCGTAAAATAAGACTTATTGAGTGTGTTCAGCGCTAAGTAAAATTTTGAATATGACTTAAGCTAAGGCTCATTCCAGCTAAGATTCTAGACAGGAGAAAAATTACACAAAATATCTTCTAGTTAAACTTTCCAATTAGTCAGAGACTAATGCATATTTAATGCTAATTATTTTTTCAGAGACTATTTTTCAGACAGGCAACGACGTCTATGAAATTATTCTATTATCTATTAGGCATATATTGAGTTTATTCAATTAAGTAGGAACGTGTTCAATGAAAGATGTAACACAGTAAGCACAGACTAATTTCTAAATGAATTATTAATTGTGTCAAAATGAGGAATTTGCGAAGCACGAGAATATAATCTCATTACGTAAAGATTTTAGGAGGAAGGTAAGATAAAAGCAAGCTGAGGTTAATATGGACAACGTGTTGAACAGACAACTAGCGATGTTTTGATGATAAAAGTTGCGTGAAATAAAAAGTATAACAAAGTGTATCGGGACCAATTTAAAATGAATTATGGAATCGTCTGTTTAAATATTCAAATGTTTAATCAGCAAAGGACGAATGGACGAAGGATGAACAGATGGAATGGGTGGAATAGATTGCTGGATGGGCAGACGGACGGACGGATGTGATTGATAGCTTGCTTGATCGATCGATCGATAGATAGATAGACAGATGGGTAGATATTCCTTTGACATGAGGGACGGTAAAAGAGCCTTTCAATGATAAGAAGCTGGTGTAACAACTAATTGCACAGCGATGAAAATTCATCCCGAGTTTTACAAGAATGTCATCGGTTGGAAATTTGCAATTTTGATTGATATTTTCTATCGGCGTTTATCTAAAAAGAACAACGAAATGATGAATATTGCACGTCAGATAATGACGTTGATTTTTGTTCAATTGTAGTTAAATCTGTAAATTATTACCATTGTGCAACTTTGCAAGCGAAAACACATCGAAAAGGATATGAATAATTTGTTTGCAGAGAGCTAAACGATTTAACTGCTAAATAAAACATATTGATTTGGGAAAAGATATTAATCTTAGTATTACTAATCATAATGAAAAAAATGATTGATGATTATCGCATTAAGAGATTCGTTGATAATAAATATTATTCAAATGTTATGAATTTTCGTGGGTAAATATTTTTCGCTGATTTCGTGGTTTTATCCAACGGATATTCACTACAATCTCACCACAACTAGGCCATAAAAATTACGCAAACGAAATCTTAATTTACAATATCTAGAGTCATTTCGGTTGAAAAATTTTGATCATATTTTGTTGGAATGATATGCGATTTCGGCTATACCTTTTATAAACACTTTTTTAAATATTTAAGTTTATGTCTGATTTTATTGAACTCGTCTTTACTGAAGAAAACCAGTGTTTAAAGATGTAAGAGTTTCCGTTCAGTTAAATAAATGTTATTGTTGCGACATTGTTCGCTATATGTCAAGAAAAAAAGCGTCCCCTTCATTTTATTTTATACTCATGATATACGCAACTTTGGGGAAAATTTTATTTTATCTGACATCTACTGCAAAAAAAAAAAGACTGATAACACTTGTATGATGAACTTAGTCTTTATCATTCAGTTATTTTTAGAACAAATTCTCTACATAGATCTGTGTGTAGAGTTCACTAAGTGTATAAATGTTATGGTAATTTCAATGTATAGGTTCATTGTACTAGTAGTAAAAAGGAAATGAAAACATTGTATTCGTACACGATTGAGAAATAAATAGAAAAAATATAGAACTATTTTGTGTTAACACCTGTTTTTGTTTTGCCAATTATTGTGTACATACGCTTTCGTAATATGCATGATATGCACATATTTAAGATTGTTTCTTATTATGTAAGGCACATAGAATAATTTGCTAGAGTGATTTCTTTTTATGTAAGATAAATATAATAATATGCTACTGTATATCGATATAAAGTTTATCAGACTCGGCTGGGAGAAATATAAATGACTCGACAGAGCTTCGTCATTTATAATTCTCCCAACCTCGTCTGGTAAACTTTATATTAAAACACAATAGCATATTGGTTGTTTGTTTGTTGGGTTTAACGTCCCACCGACAGTATTTCAGACAGCATATTATTCTCTTTGTAGCATCCTAAACGGTGAATGGTATAGACTCAATTTTAGCCCGTATAACAGGTGTATACGGCGCTGGTTGGAAACCACCGTAGTACTAATCTAACACGCTGATCGCCGAGCGCCTGTACCGTTTTATCGACTTTCATATGTCGGGTTCGGGGATCGAACTCACAACCATCTGGTTACGGGACATATGCTCTGTCAATCTTGGTCATTATTTTTACTGTTAATCACGCCTACAACGATCCAATTACTATTTCTAATAATGTTTAACATAGTAGAAAAGTAGTTACTACGAGTATCACATTGCTCGTGCCTTATTAGAGAACACCTTTCTTTATGTCTTCATTAATCTGACTTATATTAGCTTTGCAATCACTAACCCAGGAAACTATAAAGCTGAAAGCAGGATTTAAGCGGGAAAACGTGATCGATTGCTAATAAGACATCACGTAATGCATATTTGATACAGATCATTTTTTCGGGATATGTCTGCGGCATGGGAGATAGGAATTAGTATATCGGGGAATCTTTAAAAAGAAACATAAACTTTCAAATTGGAGAAATTTAGTTGCCATAGATAAACTTGAATTACGGATACTTATTTTTTTAACTTTTTTTTTTTCGAGTAAACAGTAAAGAATATAAGGAATATGTGTAATTAAATACAGGTCCATGGCGATTATTAATTGAACGGGACTTTGATGGCAAACCCTAAACCCGTTGTCATGGAAACAAAAAATATACCAAAAAGCCAGTCGTGTATTTTACAGTTTAAAGCATTCTGTATTCTTTTAATTAGGACTTTCTGCCTACTGGCAGAAAGTCATATTGGGTTTGTACTGTTTATTCTTCTTCTTCTTCTTATTATTATTCTTTTTTTCTTCCTCTTATATTTGTGTTAATTTCGATGTGTTGCCATTGGCCCTGAACAATCAGAATTTTATGGCATGTATTTCAAACCATGAGCTTTCGGATGCATTGAATTTCATATTCATATGACGTCATATAACGTCAGACTTGACGTCACCTGAAAAAGTTTGTACGCGGTCTACAGCCATTATTTCTGGACCGACTTTCATCAAAATTTCACAGAATGTGTATGTTAGGCTGTAGTTATGCATCCAGGTGTCCGTTTTTCAAAATTCGAAAAATCCATGGTTCTATGGCGAATCCAAGATTCGAACCAAGGTCGTAAATTTTCAAATGCTTATAAAATCTGTCATATTTAAGATAGAAAGTTGATATTTAGTCAGTATAAGTTTAAACATTTTGTCAAATAAATGTCATATGACGTCACGTGACGTCATTATATGATAATGTGTTTCTAATATTAACAAGAATATTTCTATATGTTGAAATTGTCGAAGGGCAATGAAAATTTAAAGACACATGCTTCAAACGCTGAAATTTTTATTTCTATGATTTTCATATGCCTATGACGTCATATGACGTCACATTTGAAATATGCTACAAAAGTTTGTACGCGGTCTACAGCCATTGTTTGTGAACCGATTTTCATCAAATTTTCACAGATTGTGTATATTAAGTTCTAGTTGTGCATCTCGGTGTCCGTTTTTCAAAATTCGAAAAGTCCATGGTTCTATAGCGAATCAAAGATTCGAACCAAGGTCGTAATTTTTTAAATGCTTATAAAATCTGTCCTATTTCAGATAGAAAGTTGATATTTAGTCAGTATATATGTCTCTAGAAGTTTTAAACATTTTATAAATGTCATATGACGTCACGTGACGTCATTATATGATAATGTATTTCTAATATTAACAAGAGTATTTCTATATGTTGAAATTGTCGAAGGGCAATGAAAATTTAATGACACATGCTTCAATCGCTGAAAGTTTGATTTTTATGATTTTCATATGCCTATGACGTCATATGACGTCACACTTGAAATATGCAACAAATGTTTGTACGCGGTCCAGAGCCATTGTTTATGAACCGATTTTCATCAAATTTTCACAGAATGTGTATATTAAGTACTAGTTGTGCATCTCGGTGTCCGTTAATCCAAGATTCGAACCAAGGTCGTAAATTTTTAAATGCTTATAAAATCGGTCCTATTTGAGATAGAAAAGTGATATTTGGTCAATATATATGTCTCTAAGAGTCTTAAACATTTTGTGAAAAGAAACGTCATATGACGTCACGTGACGTCATTATATGATAATGTATTTATAATATTAACAAGAGTATTTCTATATGTTGGAATTGCCAAAGGGCAATGAAAATTTAATGACGTGAGGAAATTTTGATTTCACCCCTACTGCATATATGTAGCCATATCTCAATAAATATCGATTTTTGTAAATATATGTATGAATAAGAATTATAGCTGAATAATTGACGTTTCCAAAGATATTTAGTTTATTAAAATTGGTTTACGCAATACAAAGTTATAAGCAAAAAAACTAAATGAAATGAAGCTAATTTTGCTGATAATATGCTGTTTTCTTGAGGTTTAACAGTCAATATCTCAGAAACGACTGAAGATAAATACATTATGCTATAAAATGTAGCATGTTTTAAGAGCTTTCTAACGGTACCAAGTTTATTGAAATTGGACTTCATATAAGAAAGTTACATGGAAAATAAGATATTTCATAATCATGCATCATAAAAATATGGAAAAGGTCACGCGCAGGGGTCACCAAGCTTAAATACTTGCGCAACGACTTAAAAAAAAAAAAAAAAAAAAATATCAAATTGCAATTGATGGGCTATATCTTGATTTTTTTTTTTTTTATTTTTGTCGAATGTTGACTGTTTCCAAAATAAGCATTGAAGTTAATACATGTACAGCGGCACAAGACAAAAATCCGTATTTGCAACACTATGTAGCTAGCGAGCAGTTTGCAAGCCTTGAAAAATTCACACGCAGCCCCACATTTTAGACCATCTAAAAACTGCATTGTTATGCTAACGATATTCATATTGCATCAGTTTGTAGGCTGGGATGTTACCTTTCAAAATATCACCATAGTTCGAAATTCCAGGAATTTATGGCAAAACTACGGAAGCCCAAACACGCCAAAATCGCTAAATACGTTTAACTACGTTACAGGTGTCGAAAGGATATAGCACTATACAAATATTCAATACTTCTTCCTACTGAGGCTAAAATTAAACAAGGTTACAACTGAGCTGGAGTGATGAAATTCTATGTGTGATGAAAGTTAGAAACTTACATTTGAACACTGTTTCATTTTTCTTTCATGTCATATGACATAGTATAAATTTTGTATGTAAACTACATGTGCAAGATATAGGCGGACTTTTAATAAAATTCAAGAATTTTTTTAAAGGTGAAAGTTGCAATTTGGACAGATTATCTATATATTATATGTGACATTACGTTAGTCGAAACATTTGGATAAAACAAATTCTTTTTTCGTCGATATGGGGAACAAATAATGACAACCTGTACTATACCCTCCTGGTGGTTCCTGGGTTGGACCAGTACTTGTCGCCAAGGGAATGCCTTGAAAGATTCATGCCGTTAAATAACACTCGGATCCATATCTTTTATGCTACCAATGGAGTATGTGGCCTTTGGAATGCGAGAGACTGGACTAGATTGTAGTTAGTCCCTCGCCGCTGTGTGTTCGAATCCTGGTATATGAGGAAACCTCCTAGTTGTCGATGGATATACACAGGAGTACATGTGCACGCAGAATCTTCTAAGCTGCACGTCGGTATATGACGATCAACTACAAAACACGGCAACATTTAATGTTCAACTTGAAGTATCTTAAAATTGCTTGAGCTAAAGTGATGAATCTACACTTTAAAGGCTTTTATGTGAATTTCATCCCAGAACCCGGAAGCCATCGAGAAATGTTTATTTGGAGCGAATGATACATAAGTAAAATTGCAATTCAAAAGTCAATATCAAAATCATAAAAAATATCACAACCTCTGAAAAAACCCTTCTTACCCATGTTTCAGAATTCGCTCCGTTCTCTATTCTCACTACACGTATATAAGAATTTATCATATGACATTATGCTCAAACAGGTGTTTTCGGTTTAGTATAGCCATCACATATTTTCATATAGTAAACATGTTACATATAACTTTTAGGCCGAATTACATAACACCGCGTCACATGCGTGTAATCTATATGTATGCATAACTCGAACAGCTGGATTAAATGTGTTTGATTCATTATTCACATGATGTTGAAAATGTATGAGAAATACGCACGTTAAATCGTTATTTTCAGTTATTATTTGAAACTATTTTCTTGGTGTTAGATTACAAAATTAATTCGTGCACATTCCGTTCCTTTATTTGTTTGTGTGTTGTAATCGAGATTTACTGCCATTATAGGTCATATGATAAAAAAGAATCTGATATGAACTGTTATTTCATATCAAATTTTGCTATACTCGTTCATGAAATGTTATTAAGCTCATGTAAGATTTATATAAGCTCGTTTAGTAAAATTTGATATGAAATAACAATTCATGTCAGATCGTATATATAGTGCTATGTCTGCGGGGGATTTCCTGTATTATTTCGTTATTTGTATCATAACATGGACTTAAGTAAGCATAAACAAAGGTATCATGTTTAATTAGGGCAACGTCATAGTATCATGGTGCAGGTAAGTGTATTCAACGTGTGAGATTATCGATGTTTTGCGCTGGATGGTATCCCGGCTCAGACTATCGTTTTTGAGTGATATTTACACTTAAATTTAATACAACATCTAAGAATATCATTTCTCTTCAGTATGTATCCCTTCATATACAAATTTTGCAGTTTGTAAACATGTTAACATATTACAACTCTCTGGTTGTGACTACTATGTTGCAAATGGTGCAGTAAACACACATAAACAAAGAAGAAAAAACATGTTAAAATGTCTTTCAATTCAATCCAAACCAACCCTTACTTTGTTCATCTTAACCCCAACTCAATTTAAAATAAAAAAAGTCTTATTTCACATTTACCAAACTTATTCCAAGATTTTATCTTAATCTCATCCCAGTCAGGATATCTCAACACCAACCCAATATTATCTCATTTCAACACCAACCCAATATAATCTCATTTCAACACCAATCCAATATAATCTAATCTGCTCCTGCTCCAACATTATCAACCCGTATCAACTCGTTACCATAACAACTTACCATATCGCTGTTTTTAAACAATGATTATGTTTTAGAACTTTTGTTGATTTACATCAAATAAATCTATCTATCTGATTTGATGTTTTCAGAATTAACCGGTCCCGGTGGCCGAGTGGTAAAAGCGTCTGTGCCGGAATCGTGAGGTCGTCGGCTCGATCCCCGTAATACCAAAGCCGTTCGGTACTGTTATAATAGTCCTCTTGCTTGTAGTCCCAGGACTGGTTGACCCTATGTCAGAGTAATGTGACTTTGTGACTGTAGTACCATGCCACTTATCGCGGTATGACAGAACTATAACTGTCTTATGTAGACAAAAGTCCAACAATGACTGAACAACAGTTGCTGGGACGTTAAATCTAATCAAACAAACTCACTTTCCAGAATTTACACAATGTAAGTGAAATCATTAAAGTGATATAACATTCATAATCTTGTTAATATTTTCATCTTTTGTTCTATTAAAATCCAATTAAATACAACAGAGTTTCAAACAACTCTGAAAGTAACGAGGTTTATATTAAACACGAGAGAGAGAAAGAGAAAAGAACAGGTATTTATGACATAACGAACACATGACATGCGATAAAGCAGACGTGAAATAAACACTACAATAACTGCGTAAATATCAACCATCTAAAGTGAAAACACTTACTTAGACTATTCGATGTGAGAAAGTTGCTTTCTTTTGCTTAGAATGGACAAACAATACAAAAAATATCACTTATTTTGTATGCATCAAATGTATTCAATCAACAGGTGAATTAACTCAATAGTATCTCAATCACTTCAAGACACAATTAAGCCAATATAACAAGATTCACAGTTAGTCAATTTTCTTCACTGTTTGCATCGGAGAAAAAAAACAACATAATTACGCAAAGACATTTTACACAGCTTTCGACAGTGGCAAACATCGATTGGAGAACAATTGATGAACCGGGAAATATTGAAAATGATGGCATTGCATGTTTAAGCTGTTTTATTTCTTCGCTCTCTTGCAAATTGGTTCCATCCTTTAACACGTTCAGCATATCTGCATGCTTCTCGAAAGCACTGCGTCAATTTGTTCATCAAATTGGGACCGTTTATTAGATCATTCCCAAGCACGTTAGGGACCTTTCTGACAGTGACGACGTGAAGACGTCTATAAACAGGGCAGTTAAGGAGATCCCTTATGACATTTTAATTTCCTGTTATGAATTGCCACCCCACTTGATGGTAGCTTGAAGACTTTCCTGTGCCAACTTAATGAACATCCCCTCTTCGGCTGTCGATTTTTTTTTCTATCTCTGTTATTCACGCCCAATCGCTCTTTTTCTCCCGTCAGTGATGGTTTATTTTCAGAAACATGAGGTTTCCCTGAAAGGATGATTTTGAATTAAGAGAAACACTTTTTTTTCAGTTTGCGAAACTAGCAATCCTCCCAACGTTTGATCTGCTCAAATTTGTCACACGCAATATAGTGATGAAGCAAAATTTATCAAAAACGTTAACATTTTTGTGAGAACTTCAGAATTACTTAAACTCATCCGGTTAATTAAATGATATCAACATAAATATGTTAATATCACATTCAGTACATAATCTAGATCAAACAAGTATATTCAGATTTCTGAAGGTTTTAAAAAATATCGCATAGATTTTTAGTTTGGGTGTAACTTCATAAAGATTTTTTTTATTATTATTTTACATCGATTACGAAACAAGCTTCACAGCTTATTTTAATCACTCTCGGTGGCCCTGGTGGCGGCATATGTGGTCATTATTGTGGGAGGAAACCGGAGAGCCAGGAGAAAACTAACGTGTTTGGACGGGCGACCACGGTACGTGACCAGATACCGAATCCGGGACGCATTGGCGAGGAGCGATGTGCGTTAATTGTAATTGAATATTGTATGTACATGTTTTGTACTATTTACGACTAGAAACTGTAAAGTATATGTCGAAAATAAAATTTTTTGTTCTGTTCTGTTACCACTACGCTACCCAGGCAACCAAAGCATTTAACTTCTAACTAATTGTATTTCTATCATTCGGCGCCTTTGTCTGCAAGAGACAAATAGAATGCTTTTGAGAAGGCATCACTGCTTAATAATAATAATTATTATTTTTATTTATTTTTTCATAATAATAAGAAGTTCAAACTATATCTCATTCAATCTAGCGTTGTGTTAGCCTTCCACCTGCCCTATGAAATAATACCCTAACCTAGGGAGACATACCATGGCAAAGACCAATTTTCTACGACCTTTATCTCCCAAGATTACGTTCCCTTGTCACCACTAGAAGTGAAACACATTGTAAAAGCACAAATACAAATTCAAAATCGAACAACACAAACGTTACATATCATCATGTTGTTCGAGGCACTCGTTAAGATGCTGATATATTGGTAATTTACTTTGTAAATACCAAACAATCACGGAACACTAAATAAGAACAGGAAGTGAAATTGGTAATCAATATGAACTTAAAATTGCACGATCATTTCGATTTGACAAAAACTCATTATTCAGACTGATTTAGCATCGAATGCACGGCTTTTTAAAGTAATATGCGGTTTCATGAGAGGACAGTCCATGGCCGTGTGGTTGAAGTCTACTATCAGTTAGTCTCTCATCGCTGCGGGTTTGAGTCTAAGACCTATACATGAATTCGGTTTGTTATTCTATTAGAGTGTTCCGTGTGTACACACGGTTTTCCTCAAACTGTAATTAGCTGATCGTTGTGATTTAATTGTCACATCTGTTGTTGTTTACGTAAAATACATTAAGAGCAATCAATCCTTTTAGAACTTTGGTAATTGAAATAGCTAGATTTGATTATCATTATTAATATAAAAACGCGTCTAGATGACATTTTTAGCAATCATTATTCATTTGTCCCTAGGTATATATTAACACGTTTGATTCCAATTAATGTCTTTATGATACTATTGAATAGAAAGGCAACGTATTATCATGAAACTTGTGTAATATTACACTGTCGCATACACGTCTTCATATTCGTCTGAACTTGTGTATCCTTTCTTTAATTATCGATTTTTACGTTAACGTCAAGATGTACGAAAACATGACGATAGATAGCTTAAACGTAAAAGGGTAGACTGTAAATTCTCTAGCAATGAACACAAAGCCTGACGCCGTCTTCTGCCACTGAATATATATATTAATTGATTAATGAAACGCCGGTAGAAAGATAGATTTATATAAAATGACCGAGCGGGGAAACAGCAGACCATTATGAAGGTTTGCGCTTTTCCAACTCTCGTTTGTTCTGAAAGTCGTAACCATAACTTATCAAACATGTGTTGTTTTTTTTTGTTGTTTTTTTTTGGGGGGGGGGGGTATTGTTTTTCTTTTCAAAGTACCTATGTAAATGTTATTTGTATATGAATTCAGAAAACAAAATAAACCGCCGAGGTCGTCGGATTGATACATTACTTTTATGACAAGGTGACTCGTCCAAGGAACGCAGATATTTGTTTCTAAAGACACTAAAGAGCGCCATGGTACAGTTGTAACACACACTTAGTCTTTAACCATATTTTTAAACAACTTAGAAAACTTATTTGAAAATTCACACGATTGATAATCTCTTAGGATAGTTACATTCTATATAATTGTTACCGCAATAGACCCATCGGTTATTTAATTCCACTCGATCAAATAACTCTCAAACTCGAATTTAGAAGGGAAAAAATGCTGCAAAATGCGGTGTTAATATTTGCAACTTTTGATTTCGAGTGTTATGTACATAACGCGTGTGGTAAATGGGTATTCCCGCAACATCATAATAATATTAAAGAATCAAATAATATATAAGTTCACAAACGGTGTAATACTTAAGAACATTTGGTTAAGATATCTTGCACAGTTTTTAAAATATTAAAAAATGTTGAAAGGTAGCGTTAACTTAGAAGTATCGTTTATTGTATAGGACTTCGGACCCAAATGATGTTGGTGCGAACCCCGTTGGGTTAAAATTATCATATTTGAAACAAAATATAAACTAAAATTGTTTGAGGAAACCTGCAGCTAGTCGATTTCAGCTGCTGCCAAATTTCTTTCAATTACTCTTACACTGATCTACATCAGTTTCATTCAGTAATAGGAGGTCGGTTTAGACTGGAATCATTATAGCTATCAGCAAACACTTAGGAAATCATTTTATTTGCACCTGACACTGATAAGCACTTTGACGGAAGGTGCGTCAAGTTTAGACTTTCAGCTACTTTGTATAACTACATAGGCATTTTTGATTATGAAGTTTGTTACTAGACTTTTGTTTGTTGCTTCCACAATACACAATACAAACATCATTTACACGCGTGTTACATTATTATACTGATTTTATAAATAAAATATGCATGTAACATAATAAATTATATACAATGTACTATTATAAACAAATTAATTTTAAAAAAAACGGGATGAATGAGCCTCTGTCTTTTTCTTTTCCTATTATCATTTCTTACCATATTATCCACATTTGAAATACAGTCAAACCTGTCTTAAGCGGTCAGTCAAGTGAACAATAGAAAGTGACCGCTTAATAGGGATGACCGCAAAATGAAGGTTAAACATATATAAAAATGCTAGTTTGGATATATTAAAACGGACCGATAAATGCAGGTTGACCGCTTAATACAGATGACCGCTAAATACAGGTTCAACTGTAGTTAAGAAAACATCGTGTGGCTGTATTTAATTGATTAGACAGAAACAAATAAAACACTCGTACAAACAAAACAACACAAAATAACAAGCAACAAACTCAAATGAAACCTAATAATTTAAACATCATTTTAAACAAATGTTAGAACGTAAAATATATACCACTTAAATGGACTCTCCAAATAATTATTGAAATCTACTTAATCAGTATATATAGGGGAAGCTTGCAGCTAGCTTGCGGTAGGTCGGTTAGTTCTGCCTAGGTGACTCTGTACACTTGTGGCCCTACCCAGCCGGTAATTAGATGCACCTCGCAGTATGATTATAACTAAATACTATGTTATCGCAGAGACGATTACCTCTAAAACAACAACCAAATCAACAACAAATAAGTTGGTATGATTACCGCCATGCACCGAGAGACTGTCGTTATGATTTACATGATGAAATAGCTATAATACATGTAATTCTACTTCCAGCGGGTATCTAGGGATGAACGCGATAGAAGAAACGTTCATATGACATTCTGCGTTCTGCGACTAGTTACTAGCAAGTCTGCTGAACTCACTCTTTCTTTCTTGATAGCCCCGCCGACAGTCTCTCAGTGCCCGGGGCGCTTTGATTTGTTTTAAAATGACCCGGAGTGAGGTTACCTTAATAAATTTGCAGCTGAGTTTGAACACAATCTCATTTCATTGACAGGCTACAGAGTGCGGGGTGATACAATGCAGTGAAAACGGCTGTCGTAATTATGCAAATCCATAATGCCTGCTTTTGAGTTACCAATACGTAATAAATTTCGTAAGAAGCGATCGCTTCCGTACACTAGCAAATATCTAACCTGTATTGACGGACACTTATTATACAGGTAAGAAGCCCGTTGATCAGTACCGCATGACCGTGGTCTAGTGGTAACACACATGACTGCGGAACCGAGGTAACTTGGTTCGAAACAAGAAAAAGCGATTAAAATAACTAATTTAAAACAACCTTTCCTAGATGGAAAAAAGTTTACGCTTATATTTTTGATATGCAAATTTATTCCATTTATTATTGACTCATATCAAAGTGTTAACTTGATTAGCCGTCGTCAATTCTCCATTGTATGAAACCCAAAACTAGGATTTGCAAAGTACAAACTTTCGTTTCATTACTTAAATTTCTTAAATTCTAAAACTTGGTACATTCATGCATTCATGTTATTATGGAAAATTTAAGTTCTTAATTCAAATGACATAGATTTACATTTAAGTTAATAAATAACACTCTTTCTTAAATAAATTAAATACCTGGGTTCTTTCATTAGAACAAATCAAAGCGCACAATGCGCTGAGAGACGGCGACGGGATAATTAACATTATAAACCCAGAGTTTCTGAAGTTATTGAAGCAGTCACATGACGACAAAAACTCCACCCGCTGTTGCTACAGAATTTCTGTTTGTAACATAATAATCCGGAGTAAAGGTCATGAACCTTTCATTCATAAAGAGCTGCATACCTAAGTAGGTCATTCTCTTTCTCTAGTGCTAGCGAATTCTATCTGTTGTTTTGTATGTGTAGAAATTGA
The DNA here is from genome assembly GCA_021229015.1 of Solen grandis. Classification (NCBI taxonomy): domain Eukaryota; kingdom Metazoa; phylum Mollusca; class Bivalvia; order Adapedonta; family Solenidae; genus Solen; species Solen grandis. The sequence continues at coordinate 34,079,952 of CM037781.1, read as the reverse complement.
CCAGTTATTTGATTATTTAAGATACTAGAATGTTTGCCTATCTATTTCCAAGTTAAGAAATGCCCTGGGAGGAACCTAACTCGCCATCATGCAAAATATTATGTGGACTACTTTAGGTCAATTACATACATACGGAGCACTATTTTTTCTTTTTACAGGAGTAGATCTTCATATACGTAAGATGGGTTGCTGTTCTGGTTAAGAAATGTCACGGATATTTTTTTCACGCTTAAAATTGATGCTTCCAATGCAAAATAATGGCAAAAGAAAACATGTTAACAAACAATAACACACTAAAAGCGGTTACGGTTATGATTTAAACGTCTGTGTAACATATTCCACTCGTATTCGTCAGTGCAGAATCGCATTGCATGGATCCGCACTAAGCGCGGAGAGGTACAGTTAAAATTGTTGTGGAAAATATGCAAATTAGCAAGGCCTGATTTCGTTATTCAACATAAGACGGCTAATCGCCGTCTAAAAATGATAAAATTCGACCATAGAGTTGACTTAGTGCTAAATATAGTTAATAGAAATCGAGCCATTTCTAAATATTGATCTATTTTATCTTAATCTTTGGTTAACACTTTATCTTAAACTGAACCGTTACTTCACAGCTAAGTGGAGAACAGCTGGCTAACAACCTTGTCTACGTCTGTTTAAGAAGGTCCTTCAAATTAAGTGTTACAACGCGCTAAGAAAGAGTCTGTTATGCCAATAAATAAGTCGGTAATGAAACCGAAGCGTTTCCAGCAAGACGTAATTAAGTAGCAGACGACGTTTGACGGATCGCTCAAACTATAGTTTACGTCTGCTGCAACGAAAGTTTCTATTACTGCGTCTGAGATTCTAAATAAAGTAAGGTTAAAAACATTTGAATGGTCTTTGCTCAGGGCATGGGCAACTAACGGTACCTGTCACTGTTTTAACGTTATATGACGCGTTTGAAATGTTATATCACTATATAAATTATTTTGCGGAAAAAGCTTTTTCACACTAACGAAAAGAAATTGTATAAGGAAAGAATATTACTGATTAGATTCACTTATATCATTACCAATTTCGCGAATGTCAACGGATTTAAAATTTCAATCTGCTTTTCAAATTTCACAATACCGCCACCATTACTCTGATGCTTTTGTTTTAATTCGGAACATGCTTATTTGCATACCTATATATTAACAGCCCAGGATAAAAATGCTTACAAAGTGTGTTTTCATTGTGTACGGTGCATGTCACGTGACCTCGGTAAGACAAATTATGTAAACATCGTTAAATCTTCATCATAAAATTGTACAAATAATATGGAAAGAAAACACATATCGGCTTTAGTAAAATCACACGGCTAGTTCTACATCTGTAATTTTGTGTTCTGACTTCATACACCTGTAATTTTGTGTTCTGACTTCATACACCTGTAATTTTGTGTTCTGCTTCATACACCTGTAATTTTGTGTTCTCTTCATACACCTGTAACTTTGTGTTCTGTCTTCCTACATCTGTAATTTTGTGTTCTGAATTCATACACCTGTAATTTTGTGTTCTGTCTTCATACACCTGTAATTTTGTGTTCTGACTTCATACACCTGTAATTGTGTGTTCTGTCTTCATACACCTGTAATTTTGTGTTCTGTCTTCATACACCTGTAATTTTGTGTTCTGTTCTGTCTTCCTACATCTGTAATTTTGTGTTATGTCTTCCTACATCTGTAATTTTGTGTTCTGACTTCATACACCTGTAATTTTGTGTTCTGACTTCATACACCTGTAATTTTGTGTTCTGTCTTCCTACATCTGTAATTTTGTGTTCTGAATTCATACACCTGTAATTTTGTGTTCTGTCTTCATACACCTGTAATTTTGTGTTCTGACTTCATACACCTGTAATTTTGTGTTCTGACTTCATACACCTGTAATTTTGTGTTCTGTCTTCATACACCTGTAATTTTGTGTTCTGACTTCATACACCTGTAATTGTGTGTTCTGTCTTCATACACCTGATATTTTGTGTTCTAGCTTCATACACCTGTAATTTTGTGTTCTGACTTCATACACCTGTAATTTTGTGTTCTGACTTCCTACATCTGTAATTTTGTGTTCTGACTTCATACACCTGTAATTTTGTGTTCTGACTTCATACACCTGTAATTTTGTGTTCTGACTTCCTACACCTGTAATTTTGTGTTCTGACTTCATACACCTGTAATTTTGTGTTCTGTCTTCATACACCTGTAATTTTGTGTTCTGTCTTCCTACATCTGTAATTTTGTACACCTATAATTTTGTCGACATATAGTTAGCTGGACGTTGCATACTGAAATTATGGTTTCAAGCAGAAGTATTTCAAAATCATAAAAACCTTCTTTTTTTTCAGATTTACAAGATGAATCTTATTTGCGTACTCCATAGATTAAATGCGTCACTCCTTGGTTAATCTTAAAAAATGCAAGTAGTCTTTCGAAAGTCTTATACAATTAAATTTTATTAATGAATTTTACTCCATAGTCTTAATGCTGTTGTTGAGATCGTAAAACTAGTGGTTACTGCATATATTAATAAAGATTTGTATATACGTGAAGTAGAGAAGAAAAAGGCTGAATACCATTTCATCCCCAAATTAGACGTAATTACGTATTATATTTAAATATTTCCTTAAAATCCATTTGATAATAAATAAATAAATAAATAAATAAATAAATAAACACGTGGAGAGATAATTATAATAATTATGAAAGACAGCTGGAATGTTGCTATTCAACAACTCACTATGGAAGAGACATGTATGAGATGCCCTACATTGGAGATGTGACTACAGTATAAAAATATCACAAATCTTACAAACCATTTCAGTTTAGCAACCTTACATGATGAATGTCGATCGCAATAATTGTTAAATTATCCGATTTTACTGCATTTTCCAGACGTTCCTGATAAATCCCAAATGTCATAAGGCATTGCTAAAGACACTTTATTAAAATATTTGAATTTAGTAGCGCATTACACGGTACTTGATATTTGATATCTCCTTGGTTTTATATATTTAAAATAACGAGTTGCGTCTTATGTTTTGTTATATCTCGTTAGCACGAATGCGTATTTTTTTACATTATAACTTATTCTGTTTAAAAGTTGATATTTTGCGACATCCGGATCGTGTTTTTGGAACATTCGTGGCGTATCTAATCTTGCAATAAACACGCATACCAAAATAATTCTTGATGGATTTGAACAGTTTAGCAGACATTTTGAAAAAAAAATCACATACTCTGATATAGAGTGTCTACACGCAAACATCATTATCCTGTCATAGAGAATGTATATATCTATATTATTATTCCTATTTTATAACCATTCTCTCACGTGACATAAACGTTGTGTTTGATGTCACTGATTTTTCGGTCTACCTCCTCAACTTTCCATCTCTTTATTTTGTCAATATATCTCAGATGGAAGTTGATTCTTTGCTGTTGTTTTGTAACAACCGGTATTTCACTGAAGTAGGAGTGTGATTTTGGTTTGCCATTGAATGGAGCAATATGCGCCATAAATCAAATAATTACAATTCACAACTGTCTATGATGTATATTTTTAAGTCACCAACTTTGAAATGTGTATTATTATTTTTTTTTTTTTTTTTTTTTTTTTTTTGTATTTCTGTTGGTTTTCTTTTTTGTTATTGTTTGTTTGGTTTTAATATTATTTTCCGATTTCAATTCGTATAAGATATCAGTTATATTTCTAATTTATGGAATTTATCGCAATCAAAGTGAAGCGAGCCTTGCGATAAATCCATAAAATTTAGAAAAATATATACGTTAACATATTTACAGTTTTTCACCATCTCCATACAGCTATGCCTTTGACCTCGCATTATAGACCCGTCTACCGTTTGATTGACAGCTTCACGTTTTTTTTTTTAAAAAAATTTAGTATTGATGGATGGATTACCTTAAAATATGATATTAGTTGTGTTGTGAATATCACAATGAAATAAATCACTTGTATTCGGTACTGCTTTGAAACATCTCGATTCTTACTCTGTATGACACTTAGCACATATAATGACTAAATTTTAAGTTTGAAGTAAATATATTAAACAGGTAACATTTTAATTCATATTGTATCAGAAACTGCCCGTTCCGATAAGACAGAAGTTTTACAATTTTATAATGCAACTAGAAAATTGAGTGTCATTATGGCCGCATATCACCAAGGATTTTTTATTAGGCCCGGTCTGGACCAGATTGTTCCCGATGAATAACTTTTTGATCGGCCCGATTGTCGGTTGTGAATCGCCTAGGGCAAGAATGCGAAAGTACCCGCTAGCACCCGCAGGTACACGACTCTTGGTAGAGAGCGACACAAGCAACACGAAACTTCAAGAGGGCGGACGATCGAAACAGAATGTTTCCCCTGAACTTATAGGGTAGTGCTCGACAGTGCTCGCAAGTTTCCGACAATGTTCACAAAAGTGCGACCGATTGATGAAAAAAAAGGATCGAGTACTGTCGGGACCAAAACAATCCATGGTGAATTGAAACTTGAAACACAACAACGATTGGTTATATTCCCTTAGGTACTATCACCTAACGTCTCGACACTGATGGTTCGAATCCACGGCAGGCAGGTTCATTCGGATTACCCCTAGCTGGATTGCGGAGAACCAGTGATTCGACTTAGCCTCTTCTGTACACTATGGCTAGAACAAACTGGAGACCAAAACATGGCTGATATAGTATCCTAGAGAGGGTAGGCCTCAGTACAACGACTTAATAATAATAAAAACAATCATCAGCTTATGAATTTTATAACAGAGATCTCATCAAGCAAACTGAACTTGCCTTATTATATTCCTGTTATTATTTGAATGACATTCGGACAGAAAGCAGGCTTAACAAAACTACATAAATAATGATTAGTTACAACTCATTTACATAAGAGGCCTCGAAGGCATTTCGGGATGGGAGAGGAAAGGCTTGAAATCATATACATTTTGATGGAAACATTGCAAGTGGTCGATATAAGTATATTAGTATTTGACTGTGCTCCAAGAGGATTTCCAAGATCGTACAAATATTTGTCAGTGAAATATCCATACCAAGAACCCCAGTGCACTTATTTTCCGATAAGCAAAAGCTCGACTAAAAGAACAAGATGTTTCTGATTAGCTATTATTATTAGCTTATTATTGACAAAAACGTTTTTTTGTTGTTGTTTTTTTGTTGTTGTTTTTTTGTTTTTTGTTTGTTTTTTTTTTTGGGGGGGGGAGTTCAAATTAAAGAGTACATTTGTTTGTAAATACCATTATACAGATTGCCATGTACCTCGTTATAAGTTTGGCTGTAATTTAAAGAAAAAAAAAGTCGAAAATTTTGTCATCACTCTGGTGGTGTCGTTGTGGAAAACTTCAACCATGGTCATAACTGTCATCAAACTTCACACACTTGTTTACTATCATAAATGCTATATTTCCATCAAAACCCAAAACTCTAAGGTCCATTTTGACCAAATTTATCTCCCGTTTTTAAAAGAAAATATAAAATGAAAGACTTCAACCATAGCCATTATCATTTCTAAACTATCAAAGCTATCAGGCTTCACATATTTAATTTCTATCACATGTGCTCTATTTTGACTTAATGTATCTAAGTTAAACTTAAAAAGAAAAAAAAAGTGAAAAGCTTCAACAAATGACTACCTTCTTAACAACCAAAGCTTCTGTCACCAAACTACTTATACCTGTTCACTATCACAAGGGCAACATTTCCAGAAAGGACCATAACTCTAAGGTCCATTTTGACCAAACTTATCTCCGCTTTTTTAAACAGAAAAAAAATGTGAAAAAACATTAACGTAAGCCATAATTCCTATTTAAACCTTCTGTCATCAGACTTCACATTCTTGTTCACAAACACAAGCGCCACAGTCCCAGTAAGGGCACCAATCTTAGGTCCATTTTGACCAAAATTAACTTAAAGAAAGCATTTATCCGTCGAAATGCTATACTCAACACATTAAATATTGATGATATTAGTTCGAGGCATTTCCCAGCCCACTCATAAAAAAGTGAAATCATAAATGATGAGGATTTCCATAGCAGCCACCTGCGTATGACAGAGAAGATTCGACCAGTCCACAGACTTATCCGATATTGAAGATTAACTAAGGACGATCGACCATAATCTATAAAGGCCTGGGTCGGTTTAAAGACAAGGGCAGCAACCTCTTATATACCCACGCGACATTTACCAATTTCAATATGACCTAAGGTTTCTCTAGCACAAATCTTCGGATAAATATTGTCCCGAAATTGCCTTTAATTTAGGACCTCCGAAATTAATGTTTGCGAAAAAAAATCCTTTTTAAGAATTATATATTTTTCACATCATCATGGCGTACATTTCATGGTCATGAAACTCCCCATCTGTCTCTTTCCTCGTGTTTTTTATGTCATTCCTATTTATAATAAAACCTAATAATATATTAGATATAAAATAAATGATGATCGATGACATTGTATAATGTTTAATGAATTGCGTATTATCTCTAATAGAACCGAAGCTTATTAAAGATTTGAACTGCTCAACTGTGAAAAAAAACTTGTGTTGATAAGATTAGCGATGTTCTGGAAAAATGTTTTTTATAATCAGAGACAATATTCATATCTATGAGATTTAAATAGCGTCGTGCTGCCATTGTCTATAAAAATGGATATATGTACATATACGTGCGGTTGTATGTATTTGTGTATATATGTGTGTATTGAGAAATATGTAGGCACACGGGTAAAAGTATATTTATATATGTGTATAAATTATGTTAGAGCGCAAGTTCTCCTCTCTCTTCCAGCTCACCATCTCTTCTGCTTTCTCCCTATGGCTATCCCTTTTATGTCAGCTTTATTTGTGTAAAGTTTTTTTTATATCTTGTGAGAATTTAATACTTTAATTTATAACATTCAAATGTAATTTATCACCTTATCATTCCGACATGCATTTTTTCGCGAGACCTTATAATTTTTTAGTTAACATTAATGACATTAATAAAAATTTTCAATATAATTATGAAATACGCATGCAGTCTATGTTTGTATTATGTATTGTGTGTAAGATGACGAGCTGTATATGCTCAAATCTAAGAATAAAGTTCTGTTCTAATTTGTTTTAATATTTTGTTGATTTTGATTGAGAAAAAAGGGATTCCAGTTTCAACCTCCGTTGTGTACAGAAGTCTGTCAGGATAATCTATACATACCTGATCTCAAATATCGTGCTTTATTTGTATACAGAATACTGTATATTAATAAATTTTTTTAAAATTTTATACACCTAAAAGCGTAATCACGGAAAAGTTATTTCGGACTACCAGAATCTAATATTTCAAATTTCACCATGTTACCATTAGAACAGTTATTCTTTGAATATTAAACGTCTGTTTGAAAAAAGAAAACTTACTGTTTATATCTTACATTAAAATTTAATCATAAAGTTACTCCTTTCATCACGAGGGCATTGGTGTATTGGTTGGTTAATGCGACATGACAAATGTTTCAAAATTGGTGAATTTGATTTTTTTCTTTCAGAAATAAACCCACGCATGAGCCTAGTCGTCTACAGAAAATCCTTTTATATCTGTTCCGCTTCGTTCAAAAGAGCGATATCTTGAAATACTCCAGAAGAATGTTGTCATTACTAATAAGAGGATCTTTGCGATTTTCTGAAATGGAGTCTTTAAATCTCAAAGACAACCAGGTTTCATCGCTTAAGCTGATTATACGGGTCTGTAAAACCTTCTTGCTTCAAATTTATAACAAATACCATATGATTATAAGGTTCTAAATTTGTAAGAGTTCGTAATACTCCAATAACATTAAAGAAATGTATGTGCCATTTGTATGATATGGTAATTTTGAAATGATGCCATGCTTTAGATTATAGTCTGGCTTTGGTTATTTGGTCTATTTCATAATGACAGCTAAGACAAACAAGTACATCCATCTCTCCTTTATTGATTCTAAATCACGAGGTAACCTCATTCTGTACTTAAAATATATCGTAATTTCACAGAACAGCCTTGGGATGCGTGATGTCTATAAAAATATAACGTCTGCCTCTATATTAGAATGTCAAAGAGGCAATTATTCGGAATAAGTTTTTAAAACACATCGTGGTGGATTGTATATATAACAGGCTAACAACTTCGACTGACTGACACTGGTCGCAAGACACATTTCATTACTAAAGGAAATATGTGACATGTATTGTTGGAACTAGACTTCTGAAGTCACATTTCACTTGATAATGCCGATGCAGTAACATTTGAAACGGAATTGAATAGAAAGTTAGATATACCATTTGATCTTTAAACAAAGAACGTATTTCCTTGTCAAAGCTAAGCAATTGCTATGTTGTATGCTATAGAGCTCACTTCGAATATTGCTCCCGGGGAAAGCTATATTCGGTGAAGAAAAAAAAACATATACAAAGTTGAGTGCAGCTCGAATACCCTTTGACTAAAGTGCTGATATGATAGGAGTCATTAGAAATGTGAGTCATTTGGTAAAATGATTTCATGTCCCCCGTTGAGGAAGAGGTTTATAGTTTCGGTGCCATTCGTCCATCGATATGTTTGAGCAGGCGTGCGAAGAACATTTTCAGCTGACCATTCAAAGTCGTATGCCGTGCTGGATGGTCAGCCAGCCCCCTTAAATCATCCCTTGTAGGGCATAGCCCGCCCCCTTAAATCCACCCTTGTAGGGTATAGGCCGCCCCCTTACATTCTCCTTTGTAGGGCATAGCCCGTCCCCTTAAATCATCCCTTGTAGGGCCGCACCCTTAAATCCTTCCTTTGTAGGGTATAGGCCGCCCTATAAAATCCTTCCTTGTAGAGTATAGGCCGCCCCCATAAATCCACCCTTGTTGGGCATAGCCCGCCCCCTTAAATCTACCCTTGTAGGGCATAGCCCGCCCCCTTAAATCCTCCCTTGTAGGGCATAGCCCGCCCCCTTAAATCCTCCTTGTAGGGCATAGCCCGCCCCCTTAAACCCCCCTTGTAGGGTATAGGCCGCCCCCTTAAATCCCCCTTGCAGACAAAAAGACAACCAGTCCGACAATTACTAAACAGCTATTGTATCCTGAATGCATATCTCGTCTCGGCGTGTGTTTGTAAGGACACTGAATTTTATGTTGCATTAGATAAATGGGAAGCGTTATCCGAATTAACACCAATTACAACGGATGTAGCTACTCATTCGGACCAAAAAGCTGTATACGAAAACGTAACTAGCTGTAGACCCAAGTAGCTATGTTCAAAGTGATATTCCCCTCGACGGTTTCTGGGTTAGACAAGTTTTTTTTTGCGTCTGGGAAGTCATGGAAAACCCTTGCTCCCAACAGGATTCAAACGCACACCCTTCGGATTTGCAGTCGGGTATGTTACTACATGTACTAGAAATTATCAGTAAGACTAATATACACTCAAAGGAATTTCTAAAAATCCACTTAGATTTTCCATAATTTTATAGAGATTTCAACAGTCAAACAAATGCGTTTGAACACCTTAAATGTTGTACCACATTATAACTTAAACATTGTTTGAAATAGATACTTTTGCTTGAATTAAGTGCATAACCATATTTCTGTAAATTATGAAAAATCTATTTGTGGGCGATTAGAAATTCCTTTTGTGTAGATGACGTGCATGTGTTAGCGGCATTGATAGTATCATTATTGCTTATGTGTGGCGACGAAGCTCTGTCGGTCTTCCCATAGATAAGTTTGTACTTAAAGCACGGATGTAATTTTCTAAAACCCTACACGTATTCATAAAAGTATTTTTTTCCCGAAAGCTTATATCAACAGGAGATAATAACATTCAACTTAAGTGGATACTTTTTTTTTAATAAAAAAAAACGTAGTAGTTTATTATATAAATGTCTCTGAAATTACGATATCATATCAAGTGACTTGCCTGGAACAGCCAGTGCTAGATAGGACAAGGTCATATTGAAGCATATCTCTCCAATTTTTGAGGACAGTGTAATATAAAGTATAGGACTGTGTCGTAGGTATATTTTGTCTCGAAATCCAAGACTTCATAACCGTGTTTATCACGCTCTCTGACACTACGACCACATTTGTCAATGATCGAAATCTCTATTTTTTTTTCCGAAATACTTTGAACACAAACATGGTTGACATTTACTATTGTTTTAACCGTCGATGGGAAAAACAAACTTGTCTTAACTATTTTTAAGGTGCTGAAACCGGCGTGTCAAGTACGAAAGAGTGCGAAAAGTGCCAAGTACGCATCTGTGCCTACGACAAAAATAGTCAATTAGCTTTCAAATGGGAATCCGATATTGATCACCAAATGGGAGTAGTATCAGTGAATTTCTCAAATAAAATATATAAATTAGAACATGATCCTGTGGAGGCAAGCCATATAAGGAAAATAAATCTGAACTGAATTGATCACCTAGTTAGGTTGTTACAGGGTCAAAGATTTATGAAGGCTTAGATCGAGATTTCAGGAAAAACAATACCTGAACAGGACCACAAACAAGATTATAAGTGCTAGGGATGCCTTTATGTTTTCGTGCAGTCCCACTATGCCGTGGGCAGAGTTAGGTCAGCGAGTAGGAAACTCCAGAAATAATCATTGAAAAGTTATCTTCCAATCACATTAGTACGTATTTCCCGGGATATCAGGTTCTCGGGGTACAAAGTTCTTCATTCGTTAGTACTTAAAAATATAGTGTAATAATTTGAAAGTATCCTGAATTAGCGCTGAATTAAGTTTAATTTATTTAAAGGCCGTACGTTCCTTTTACCATGTGTCTATCAGTTTAAAAACATTTTTGAAAGCGGATGACAGCTGCAGTTGTCAATAAATGTCGGATTCTTGCTAATTTTAGTGTTCCTGTTTGTTACCAGATCAACCCCGGTTTATCATCATGGCTTCAATAAAACTTGATTGATCGGTTTTGGCAGCTGACAGAAACACCTCGAGTGTTTGACATACCGTGGCCTTATGGGGAATAATAAAATCATATTAATTGAGTGCAAAACTAACAAAACACCTGACGATAAGTGACAAGTCATTACAACAGACCTAAAGCTATTTTACACCTGTAACAAAATACATCTCTTGGTGTATAAAGTTTATAAATGTCGCTTTGACAAGATCACTTTCTTTTGATATGCATCTTTGTATCTGTACCAGCTAGAATAATCCAATATAACTGTACTTTAGTTTTCAAACGTCTGAAGTCAGCAGAAAAAATCCATAATGATATTAAAGTGCTTATACATGTAGTTTTCTTAGAATCCGAGAAATGTCTGTGACAGGCACAGCCAGTCTGAAAACAGAATAACCCTGGTCATGCCAAGGTATCAATTTGTTAGTTTAAATTTTAGTCTCAAACTCAAGAACTGCAAATGTTTTAAAGTGCTATCTTGTGAAGAGGAAACTGGCTATATAATATTTCCTAATTAATCCTTAAGAGCCAATATTATGCTTGCTTAAAGGCATTCGCTGTTAGCCTTCACTGTATGAATATTCATGTACAAATTAATGATATGAAACAATGAATTGTTTTTCTCTGCATTCTGTTTAGGATTTGAGCAACAATATTGTATTGGAGATTGCTCAGTTATGGCCCTTGAAGTACGATTGTGAATCAAACTCATACTACACTCGGAACTGAATCTGATCTGGCTTAACAAGGCTTTAACACATATTGTTCAATTTATTTATGTTTACTTCTATTGTAGAATACTTTTTTTTAAAAAAAAACTTGTTCTTATCCTTCCCAACGGTTCCTGTGTTGGACCAGTACTTTGCTCCGGGGAGATGTATAACATAGTTTTGGATTATGCCCAGTGTACAACAGGACACGGTGCCCCTGACTTGTGAAGGTGAAAATTATTAAGGCAGATATATCTAACGAAGGTTCCCATTCCCTGTTCTGGTGATGAAATCGAATATAAAGATATTGTAAAAACAGATAATGAGAACAGATAAGAGATGAAAATTGTTTGATGGAAGACTTTCTGTCAACTTTCGTTAAGTTTTTTTTTACAACGCATTTACATTTCAGACAGTAATGGACGCAATCGTTAGTATATATGTGTAGTATATTCCATAAATCAACATATTTGTTTATTTAACTAAAATGTAACAAATATAAGAATATGACTGATTACTTGTTTTTTATTTGAAATTTGATATTATTTCTTTTTACAGGATCCTTTTTGATCATTTCTTTAAAGAAAAAACCTAGAATGTGATAAAACATTATGAATCTTGTACAAACGGTTTTGTGGAATGATTTATTTTTAATATATGAATATTATATATTTCATTATCATTGTATTAATTATTATTACTTCAAATATATTGATTAATAGTAATACGGTCTTTTAGCTGACTTTTGGTGGAAAAATTATGTGCTACTGTCATCATCTTAAAGTCGTCGGCTTCAGCCTTCATTTATCATAAAGTTTAATGTTAATGTAACTTTTCTTCACTATTTGTCAAAGCTGTTGCTTGAAATTCATCAATATAAGTTGACCCTTGGTTTCAAGAACCACAACTCTATGTTATTTTATGCTTTAAGTTATTTATTTTTTGTTTTGTGTTTTGTCATGTTTTGACTCCTTTCCACATTTATAAGAATGTCAGATATCTTGGTAAAGATTTGTGTATAGCTCAGTTTTTCTCCCGAGGAAATCCATATTCAAGGAATCACTGCATGCATTTGTTTGGAACTTCAAACATCACTTCCCAACCCTCCAACCTGCTGATTAAAAATATTAGATAACTCTTCTTTTAATATAATGCAAAATAATGTTTTGTTGTTGTTGTTGTTGTTGTTTTTGTTGTTGTTTTTTTGTTGTTGATGTTGTTTTTCTAATAAGGAAATTTGGTTAGTTCTGCATAAAAAAAAAAATCAACACAATACTTCAGAGTCTTTTGTGTGTATCATTCTAGGTCCTCATATCAACGTATTTAAAGGAGTTAGGGTTGTAAATAGAAACCCACCTCTCCCAAACACACACTCAAACACATACACACGCAGCATAGGGGAAAACTCCCCACAAACATTCATAAAAGTAGTATATGTTATATCATTTTCATCGTTTATTGGTTTAGCTATGGGGAACCTACCCCATAATCCTGGTTTCCGTGCCTGTTTTCAATTATTGTTTTTAGCTCATTTCACTTTTTTTCTAAAGAATCTGAAGCAGCTATTCACCATTAAAATGGATTGGACATGACTAGTATACATTATATAGGTATAAAGGGATCAGATAAATGTTTGCATGTATGACACGTCCTCTTCTTTACGGTTGCAATGATACATGTAAAAAGATGTCATTTATAATGTATTGTATTTATTAACCCTTTCCCTCATATAGACTCATTTTGACGCACTCATTAGGTACCACATAAAGCCTGATCTGTAGAAAACCACAGTTAAACCTTACCAAATTTAATTACAAAATCCTCATTTTAAGACCACTGAGGAGCAGCGAACAGCATAAAACCTGATCAGCCTGCGAGTTACTCACAGGCTGATCTGGTTTTATGCTGTTCGCATAGGTCTTTTCATGGTTTCCTCTATGAGGGAAAGGGTTAATGTATCAGTACCCGGCCCAATAGGCCTGTATAACACCCATTATCATATAATAAAGTCCATATATATACTTGAGGACTTAGAAAACGCAGGCTTTGGATAAGTGTGTTTTACAACGAAAGCACTTAATATATGATTATATGCATATCCATTCATTGTAACCTTTTCATTTTCGGATGTAAAGTTTATGTGTTATTGGGTAGAATCTTAGGTATTTCGTTTCCGTCTCAAAACCCATATATTACAGGCGTGCGTTTTCAATGTCCTTAAGTATAGATGTTTTATGATAAACTAATGAAAACAGACTCAAATTCCACCAACAATACTTAGCGTTATGTACTGTAAAATCTTTTTTTATTTTTCGTTGGCATTAAATTCCGTTGATTATGTACATATTTTGTTCCGTGATGGACTCATGTTCTAAAAGGCTTGGGGTCTATATAAAGAACATGTTTTCGCGGAGATCAATATTCGTGGAATAAAACCAGACATGAAATCAACGAAAATTAGTACCCCGCGAAAATTTATGATTTCTCAGTATTACTTAAATTGAGTAATTCTTATTTATACAATAAGATATTAAAATACTTCATTTGTAATTAATTAAGGTAATTATTTATGTGATTTTATCAATGAACTTGAATGTTTTGTAAAAGAGAATGTAGAGGGCGTTTAAATCCATTCTTTAAGTATTTATTTACATAGAGTTAAGTATGGATCAATGAATGAGTACCAGGTGATTATTGGTGTTCACTTGATCGTCTTAAATTCCATACACGCATTTCAAATATACATCACCAGCGTAGCACTTCGATAGAGCTCTATCAGATGTTATATTTGTATGTTTGTTTGTTTGTTGTTGTTTATTGTTTATTTTTTTTACGAAAAACTACTGTACTATTATTTGATTTAGCTTAAGTTTCACCTACCTGTTTTCATGGGCGACACACGTGCCATTCTCACTCTACATTCTTCTCTCAAGGCCTCGAATATCTGAAGAAGCCTGTCGGGATACTTAACCTTGAGCAAATTAGGGGTTGTTACTCGCCCAGCATCAATAGTCTCATTAGTACCAGCTGTAACATTATCACTTATATCTTCTTTATGATCCATATCTGATCTATTGTGACGCTAACGTTGAACTAGTCCTCCAAAGTACTAATCACATTCAAAGGTTAAAATGTTTCATATACGATTTGCTCACATATCTCCGACCATAGAATTATTACTCCGTTTTTCTTGTATATAGATATTTTCACAATTTCTAAAATGACACACTATGACACTTCATGATAAAACAAACGTGTATGAATCCATGTGATATCACAAAACACGTCTTTGCCTTTTTAAAACTTACAATATAAACATTCTGAGATACGAATCCTATTTATTTTTATCCACGATCACTCAATTAGAAACACTGAATCCAATTCCAGTAAAAAGTTGGAGAATATTTTTATGACAGTTCTATGGGCGACTTTGTAGTGCAATGCATCACCCTTTCCTACTAATGCAAATGTATTGCATGAAAGCAGTGACTTTACTACTCGTGATACCAACAAGCTCTCCGAGAATCCTGCCAACCGAAGTGTTCCGTGTTCTCATATACTTACTCCAAAAGGTGAAAAAACCAATATTGGCATCTGATCGGCAAAAGTCGTGTAACATAAGTCTGTCTTCCGGTTTGACAGTTGGGGTTACCTCGTATAGACCCACTCGCGTCGTCACCACACAGGGAACCCACTGGCGGGTCTGTAAGTAACTTCTCTAAGCTGTTCCGTCAATTATACACTCAGACACTACGCAGTTCCGGTTACCGTCTAAATCCTTTGACAAACGCCGGAAGTGATTTCCTGTCCTTTCTCGAAAACCCTGAGAAATAATTTGATGCTTTCATTATAAAGACAAAAAACACGAGGGTTGGCATTAAGCTATGAATGATATCCTCTTATTTTCCAATATGTGTTATCATGCATTTAATATATATGCATAATTAATATATAGATATATCATCAGTATCGTGTTGCTAAGAAGTTATGCGTATCAGTCTTTTGTTGCTGCAGTCAAAATTTCGCGGTATATTTGACTTGAGTGATTTACACCGATTATAGCAACCTCCTAAAACAAAATCGTGCGATATCATTAAAGACAAACAGCATGCAAAACCGTGATCACTCTCCCATTATAAACAATACGTACATCCCACTCGATGCTTTACCTATAAATATACACCGATTAAAATATCAAATATAGTTTCACGCTCTCCGTGGGGATAGAAATGCAACGCAAGACTGCCTCGTTGAAATGGCCCGTGATGCGAACAGATGCTGGTGATATAGCTCTAAAGTTATTGATCTTAGTGAGCTTGTCTTCACGGCCATTGCTTGAAACCAAAAAAAAACAAACAATTATTTAGCGAAATGTTCAAAGGTATGTACATCGAAATGTGAAGAAGAAAATTTGATTAGTAATTTCAATGCTATTTTTATTGACGGGGGGCGGGGGGATTAAAAACAGTTTTCTCAGGAGTCATGTTGAGTTCGAGGAACATGTTTTCTGGTGACGTACTGTACATAGTATCTCAGTCGAATGCTGGCTTGCAACCACGTTTCTAATTTCTCATTATCCAAATTGCAACAGATTTTTCTTGGGGTAGGGAGGAATAGCGATTGTCCTGGTTAATGGGTTTTTTATGGTTTACTTAACAGTTTGAGAATACATAAAAATATCAGAGCTATAGCAAAACAGTAGTCGTCATACCAGTAGTCTGGTTCCGGTGTATTTGGAGTACCACAATGCATTGTATCAAGGTCAATGTTACAATGGCAGAATTCATCTTCGGTATCCGACATGAATTGTTGTTTCATATCAAAATTTTACTAAATGAGTTCAGGGCGAGCTAAATAACATTTTCGTGAACGAGTTTAGTAAAGCATGAATGAACGGACTGTGAACGAATTACTGTTTGCAATCTTACACGAAAAGAATAGTGTCAAATGATAGCTAAAAATAACTGCTTAACGTGTGTATTTCTCATACATGTTCAATATCACATCTATACAACCAAAGTAAGTTGCGTTAAATACATTTAATCCAGCTGTTTCAGTTCAACACAATATGCATAATATATAGAATATACGCACTGAGTGATATAAATCGGTTTAAGAGTTAGATGAAACGTATGAAATATAAGGAAATTTAAAATAGTCGGATAATATAGTTAGAAAATATACAAACACTAACCAACAGTTTTTTTATCAGTATTGTTATTGTTTCGAAGTAAGCATCAATTACTAATACATTTAGATTCGCTTTCGACTTCCGAAATGTAATCGTGTTTGAATAAACATGAAAATTATCACCCTTAGTACTAAGACAGAACTCAAAAATTGGAACTGTTGCTACCCTATTCAAGAATGCATATTTTCATAGGGAAACAGTAAAATGATGAAATTCACCTTTAAGCACATTTACTTAAGCATCATTTAACGCCAAGTGTGGCTGATGTAATTCGAGCCTGGTTTATAATGGTAGTTACTAGTAACGTAACCCTTTCAGCTGGAAAAGCAACTGTCTGGTGTAAAAATATAATCCAGCGGTAAGAGTTTTGTGAATACCTCCCTTTCGTTAGATAGAAATGCCACCAGACAGACTTAAAGGAAATAGAGAGATTATCCAAATATTAATATGTGGAAATCAAACAGACAAAGCTGTAGGGTTAAATAACATAGAAAACAACGGAGTCAATAGTAGTTGTAGTGATCTGTGTTCAGAATGGACTAGATTGACGCATGAATCAAGTAAAAACTAGGAGGATGACGTATAGAAACTAAACGTAAAAAAAACGTATGTTACTTTTGGTCTCTCAATATCAGATTTATTCTGTAATATAAATGATCTGATTTGGTTTCGGCTAGGGTGTAATGGTGTTGCTGTTGTTGCTGCTGCTGCTGCTGCTGCTAATGATACTATAACTACTAATTATGACCACTCTCATCATCATCATCATCAAATGTTTTTTGCAAATGTTTATCGACTGCCCTTGTGTAAATCGTCGAAAAGAACACATTCAAGGTGAGAAAATGTTAACGCGATGTTACTTTCTATTGTCACAATACGTATACACATACATTGTATATAAATGATGGTAACAGCTGACAGATGATGATAACAATATTTTATTTGTATTGAATATAGAGTAAACCTATCAAGTAAATTACCTTATACGTACAGGAGTTCCCACCATATCGATCCCATTCACAAGATTTCATTTGATTTACATTACCATGTGGACAAAATGTATTGTACTACATACATGAATTATTTTATAAATGTAGAAATTTAACTTGAAAAGGTTATGGGAAAAATCTAACCCCCCCCCCCCCCCCCCTTTTTTTTTTTTTTTTTTTTGATATGGACGACATTCTACCACCGATATCATTTCAGTTATTTTGGTTCTTTTATATTTGTGAGAAAGATATACAGTTCCTTCTCTAAAATAAGTGGCATGTTACCATATTCATAATTACATTATCCTGACGCCGGACTATCCAGTCCGAGACTGTCTGTGTAGAGTTATGCTAACGTACATCGATATTCATCAGTGTGTCCCTTGTTCAAATCCCTGGTTACGCTTGTTGTGCGACCGATCGGGAGGACTTTCTCTAGCATTCTCTAACATTCACTAGCAGCTATTGAAGCTAAAGTAATACACTACTTATATTGATATTCGATTGTCTGTATCGATCTTGCAATATTATTTCAGTTATGTCCGGGCTGTCCACATGAGACAAATGTAATACTAATTCACATCAATACCACACGATACCTCGTCATGACAACGGGGCGATCAGTTCTGGAACTACCATTATTAAAGTACCGATCCTGTGGCCTAGTGGTTAAGGTATCCGCTTCGGGAGCGGGAGGTCGAAGGTTCGATCCCCGGAAGGGGGACGTTCTGATATGGCCGGTTGCTGAGCCGCCAGCTAATTAAATAATGGTTACTTGATATCCTCCTGCCTGGCATATAGGAGGAAGCCGTGGAAGTACTTGTGAAAGCAAAGAGGTGTCTCATACGTCAAAATTGGCTGACCCTTTCAGTAGGGGTTACACTATAATAAACAAACACTTTACCTTTTTATAGGAATAAATATACCAATACCATTTAAACAAAATAAGTATATCGCGGGCGGTGATCGAACCAACAACACTACGATTACAAAACAGACAAAGTACCTGTAGCCGCTGACTAAAGAGACTTGTAAGTTAACACTCGATGATCGAACTGAAATATCATTGTGAGAAAGAAAATCGTTTTTGGAAAAGATAAGGTCAGCAGTAACATAATTATACCGTTGATTGGTGTCTGCCTATCGACGGCAAAAAGTAAACAATAATCGATTTTCTATTTGAGATCAGCGTCATGCCTGTTAAATACTTGATAATAAATCAACAGCAATGACTGCCTTACCCATTGTTTCCATACACAATTTTTATTCATGCAACCTTAAAGTTGCAAAATATTGGGATTGCAATAAATTGTTGTAATTAGTTTCTGTTCCTATATGAAGCAGTCCTCAAACAGTGGCGCTTCAACCAGGTGAAAGTCCCCTGTTATGGCAGATATGGAAACATCTGGAGGAAATGCATATACCGTAACTAGTATAAAACCTGGAGACATCTGGTTGAATCATGCAGACGCATTAACAGAGCCGCCCAGATTATATATGGGTTCGAACCGCGATGTGTCAGTTATATGACTACCTACTCGCGAAATACTAGTCCAAACCATGAACTACCGAAAGGGATTGGCGTTAGATGTAGCCTTGTTTGTTGTATATGTCGTATTTATGGTTGAATGATATACTTCATTTGACACACATACCTTAACAAAAAGTAAAGTGATATTGGAATAAATAAGAGTGACGCATAAAAAAACCCAACTCAAAATGAGTGTTACCTCTTCCTTTAAAAATCTTCACTTTGTTTTATATTTCGCGGAATATAAAGATAATTATTATAATAAACAATATACGACCAAACCATGCGTCATTACAATTAAAATAATGAAATACTTCTTATTCCAAACTGATAAAATGTTAAATAATTCTAATCCAAGCGGCAGAATTTAGTGCACTTTCGCAATAAAAAAAACAACAACAAAAAAAAAACAGTTAACTATACTGAATGCTTTCTATACATTCCCGTAAATTACCTGTGATAACAATAAAAGTCTTACCTTGATAATTCGTGTTGTATATTTCGTTAAAGTACAGATTTTTATTTTACCTAAATAATCCAAGTGTTATGCAGTATCCAATCAATAGCTGAACGAATCAGGGGATCTTTTATCTTCTCTTCACACACACAAACAAACAAAAAAAACAAACAAAAAAACCCCACCTCATTCAAATTGTATTTTAAGAACAGTGAGACACTTTTATATGATATTTTATACTCGCACACCACTATGAACACAAACTATTTATGGATCAGTGAATAGAAAAGGTACAAAAATAAAACTAGTAGTAAATTACAGTGTTTGGTCTGACTAACAATTTAAATTCATTGAAACCTGCCGGTACATAGCTATACAAATGTAGTTTATTTAGCAATATCGGAGGATGAGAGCGATGGGAATAAGTACACATCATGTTGCCTGTGATACATGTATCATAAAATGATCTGTGTCCCAAAGCCAGATCAAATCAGATCGTGTTTCTGAAAGGGCACTTTGGTTTAATGTAATATACACGGGCCTCTATATGTCTGTCTCGAAAGAGATAATGATGATAATAACTGATATCATAGATTGGTATCTATAATTTCGTGAAAGGTTAGCAATCATACATGGCTTAGATTTGGATGAAATTATTTTTAAATGAATTCAAGTGGGTTAGCAAAACTGGCAGCGATTTTAAAACATGACATCTTCCTATTTCGTGATCGTTTTTTTTTTTTTTTTTTTTTTTTTAATGAGATGTATTATCAATGGACTTCAACAGGTAATGGTTCATTAGTAACAAACATGACTGCCCGTATCAAAAGGTTGTGGGTTCAAATTTCATGAGTTTGAATGATATTCCAAGTCCTACATGGCGAAAAGTGCAGGTCTATCCTAGAAACCGTAGAGAAGGATTTGTATAAGATTTAAGAAAGAATTTTTTTCAATCGAAAATAAATAGGTTATATACTAAACTGACAGAAAATAAAACTTCTTGTATATTAAACGAATCCTTTGAAAATAAATCTCTTTCAAGGTAACATACAGTTGAACCTGTATTAACGGTCACCTGTATTTAGCGGTCAATTTTGATATTACAAACCTAGAATTGTGTTATATATTTAACCTTCATTTAACGAATACTTCTGTTAAGCGGTCACATGTTCTTGTGACCGCTTATGACAGGTTAGAATGTATTTCAATAAATGCATTTATTCCGATTCCAATTCGATACAATTATAAAGCGGATGCGTCCAATACTTCTTATCTAGGATCAAAACTTTTCTACGGAGACGTTGCCAAGTCATGAGATACAGTTGGATCTGTATTAGCAGCTACTTGCATTAAAATTTGTATATGTTTAACCTTAATTTAGTGACCATCTCTGTTAAACTGTCACTTTCTCTTGTTCCCTTGACTGAATGAGGTATTTAAAACATTATATTTTAATTTGATGCTGAAAAGCGGTTTGACTGCTGAAATTCAAGCAGCCTTTTAGCGGCTTTACGGTAAAAAAAAAATGATTCGAAAAAAAAATTGTTTGCACTATTCCTTGATATGCATATTAGGATCTCTTTTTTCAGAAATGAAGAAGAAAGAAAAACGAGAGGCATGTATAAATACATATATTTAGGCGGCAAGAGTTCCAGCACCCTTTCATCGGCCCTACGGACGATTCCTCTCCACCGGCCCCGGTGGCCAAGTGGTTAGAGTGTCCGCCCCGGAATCAGGAGGTTCTGTTAAGTCCAATTGATGTGCTATAAGGTGTTGTAGTTATTGTGTTCAGTTGTAATAATATGCTATTTTGGTGCTCCACGTATCATGTTCAGGCAAAAATAAACTGTTGAGTATTAGTATCATTAAGTTTCGTTGTTATAGCCTATTATTGTGCGATTCGTATATTATTTTCAGTTACAGTATTACCTATCGGGTGTTTTCCAAAAATTGTTGAGTGGTACTATCACTATGTTCGGTTACATTAATATGTTGTTGGGTGTTTAAATAAATTTGCTTAATGAATTGTTTAGTGCGATATAATTTTGTTCAGTTAGGTCAGTGTGTTGTGGAGTGGTACTGTTATTGTGTTCGGTTGAAGTAGTGTGCTGTTTGGTGCTATTGTCATTATATTCAGTTGTGAAACCATCCAAGTGACTGCTGACAACATTGTGCTTAGTTTAATAATGTGTTATCAAGTACTTACCGTACTGTGTTGAACTGCTTGGTGATAACGTTAATTTATTCAATTGCGATAGTGTTTTGTTGAGCTGTAAAACTATCATGCTTGGTTGGTAAAACGTGATGTTCTGTGTTAATACTGTCTTAACTAGTCCATTAAACGTTCTATGTGTATTCAACGTTGTGTTTGGTAGTTATTCAATTGTGTTAGGTTCATTCGGACATCTTCGGATCATTTCCAGAAAAAAAAATAAAAAAAAATGGCGGGACTTGACGCACATACTGTTTTCAGTTCCTAAACAATTAACTTCGTTCATCAATAAATCGCAAATACTATCTGGTGTATTTTCATGCCCCCGAGATCTGTGATCGGGGGGCATATTGTTTTTGCCTTGTCTGTTTGTTGGTTGGTTTATCTGCAACTTTAACATTGGCCATAACTTGAAAACTATCAAAAGTATTGAATTTGAAACTTCAAATATGAATAGAGTGCCACTAGGTGAAGTGCAGTGACTAAGAATCATAACGCTACTTGGTCCAATTTTTTAATTATCTCCCTTTTAATTTTTAATTTTCAATTTTTGTTCAGAGCATAACTCATGAAATATTCAAGGTATTATTGACTTGATACTTAGAATATAAATAGATGGTGATATTGGGAAGTGCAATAACCAAGAAGCATAATTCTACCTTGGTTCATTTTCGAATTATCTCCCATTTTTAAAATGATTTTCTGTCCAGATAAGAGCTTATTTACTAAATACTTGAAAAATTATACACGGTATTGACTTGAAACTTCATATATAAGCAGATGACAACTAGGAAAAGTGTAGAGACCAAGAACCATAACTCTACCTAATTGTTTTTTTTTATTATTTCCCTTTATTTTATTTTTCCCCACTTTTTTGTTGGAAGCATACCTCATAAACTATAAACTTAAGATATTGTTTTGAAACTTAAAATATAAACAGATAGTGAGAAATAGAAGGGTTATAATAATGGAACAGAAATCTGTCAGGTTCTTTTTTTAATTATCTCCATTTATTTATTTATTTTAATTTATTTATTTATTTATTTATTTATTATCGTAAGCATTACTTCATTACTATATGGAATAAAGTCTGTATACTCCACTCATGAATGGCTTTCAACGGGCATCAGTTATTTAACATCTGACCAGCTCAGACGGGGGCATAGTGTTTTTCGAACACATCTTGTTTTCTATTTGAAATACAGCAATATGTTTATGTTTCATCCATATTTACATACAAAAAATCGATACTCTAAAAATGATCCAAAGAAAATATTTAGAATGTGAAACATATTTTATGAGAGATGACCAACCGGACATAGTATCAAATTGAACAAACACATCTTAATGACCAAACATATGAATATCATTACTGAATAGATTATTATTTTAACAAACATATTGACAGCTCAACCCAACAGCTCTTTTCCTTACTGCTCAACATGACAGCTGCACTGAACACCATATAGTATCAACTGAAAATAATGACACTATACCTAGTATAATGCTATCTTAACTGAGGATAATGATCTAAGCACCGAATAGCATATTATCAGAAGACAGCATAACCCTGTGCACCGAGCATATTACCATTTATCTTAACATAATTACAGTACCACTAAATCCAACATTATTTTAACTGAACATAATGATGACTATAGCACCAAACACCATGTCGTTCAAAATGAATACAATGAAAGTATCACTAATTTATATACAACATCAGCTGAACATAATGATGGAATCATACAGCAGTTTATTTTCATGACTGAATATAATGAATAAAACAACGAGCAGAATAGTATTATAACTGAAAATATCTGTCATGCCCAACATTATATTGGTTTGACTTTAAGGACTAAACATAACAATAATAGCACCTAACAACACATTG
The DNA here is from genome assembly GCA_021229015.1 of Solen grandis. NCBI lineage: Eukaryota > Metazoa > Mollusca > Bivalvia > Adapedonta > Solenidae > Solen > Solen grandis. Next base: position 34,055,990 of record CM037781.1, on the reverse strand, counting down.
CCTTGACGGAAGAAAACGTTACCAGACTTAACACAACGCTTCAATAACTGGAGACAATGGATTTACCGCCCAACACATTGCATCTCTGACTCAGCATAACTCTAGTTGACTCAGCATTTCGGTTGTTCTCAACAAAAGACAGTTTCGGCGTTCCATACTGATCCTCTGTAATTATTACTTTGGCATGGAATGATGGTACGATGCGATGCGGTGTGTTTCAGGGGAGTGCGATGCGGTATGATGCGGTGTTTTAGTTGTATTGTGGTATAATAATGTATGGTATTAAATTATAGAATTGTATGGAAGGCATGGTTTTGTGTGGTGTGGCAACGAATAAAATAACACGGCATAGCATCATATCATATTATATATCATAGAACAAAATTGCATAGCATAAGCATAGACTAGCTTAGCATGGCAAAAAAATAACAAAGTATAGCTTAGAAAAGCATAACAGAGTAATGCCTAGAGTAAGTATCTAGATGATAGTTTAAAAGATCATTCGTCAGAAGTAATTACCTACCCTACGTTTATAAATGAGGAATTTTACTGAAATTAAAATACCGCATATTGAATAAATTAAAAAGAATCATTTAGATATTTACGAACGTCTTAAATTAGAAATAGTACGCACATATTTAGAAATTATAATAACTTTTAATTGCTTTTGCGTGTTTCTGATATGATATATTTACTACTTAGATCCGTGTTATGAGTATTTATGATCTTATTTTACCATTGGTTCTTTATGCGTAGATCCAGTAATTGATCGCATGGGGTTTGAGTTCCGGAACTACAATGAATGTACCGGAACCTCAAGTTGAAACCCTCCCTTTTAGTATTTTGTAATTAGGCCTGTCGGCTAACTCACTCTGTATCTAGGATTAAATTGGAATATCGAGGACATGATTTTACTAAATTCTGATTGAGGCGTAGATTGGGGTGGGGGATACGGGAATTTTGTTCACATTCCCCTGTGCGGACATGTTCATTGTTAAAAATGCAATTAATTTAAATATTATTTTATTTCCAGGTCAACAATATAATTGAAATCAAAATGAAGCAAAAGCGTATCCGATAACTCATGATTAAAAACACGACTTTATGTTATTCAGAAGGTAAAAGAAACAGAAACACTCCCCCCCCCACACACACACTCTCTCTCTCCTTTCTCTTGCCACAACTTTGCCATATTGTTTTATTATTTTAAATTAATTAATTATCTTACTGAACTTTGAGTGTTTTCTTTCCTGTTCCTCCTTCTCTTCATTTTTTTCAAATTCTCTTAACCTTTATTTCTTTGTTTCTCACTGTCTCTCTTTCAAATTCTAAGTGACATTAAGTATATTCTTTTCTCCCTATACCCCCCTCCCCCTTTGTAATTTAATGCCGTTTTCCTAATCTTCTTTTGTAATTTTTTTTTTTTTTTTCCCCCCCCCCCCCCTCTCTCTCTCTCTCTCCCCCCCCCTCTCTCTCTCTCTCTATGTATGCAGGTGGATTACTGGCACCATTCAATTCCGTGCCCTTAAATAAACCTACCTTCAGTCGATTACATTGCATTTACAAAACCCACTTTAAACACCTTTCTTCCTGACCACAAAGTCTTGCAGTTTTTCTGCTATGTTTCAGTGCAGCGATTTTACTTCATGTACACACGTCGTGTACTTTTTACCTTTTTGTACTCTGATCTAATTAAATTAATTGCGTATATCTGAGTACAATGGGTGTCGATCAAAAGAGTGGTACATAACATAGACTCTAGTAATTATAAGCTGCTCATTTGCTTAACGCGTGCTGACATCCTTCAAAACAAATGAGGATTTACCAGGTGTAAGAAGTGGTCTGTTAATTTGATTATATGCTTAACCTGTAAGTAAGCTAGGCTCATTTCTCCCCGTGCTTCACGCCACATGTATAAGTTGTTTTTTGTTGCATTTTTGTTGTTGTTGTTTTTTGTTTTTTGTTTGTTTTTTGTTTGTTTTTTAAATAGAACATTATCTTAATTTTCACGAATGATCAATCAAAACATACTTGTAATTAAAATAGTTGTAATTTATTCGCATTTCTTTTTCTGTACATCAATCTAGTACCCTTGAAAAGGAAAGGAAATTATTAACTGATCTGATTTATTTTACGTAAAGTTGGAAACAAGATATTGCAGCTTAAACTAATCATTTTGGAGCGGGAGGTCGTGGGTTTGATCCCAGGCCGCGACATACCAAAGTCGTAAAAATTGTACTGGTATAGCTTCGCTGCTTGGCGCTCAGCATATATGGGTAGTTCCAGGACTGGTTGGTCCGGTGTCAGGATAATGTAAATGGGTGTGGTATCATGCCACATGTCTACGACGTGATACTGCAGTGTGGCAGCAATTTATCTGTCTCAAATAGACATCATCTCCAAATGACTGAAATGTCGGTGGGACATTAAACCCAACAAACAAACAAACTAACAAATCATTCTCGGCGGTCCCTCGGTTGGACAAGTACTCAGCATCTGGAAAGTCAATGAAAAACCATTACTTATAATGGAGTGCGAACATAGAACCACAGTGACTGGGTTTACAGTGATGTACGTTACCAAAGGACCATGTCGACTTTGAATTTCTGATTGCGGCTTTTACTTCGCTATTAAGTTCACAAAAGACATAAAATATACTTTTTAATTTTCTATTCAGCTTTTTTTTCTTTTTTATTTTATTTCATTTGACTTTCAAATAAAGTTTGTCATTATGGTAAACCATAAAAATAATGATGAATTAAAGTAAGTAAGTAATATATTTTTAGGGACATGTGCATATATTACATATACCCAGTTTTAGTGACAATATAATATAATCATATATGTAATATGGTGGCATATTTCTGCCAGCCAACCTGCCAGATTACATATTCACTTATGTTAACTGGATATCATGTTTTTTTTCCAGATAATTATGTGAAAAAATGCTTGTTATCTACATAATTTAACTAACTTGAAAAAAGGCGAGACATCTAGATATCTTAAGTCACTGTGAATATATGTCTGGCAGTAGTGGGTACTTACAGGCAGTTTTGACCTGTTAAGATACCTAAGAGGATAACACGGAAGTTTTCTACTTGCCAGATACAAACTGAATATATGACATTTTTTAGGAAAGTTTCGACATAGCTAACTGGATAAGTGGCCTGGCAGAAATTTGCCACCGTAATTTAAGTTTTCAGTACAATGTCCAGTGAGCCTATATGTCACCTAAACAAAGACTGTTAAAAGTATGACATAATATATCCAAGTCAAGTCAATATGTTTGTGTTATAAAGACTGTATTCTTTAAAAAAAAAATATACACATTTAATGATGGCTCAACTTAAAGATAATTATAGTTCACTTGTAATATAAGAGATGTCTAGAGTGTAATAAGATAATTTAATACTTAAATGTATCACAGTCCAGTGGTTTTACAATACTTATAAATGAAATCTTTATATTTATAAAACATTTGCTTGAAGTCCATATAAATCTATGAAATTAAGACAATTTTCTATTTTTTAAAGCTAGTTTAAAGACTCTTGCAACTTTTCTTTCAAGACCATGAATCAATTTAAATGAATTATACTAATTCACCGTTGGAAAAATTAAACGAATTAACTTGTGAAAACTAATGTGATTTATTTTGGGCGTTGGTCACCAAGGTCTAGTGGTGCCAATTATAAGGTAAAGCTCTTACTTGTCAACCGTGAAAAAAATCATTCGTGCTTGCTATTTTATTGTTTGTTCTATTTATAGGAACGGTTTGTACAGCAAGATAGGGAACTCTGTTTCGAATAACGTGACCGTGTATAACGATGTAAGATTTATCTCCTCTTGACTTTATGAGCGTGTCAAAAGTCCAATCGATTTGTCTTCAATCAATTGTTTGTTTGTTGGGTTTACGTCCCAACGTCAGTATTTCATTCATTTGGAGAAAATGTCTGCTTAAGACAGAATATAGTGCTGCCAAACTGTTATGTCCTGACATCGGGCCAACCAGTCCCGGAACTAGCTTTATACGCTGAGCGTCAAGCAAGGGAGCTATAACGAGTATCATTTTCTTACGAATTTGGTATGTCGCGACCGGGGATCGAACCAACGATCTCCATCTTCCGAGGCGGACGCTCTAAACACTCGGCTACCGAGGACGGTTTCAGTCATTGGATTTCGACTGTATGAGACACAACTTAGAAGAGCTACATTCAGCGAGTTCACACCATGCGAGGTGATATGTTACCACAATACAGTCTAATGACACGATAACATACCACACCACGGTGATATGATACCACGTCCAGTCACACTTTTTTGACATCAACCCAACCAGTCTTGAAACTAACCTTATATGACAAGCTATAAAATAACCATGCAAGTGACAGGGTATCATAATATCGCGGACACATCTCGAAGTTTTGAAGCCGATCCTCTAATTTTCATAACAAATGAAACAAAATAATGATTATACATTAGTCTATGTAACTTCTTTCGCCACGCTACGGAAGATGTCACCTAGTGAAAAATAATGCAAGTCATGAAGTCATGCCAAGGGCGTTAGTAAACCTAACCCATTCCCATTTATCCGTCTACCTCCCCCGCAAACATTACTCAATGTTTGTAATTAAGTATGTAATTTTTGTTTGAAGATTTATTCACAAGACGAATAAACATAATTATACTACTACTCTAATTTTATTCATCCAGGTACATGTAATACGACATGGTAGATAGACATATAAACAGTATTATAAACTTAAGTTAGATTTTATCAAAAGAGAAGTGAAGGGGTGGCGGTGAGGTGGTAAGTAACATCCTGTTTTTTTTTTATAACATTATAGCAAATGTTTTATACCAATTATATTTTAAAGATGATGTAATTGAATAAATGTATAGCGGGTATTTGTTTGATTTGAGTGAATATGGAATATATCTTATCGAGAAGTGATTCAATTTCATGAGCATCACTTCGAGATGATATATATTATCTTATTTTATCTTATATTCCATAATCACTAAAAACAAACAAATTGTCCTTTTATTGTATGCTTACTGCTTCTACATGCCCATATACATTCACTTTATTTGTAAAAACTTGTCCCGGGTAGATATTTATCATTTAAACTGTGGGATTTTAACACTCAATTACAGACGCAAAACATTGACTCACTTATTTACGAACAGATTTCGAATTGTCCTTTTGAAAGTATTTTAAAAGCACTTATGGTATTTGATAATGAAATCTTAATAAGTCATTTGCTTTGAAACGAGCCATTTAACAAACTATATTTTCACAGATGTTCAAACTATTATAATGTTAAATGAAAAGTTAGTGAGCAATAAAGATGGATATCTCGGGCAGGAATGCAAACCAGAACTCGCGGTTTCTTAAGGCAAAGGTATATATAACTCACCGTTGCTGGTTTTTATCGCTTTTTTATCAACTTGCTTGAATAGAATCTTTTAATCAAAGTGTTCACCCTTGCTGATATCAGCGGCTGAAAAATAAGAAAACGAAACACTATAATTAAAGACGCGCAAACCAATGTTATATTCCCAATGGGCTTTATGGGGAATTAGAGAACATTCAACCTTAAACTTAATATCACTCCCAATAAAGCTTGTTGTAAATAAAAATAGTGTGCACATCTTTTAAGATCGTGTTCCGTGCAGGAAGATAATATTATACAAGTAAGCTTGACTTCTTATTTCAAACATGGAACGGTTTTGTTTACTTCTTTCGATTGAACGAAAATAAGGCAGTTATTGTCAGAAAATCTGAAAAACGGGAGCAACAAGCAGCGGACGTGTAATCTCTCGAAATGACGTTAAATAATGCAATGACTGTGTCGTTCAGACGGATGTTAATTCCACACTTAGATGATACATCTTACGTAGGCGGTTTGACATATAGTTTGCCATTGTTCTGCATTTTATTCTGATCAGACAGATAATCATATGGAAGCTTAAGTTCTCTGTTTACTAAGTAAAGGAGGAAATAACCATTGTAAATCTTGATTTGTACGTTGGCATTAGGTACTAAGACACGGAGGTAGATTACATTAGCAGAAACAGACTTATCATTTATTCATGGTCTAAAATATTAACCACTATTTACAGCTGTACATTATTTGATATTCTTGTTTTCGTTATCTTTTTAATCCACATATAAATTAGAACAAACTTAAAGAAATGATGGGGAAGCCGTGGCCGAGCGGTTACAGTCGTGGACTACAAATCTCTCAGCCTCTCACCGCTGTGGGTTCGAATCCCGGTAGGGACTTTGGATTTTTCATGTAATGAAGTTCAATAGTTGAAACCATGTGACCATGTGCGGTAGGTCGGTAGTTCTACCCGGATGCCTCAGTACTTTCGGGGTCTTCCTCCTCTTGTTATTAGCTGGACGTTGCTATGACTGAAATACTGTCGAAGCGACGGTAAACTAAAAAAAATCAATCAAATCATATTTATAAATATCATTTATTTATTGTTCGAAAATTATTATGGATAAGAGTTAGAAACTAGAGAAATTAAATAGATAAATATCTCTCCACACACACACATACTCTCTCTCTCTCTCTCTCTCATTCATGTGTGTGCTTGTCTTCGAGCCCGAGCAGGTAAAGCCGCTGAAACACACACACACACACACACACACGCACACGCGCACGCACGCGCACACACGCGCGCACGCAGGCACACACACACACACACGCACACGCACACACACACAGCACGCACGCACACGCACACAAACACACGCACACACACGCACGCACGCACGCGCACACACACGCACGCACGCACGCACGCACGCACGCACGCACACACACGCACGCACACACACACACACACACACAAAACAAAAACAAAAATACTCTTACTTTGCAAACCATGTTCCTATAATTCTTTTTTACGTTATACGGCGACATGATGTTAGCACAATCATATTACTGTTACATACAAATTTAACGGTTTACAAGTTTACAGTATGCAGACGACACTGTGCGAACTTCCGGTGTAAGTTGCAAGTGCACCAAAAGTTACAGCCCGGAAAAAGAACTTTGATTGTATACATTTAAAATTGAGTAATTTGTGTCAACAAGGTACTAGATTGATGGTTTAAAGATAACAAGGAACTTGGGACACTTAAAACTGCATACACAACAGATTTATATTCGTTAATTTTTCGTTAAATCGCTTGTTTTCTTGTGTATTGGCAAATGTAGCGAAACATTTATTTGGATTAAACCAGTCCGTTTAAAAAAGCAGGGCTATTAATGTCTAAAATTAAAGATGTTTGATGATTTTAACTTAAAATTGACTCGTTCCGAACCCTGGAGTACTTCATTTTGGTTGGTTGAAAGTAGGTCGTGAGAATAAATGTTCCATCTTTTATCTTTTGTTTGGTATGTGTAATTCTTAAAAAAAAAAAAAGTTTTCTGATAGCTACATTTATAATGAAGTATATACATTGTAAGATTAGAAGACTCGAGTGATCAAGGATTCTGAAGGAAAAAGTGCCTCCATCAGCAAGACATTCTAATTTCCACATTTATTTTAAATACATACGACAATGTACGATCAAGTTACCAAAATGTTACGAAGTTTGACATAGTCTACATTTGTTTCACTTGTATATCATATTACCAATGTATTTGACTATAGTAATGTGAACATATAATTATAATATAAATCTCATCTTCGGTGAATAAAAAGCAATATCCATGAATTGTAATTATATATTTCACCGTGCAAGATAATATATCATTATGCCTGAATGCTTCCGCGCACCGGGTACGTCACACTACGCTTCTTTAACCACTGCAACCACACAAGTCACGTGATAATAGTTTAAACCATGTGACCAAAATGGCCATAACGAATTGGTAAATTAACCACATCATCTTTTCCTTCCAAAATTTGTTGAAAACACCCTATCTGCTTTGTTGTAACACAACGTTCGATTGAATTCTCTCGCACAATCGAAATTCAGTCGCCGCTCACTTTCACAAGCCATCAGCATTGTTGTCTAGTTACCAGTGTAGCAGTAAAAATACACTCATAATTCTATAAATTAATGTTATTCTTTTTTTTTTTACTTTTTTCATTATCATGAATGTTATTTTCGTGAACTATAACGAAACTGATATGATGTATTCAAAACTAAAATCAAAATTGAAAAAAAGTAAATCCGGCCTATATCAGCCGAATCTATACTTGTGGCAAAAGTGGTTATCGACAACTGTAAGGGGAGGTAACTACTGCGGTAGAGTTTGGAATGAGTCATGAACCATGTGTCACGTCGCGCCGAAAAAAAAAAAAGGCAGCCTAAAGGACAGCTTTATCCCCACCGCACAATGGCGACCAGAGTGGAGGGAGTGGTATACCAATATAATTTATTGATGAAACATCTGCAATCACGACATCCAAGGTTCAGCCATTTCACCCTTGACACAATCCAAGGTTTAAACATTTGAAATATTTGATGGTGACCTTAACCTTCATTTGTGACTTGGAGCGGCAGTGGGTTTCACGAGGATTATGTTCTGCACATTGTCTTACTGAGGTGGACATTTTACCAAATATTTATGTGTGTATTCTAAAGTTTAAAGGATACAGGATATATGAAGTGGACATGAAATTCAAGGTTTAAATTGGTTCTGTAGGCTTACAATTTGTGAAGGAGATATTGAGAGAACGGTCGAAATTGTGACCATTACCGTAAGCTAGACTTGTTCGGACACGTGTTCTGCACATTTTCTAATTGAGGTGAACACTTGGTTAAATATAAATGGCCTGGACCTTGGTTTTGCACATCGTCTCACTGGGGTGAACATTTGACAAAAGCTTAATGAAATTTCTTCCAGGGGTAAAGGAGATATGGAGCGGACAAAATTAAAGGTTCAAACTATTGACATTCATTTTT
>CM037781.1:33996958-34046958 GCA_021229015.1 Solen grandis | reverse complement strand
ATAACAATATGAACATACTTAAATCATTGTATAACTTTGAAGGTCACAGCTACCCATCTATATGTATCAAATTAAAATACACCAATTTTACATGTTTGCTTAGTTTTAACGCCACTTTCCTTTTTTTATAAAAAAGGTGTTATTATGTGTATAAATTACTTTCATGTTTAAGTGGTATAAATGCACAATTGCTAAAATTAATTTAATATAAATATAAAACATGATACTATATGTCTATCTGAATGGTCTCATAAGTATAAGTACTGTCAATTGCAACACCGTCCCCCATTTGATGACAACAACAGCCTTCACTGATTTTTTTTTACTAAGAACTTATGATAGCCATTAGTTTCCTTTAATGTTTTAATTGTGTTTTTAGATGTCATTGATTCAAAATCTTATTTCCAATGCCCGGCAATTTATCAAAGTCGGCACACATCAGGTCAAACCTTTGACTGAAAGTAGGGGGTGAAATTAACACAGATTTAAATAAAGAAGGAGTAACTTTAATAGATCATGCCAGATTCAAGATCTGTCAAGTATCTGTTAGAGTGAAACATAATAAAAAGTATAACGATTATAATGAATTATTTATTTTTCTTCTTATTCTTCTTCTAAATTTCAAAGGATGATTGGATATATCATCATACATGACGGTATGGTAGAATAACTGCTATGAAAAAGTATTCTATGTTTGGGGCATTCTTTTAAAATGAGTTTATCGTAATTTGTATTATCTAATATTATTGTAATGTGTTATTTTATTATGATGGTTACTATCATCAAAACAATTGTTATTATTTATAATCAATTTGTAATTCAATTCAATTATAATTCAATTTGTCCTTCCATTCTTTACACAACTTGAATTAAATTCCATTTTTTTCATTATCGTTTAATTATACACAATTTTATGTTTTTTTTATTATTTTTATTGATCTCTAACTCATCTCTAACATCATGATATATATATATAGTAAAATAATGATGTCATTATGATGAGTTTTGATATTTGTTCGGTGCGGGAAATACAAAAATTGTTTTCATTTTTTAATATTTAGATTTTAGAAAATATATTAAGGTATTGTCATTATCTTTTAATTGCTTTTTTCAAATTCCAGCGTTAAACATTGTATGTTACAAGCTTCCGTATTTTCGACGTAAAGAAACGTGCCATTTTCGCTTGTGTATAATGTTGTGACATCAAATCCTGTACTTCGTACAATTTTCTTATTTTATTATGGTTGCAAGGAATAACAAGAATGATTATTGCTTTTATAATCATAATGATAATCGTAATAATACTATTATTATTATCATTATTTTTACCAATTTGCTTATTATAATCGTTATTTCTTTTTTAATCTAATTTCTATTCTGAAACACTTGCTCTTCCTTATTTGTGACGTAACGTCATGTGCCAATTTGGCGCACTTCCAATTTTTAAACGTAATATTCTGTTTTACGTCATTTCACGTATACATTAATTATTTTATTAATGATAAGAGAAGTATCTTATTATTATTATAATCACAACGACAATAATAATAATGAAATATCAATAAGTTATATTATTTTATTATTATTGTTATTATTTTTAGTATTTATTTACTTACTGTTATTATCATTATATTTTTATCATTATGATTATTTTTATTTTAAATTATCATAACCAGTCTGTAACATTTATCATGCCTGGGCATATTTGATACTTTTCTAACATTTATTTATCTTAATTCTGGAGGAAATGTTAAAGTTATCTCATCGTTTATTATAGGGTTATTTAATTATCAATCTGACACACTGTATATTATATTATATTACATTATATTATTTCTTTGGTGTTCTTTTATCGTTATGACGTCATATCCAACACAAGGTCATTTCCTGCATAACATCATTATCTTATTATGTTTGCAGGAATTTCAAATGTGTACTGTTGTCAATAAGTGTCGATCTTTTAAAAAAGGTCTATGACAGGAACGTTGATTGAAAAGTTTTAAACTGCAATGATGATTTTTTTACAGTCGATTGACCGGAAAATATGGAGCCTGAAAGCCTGCAAAAAATCTTAAAATTCTCTGAACATTTTATAAGGACATAACTTGACAATCCCATGTAACTATTCACGTGTTTGGCTACCTGTCACTTCTTACATATAAGATTGTGTGCTCTAAGGGTACCACTTGCTTGGGGCACAGTGTGTGTAATATTTGGTCCTGAGACTTGGGGATTCGGCATTTTTGGACCTCTAGCTTTAAATGCCGAACTGTTCATTAAAGTGTTTCATACTAATGTTCCAATAGCACTGTATCAATATACAAACATTACTCACTTAGTTTATAAACCTATGGTCAGATTACTGTTGACCAACTCAGAAGATACGGATGAAAACAATAAAGACATACGTCCACATCTTTACATCAAGAACAGTTTGCCTCTGTTAACGAGGCTGAGAAATCAGTTGCCCATCAACTAGAACAAACATGTGCCCTCTATCTGTGTTATAAGCTGCCGGAATGGAAACAAAGTGTCTAAATAAAAATATTCAACGGATATGATTTTGTTCTATGACTGGGTAAACATGAGAACTGGGTACAGTATAGTTACCACTGACACAGTGCATGATTACCTCTGGAAACGTCATCTGACGTGTGCTGGCAGATCGCAGCGCCCTTAATCAGCTGCGAAGTCACTTTCAGTAACAGCCTGAATCAGTTCTTGTGAGACTGCTTGAGTTACATTTACCACGGGCGCCATACAATACGTATGTCTATGATTTCACGTAAAGTTTATTCCTGGGTATCTTGAATGGTTTGTGGAACAGACTGTCGAGGGTTTGCCGTAGCTTCGGTCATAACGATGACCTTACCTTCTTCCCACCCACTGCGATGGCAGAGCAACCTGATGTGCGACTTCTGGTCTCCGTCTCCTCACCCAATTTGGCTTAGCTCACTCCCTCGACACCCTTGTAGTTATAGGCACTTTTGGCATTTTCCATAAATTCATGCTTACTTTGACACTAATGAGAAAAAAAGGTATATGCTTTGAATGGAAATATAATTGACAGCATGCTACATTATGGCATGGCAAAAGATTATAAATAGGATTTATTTACCAAAGCCACGTTGAAATGAAATACAAGTAGCAAAATTACAAGGCATGTTACCTTGGTAAATCGTGTTTAGAGAAAAACCCGGCATGACTGAATATACTGTTAGAAATGTGTCATGCGGTTTCGAAACCTGGTCTAGAATGGCGTCCCTGTTTAACACATATTGACGTTACGTCATTACGACATTGTTGCTATGTTACGTTATTATTATTATTCCTCCTGATGATCGTTTATTGTGAAACCGGTTTAGGACAAATAAACCTTATCTATAGGCTTGCCATTACTTATAGTCCCTCTATATATACACATGTATATATATTTGTAATAACCTCCTTATGGGAAGTAAATATTCCATGCAATATCATGATGATTTTACAGTAGTATATAGAGGATACAGCATCTTTTTATGTTCCAGAATGAAATGATACATTGATCTTTCACCAAAACAAACATTTGTTTTCTTTTTATTTAATGCTTTAAAGGTCAGAAAATAACTGTGTTATTAACAAAAGACAAAAATTTGCGGGATTACCTCGCATGCGAGACGTTATTCAAGACGTCATTTTTTGCGTAAAACCCAGTACATATGAAGCTCCGATCAGTTCATAACGTAAAGTCGGGTTCAAGTTCCAGAGAAAAAAATCATGGAAATAGTAATGTTTACTGTTTCAAGCAGTGAACTTACCATTTTTATTAACTGATATTTCCCTATAATCCACCGAAAAGCATTAAACAAAAATTGGTCATCGTTCTTTTTTTTTTTTATTTTTTTTTTTTTTTTGGGGGGGGGGGAGTCCCCCATTTGATTGACAGAATCATATGGGTCATTGTTTACATGGGTTTTCACATTTGCTACCATATTCTCTTTGATCTTCGAGTTTGATGCCCATGGACCTTACTTATCAGCAGAATGCGTCCTTCCATCTTTAAGATAAAGTCCCTGTAATGGTTTCGCTACGTCTTGGGCTACTTAAACTATACCAAGAATACCAATGAAACATTAGAAAACCTTGGTGATCTACGTGAAAGACCATGAGGTCCGAAATGAAGCAGAACCATTACAGGGACTTTACCTTGAATTCCCTGGCTCACCTGGCACATGCTTTATGTGTTTCCGGTAAGACTTATTAAACTCCGAATAAATCACCATGAATTTTCTGTGTGTCGTCTCCGAACTTAACCATTGTGACAATGTAAAATCTGATGTCTGCCATTTATAACTTAAGAGGATGTGACGACATCATATACATGTAGATTTAGCCCCAAAGAATGTTATGATACTCTTGCATTTCCTGTTACTTTAGTTTCGTAAAATTACGTGCAGTGGCTTTATATGACAGTTTTCAGTTTCAGTTTGAGACCCTTCGTAGATTTATCCTAAAGTATTTTTAATTTAGATTTGGTACTCCCGGAAGTACTTTTTTAATGACCTGCTAGACGTACAGTATTTCAATGAGACAAAAAAGTAATCTAGTGGAATACCGATTTTAAGAATGATAAAATCGACAAGCATGTTTTGTTCATGAGCAGTCTTTGCGTTAGTTACAAGAAAAAAAAGTTTTGATTTTACATGCTTTTTGTTGTACATTTTTTAAATTTTAGACTTAAGCTGGGCACTGTGAAATCATTAATTTTCGCTGGACACTAATATTTGTATATTTCTTGGTGGCTTTTATCCATGAATATTAATCCCCACGAAATCTCGTTAGACCTCACGTTTACTAGAACATATATCCAAGAATAAATGTACCCACGATATACCCTTAGGTACATAATCAACTAAATTTAATGTCAGCGAAAATTAATAATTTTTGAGTATTAAGCACTTGTCTAAAATAGTTTACCAAATATCATAAACTATGGATAGGTGGGTCGGGAGGTTATCCTGTGAAGATCTCTTTCTTGCAATATCTGTTATTATTGGGATGAGTTAGGGTATCACAGCATGCTTAAATTATTATGTTTTAAATTTAATTTATTAGAAACCATAAATAAATGAATTAAATATAATTTCACTTAGATTGGTTTTCAAAATGAGCGAGTAAACAGACATTAAGTCATAGACCAAAACCAAATTGATAATCGGTTCCTGCCATGAATTTATAGTTCAAAGGATTTACATATTGTAAAAGTTTTACTTGTAATATTTAAGAGGCAAAGTCATAGCTTTGCATAACTGAATGTGTACGGTCGGGTTCCAGTGGTTTGACACCCGTGGGGAATTAAGCCTATTTAACCCTTTCCCTCATATAGACTCATTTTGACGCACTCAATAGGTACCACATAAAGCCTGATCTGCATAAAACCACAGTTAAACCTTACCAAATTTAATTATAAAGTCCTCATTTCCAGACCACTGAAAAGCAGCGAACAGCATAAAACCTGATCAGCCTGCGAGTTACTCGCAGGCTGATCTGGTTTTATGTTGTTCGCATAGGTCTTTTCATGGTTTCCTCTATGAGGGAAAGGTTTAAAAGGCCGTCGGTAAATTCTTGTTAGTTTTAATGCTTTCATTTCGATGGAAAAACATTGACATGTATTTTCAAGCAGCAAGTAAATTATTGGACGTTAGACCGGGCGTGAAACATAACGTACATAACTTTAACACTACAATATTGATATACAGGGCTCTCACCCATATCTTAACTTAGCACTTAAGGTTATGGTTTTGAATTAGATTTTAATTAATTTTTCATGTGTGTTTGAAATAAACGCGAGACTGACATAAAAAATTTAAACTTACGTAATGGAAAATGATATCGATCGGCTTCAGTACAGTACATTTTTATGTGCTTCAATTCACATTTGTAAGATTATGTGCTGTGCTGAATTATACTTTTTTCTGTTTATTGCATAACTGTACCAATCTTCGATCGAAATCACTTTTATTTTTCTAACACTGAAAATGGCCAACAGTAATAAATTTGCATGTCCCTAAAGCTATAAATATTTTACGCTCTTCAGCATCGTCATATCGATCAATTACGAAATAAGACATACAATTTCCTAAATGAGTTACAGTACAGAAAGAGAGGATTTATATTTGCTTTATGTTATATTATCATCTCAGAGCCGTCGATACTTTGCCAAATTATAAAGTGGCGATTTCGATTTTTTTCTCATATGATAAGAAGCATCAGCGTCTTATCCCAGCAGAATCTTTATGGACCTTTATGGATCTATGAAACTTTACAATTTGAGATGGTGATCGTCTGAGTTATTTGGGGAGACAACTCATGGAAGCAGTACTGATAAGCCAACAATTATAGAATATATGACTAAAACGTATCTATTTTGCCTTAATTCTCAGTTAGAGGAGTAACCATGGGTGTTTAAGAATGTTAATAATAGTGAAGATAAACTGTTAGCCTAAACCACTACCTCAGTACCACTACCTCAGTACTACTACCTCAGGTGATTTAACCTTATTACACTTAACAGGTATTAAAAGAAAGGAGATAAAAGAAAGGAGAGAAAGAACAAAAATATGTTGGTATGATAAATATGCATACACTGGGTATGCCTTTGCTTCCACGTGCCATCACTGCGACTTCAACACATGAAACTCAAACGCGAACATGTGTGGCAACGGCTAACTCTAGACTGTATTCAAGGTCAATGCGTCTACACGAATGGCGGCAAAAATAGGTTAAGTACTGAAATGCCTCTCGAAATCAGGGAAAGAAAAAAAAACATATTAAAATAACGGGTGGATGTGTGTTTAAAATGAGCAATGGGCACTTTTGAAAGATGATATATCTTTGAAAATTGACGGAATGACGTGGTAGTGACATTTTGTCGTTATTTCAACAAACCAAAGGATTTCAGGGCGAACATTCGGCAGACTTATGGCTTGTTGTGTTCGAGCCTTGCGACGTACACGCGATTGAGATGTACAAGTATACCTAATATTTATATAGTATGACTTATTAATTAAAAAATCGCTATCGTGTATGCATGCATATATAAAATTTGGGAAAGTGTTCGATTTACTGGGGCAGCCCTGGTAAGCTCTAATTCCAGCGGTTAAGCAGGTTTACGTAACGCTTACCTTTTTCGAGTTCATCGAAAGAGGCAAAGGTTATGTGACACTAAAAACTCGACACGTTTTTTTTTGTGTGTGTGTTTTTGTTTTTTTCTGTAACTCTAGTAATTAGTTGTGAGTCAGATAAACTTGCCCGCCGGCAGTCTTTTAGTGCCTTGAGCCAAAGACGTATTCAACAAAGATAGGAAACTCCTATGACATACAGAGGAAAACACTATTTTGTCACGCGGCAGGTCACTGAATTTTTTAAACTTTTAGAAATATATGGAAAATCACAGAGAAAAAAATACTTTCTTATATTCCCAATCTGCATAAAATTTGGCCAGGATGTTTGTCTACATGATATCTCGGATGAGTTTGAAATTTGGTGCTGTGGGGTCAAAAACTGGGTCACCAGGTCAAATCTTAAAAAAAAGCTTGTTAACACTCTAGAGGCCACATTTTTGGCCCAATCTTCATGAAACTTGGTCAGAATGTTTGTTTCCATAAAATCTTGGACAAGTTCGAATTTGGGTCATGTGGATTCAAAAAGTAGGTCATGTGATCAAATCTTAGAAAAATCTTGTTAACACTCTAGAGGCGACATTTTTGACCCTATATTCATGAAACTTGGTCGGAATGTCTGCGTCCATAAAATCTTGGACAAGCTTGAAAGCTCATTTATAATCAGGTGAGCGATTCAGGGCCATTATGGCCCTCTTGTTTTCAAATAGAATAGCAGCCATTTGCAAACGTGACATCTGCCGCGTGATTTTGAGTGATTTTGATTACTTGCCAGTGTTTTTTTTATTATAGGTCTTTGCTTGAGCGCTTTGATTTGTTTCATAACGGTCCGGAGTGAGGTTCCATTCATGAGGAAGTCATTAACATACTCCAGTTTTAGTCAACACTACCGCATTGAATTGATACGCTACTGAGCCCGAACTGATATAGAGCGGCGAAAACGACTGCGGTAATTATGCAAATCTACAATGTCTGCTTTTGATTTACCACTACGTACATTAAGACTGGCGGCTACCGCCTGTCTAAAAATCGTAACTAAGACATTATATATCTTCCTATCATTTTATTCCCTAACACATTTAAAAATATCTTTTGTGAACAAGAGTAAGATGGTTTTGATAGAGTAGCAAACAACTACAACAATAACAACACAAAATGGTATCACTTAATGTTTTACAGTATCTATAAGTTGATTACTGTATGATATTGCATACTTGGATCTTATACTCATCAAAAACTGTTCTTGTGAGTGAGCAGTTATCGTTTTCATTGGATTTTCTTATTTCATACGTAAGTAGTAGACCGTCCCCGGTGTAAGAATGGCTAGAGCGTCTGCCTCAAGAACCGTAGGTCGTAGGTTTGATTCCCGACCTCAACACTCTAAAGTCGTTAAAAATGGTACTAGTAGCTTCCTGCTTGGTGCTCAGCAGATATTTTCAGGACTGGACTGCCCGGTGTCGGGAAAATGTGACTAATTGTGGTATAATACCACATGTCTACGGCGTTATACTGCAGTGTGGCAGCACTATATCTGTCTCGAGAATACATCGTCTCCAAATGACTGAAATGCTGTCGGTGGGACGTTAAACCCAACAAACAAACAAAACAAAAACAAATAAACTCGACAAGTGTAGGTTACCTTGCACAGTAAAACGCTATTTTTTGTAAATGAACGGTTAAATAAATACTTCGGAATCCACGAAGCAGGAGTTGTTGTACCACGCGATATATTCCGCAACCTGGCGTCTTCAACCAGTCAGCGAAAAGAGTTACTCCGGAATTAAGGATATTTGTTGTTTTTTTCCAAACTAATCCGGGGGTATAAACAAAAGTAATAGTTACAACTTCGTGATGTTGCACTAATTCTATTGTGAACGGTAGTGCACCGTTAAGATATAACGATAAAAATGTGTTTGTACCCACGGATTAGATAGGAAAACCCACATTTGCCGAGTTCCGGATAACATCTATTCGTAAGTGTTATCAAAATTCTCAGGCTGTGAAATGAGCGCATGCATAAAAATTTAATGTGATCAATCATGTGAAGGCAAGTGAAATTATGAAGTCTAAACATAGGTTTTATAATTGTATATGTAGGTTTTATACCGTTCGTAACGCTGTAGTTTGTGATAAAAAGAAATAACCATTTTTTACAATCACAATGTGTTGCATTTAGGGGATCATTTGTCTGATCATGAGCATTGATAGAGTTAGTCATAACATATAGTCTTAGTCAATGACTATCTGTAAACGAACTGCTTCAAATTACGTGTACAATTTTTTGCCATGGTGTCTTTTTATGTCATTATAAATCTTTTGTCAAAACTATACTAATATTTTCCATAGTTTTTGAAAGGGGTAGTTCGAAACTTTCCCCCCATAAGCAAGGTGCCGCAGGTTCGATCCTGGTAGCGACATACCTTAGATGTTAAACAGTTCTGTCATATATATGCTGCTGAGATTGATTAGTCAAATACTTGCTAACCCGGTGTGATACCGCATCGAGAAAACACCGCATCATGCAAATAAATAAATAAATAAATAAATAAATAAATAAATAAATAAATAGATGTGTCAGTGGGATGCTAAAAACAGCCAAGTATTCGTATAGATACGAAAACTTTGAAATTCATAAAATGCACTAATCAAAAATACAAATATATTAATATATTTTTAATCAAGTTTAACGCCTTTTGTTTTGCTATACGCAATGCAAGAAGTGCAGACCCGGTGGATGAAGGGAGACCATGAGATTTAAATCTTATGATATTTCCTATCAGAGTTATGTTTCCTTGCAATCATGTTTAGAAGTGTTTGGGGCCAATCTGAGGCTCTGAAAATTCAAATTTATCAGCAATTTATTTCAGTTGAACACTTTTGCTATGTTAATAAAAGATCAATCAATTTGACAAAACCATGTGTTTGATTTCTAAGTCGGACAGGGTCCATTAAGTCATTTCTCAAAACAATAAAATCCTACGCTAGCTTCGGGTTCTATTGTCTGTAGAAATGTCTTCATAGATTCTATGCTGTACATGATCCCTGGCCATTTTTCTCTAGGTGTTTTATTTTTACAGTGTCTCTAACCTGTTTTTCTGTAGATTCTATGTCCAACACCGCTTTCGTAAATAAAGATATTTCTGTATACACAACAACGTTATTAAACTATATGAATTGAGAGTTACTTTAGTATTATGGACAATAACTCTATACTGTAAAATCATTAATTTTCGCTGGCACTAAAATTGTAATACAATCGATTTTGTTTGATGATATGTAATCGTGGATTCATGTTCTAGAAACGTGGGCCTTTAGGTACTACGCAGGCGCAAATACTGAAATTTATTTGGAGATATGATCTAGATACTGATTTTTTTTCTTTATTGTTATGACCGTTCTCTTACACGAGAGGTCGTGGGTATAAAATCCCCGTCCGCAATAAAATGCGTTGTACGAGGATGCGTGTAATCAGGAATTGGAATGTGATTTAAATGTATTATTTCTTTTAGAAAAAAAAAATTGGTCGCAAACAATCTCCTGCAATGCCAATATATTCGAAATAAAACATGCATATTGAACTGGTAAGAAACTGCTAAATAAAGATACCACACATAATTGATTTCATTGTTTTAAACTAAAGATAACCTGAGGGCATACTTTTATATGCAATTAAAAATAGTATAGAGTGTTGTTGGGAACATCACAATCTCCCCTGTAGGCACTGAACCCGTGCACAAAATGTTTTAGAATTTTTAAGGTAATCCATTCATCATTAAATCGTGATCATAAAATCAAGTGGTCGTGGAAATTTTATTTTAAATGCAAGCTTTTATTGACTTATAGCAAAAGAACCTTTACTACTAAGTCAATGGATTCTTGCATCTGCACTGAAATCTTATTAAGCATTTGAAGGACCATGATCATAATTGAATAATGGCTGGATTACCTTAATTTAACAATATTGAATCTTTTTGTGCGATGGTGAAACAAATACATTGTTATCTTCTTCGTTTTATATCTTACCTTTTGTTCAGTATATAAGAGTAGTATCAAGATTCGGGACATGGTTGGTTGATTTTTATTCACAAGTAAAGGACATTTATTTTGAGCTGTGTCTATTCACAGTGTTTATAATTATTGCTTTGGGTAGAATAAGAGAGTGTTGATGTTTACTATCCGATTGATAGTATTTCGGTTTTTGGGGGGCTTAAGGTGGATTCATACCTTTGAAATGACGTCGTTTTCGACGTCGAAACCGACGTTATTTGTGTGATTTAGGGTGTGTGAAAACAAATCGTTGTTTCTGTCTTGTTTCGATTTATACAGAAATTAATTCTTGTAAACTTAAAGAGGATGAATTTGCCTTCCCGTGGATGTAAATTTCGTACGTTAAGTTTTACTCAATTTCCCGAAATTCGAATTTAATCTGGAAAACTAGTACGGGAAAAATTTACTCATGATTTTCTTTTTTAATTTTCAGGAAAAATTACCCGATAGATTTTTATTAAAAAGTTGTATTGTTTAGCACAGCCCTTAAATAAAGTATCGGGCCGTTTGTTTTTTTTAATTACACTATGGTCGCAAGCGTAGCCAATCACTGACGTCAAGATGCCAAGATAAACGTTTTTGATTTTTTTCTCTTCCTTTTATGATTCGAATCTCCGGTCAAATTAACAAAGATGAATAAGTCTTTCAAATCATGTAAATTTCCTACGTTATTTTTTCTGAAAAAAAAAATCTTTAGAAAAATAACTTGAGAAAACATATCCAAAACTTATTTAATACCCTTTATTTTTTTATTTATTTTTTTTTTATTTATTTTTTTCAAGAATTAACGTTTAGAGCAGAGTATAGTTATAGAATATAAAGAAAATATATTGTGCTATTTTTTCAGTCATCAACTAAAAAACAAAATAACATGAAAGTAATAAGAAATTATCCGATTACACCCACGAGACGGAATGTCCGTTTTCAATTGACAATTACTATACCCCTATTGGTTAAGCTCTCTTCCGCATTTACTACTACTGCTGCCGCAACTTACTACAAACTCTTTTACTCCTTCTACCAATACTACACATTACCACTACTGTATTAAAGGAATAATCAGGATTCATGCTGTAAATAACACATATTGTCATCAGTGTTTATTTTCTGTTTATTTTCTGTTTTTAAGTTATTTGGTAATACATGTTTTATTTATTTACATAACCAGATCACGAACAAGAGAGAAAGAGAGATAACTACATGTACTACAATTGTTAATGTTACTGTGTAATGATAAAAACTCTGTTTGAAAAGCTCGTAATAGAAAGAGTGAGGAAGAGACTCTATGTGTTAGAAAGAGAGAGAGGGGGGGGGGGAGAGAGAGAGAGGGGGGGGGCATATATAATACATGTACTTAAATTGTTAATGTTATTATGTATGATAAATACTCTGTTAGAAAAACTCATGTGCAATTTAGAAATAGAAATAGCGAGGAGAGACTCTATGAGAGAGAGAGAGAGAGAGAGAGAGAGAAAAGGCTTAATACATATAAAGATTATAGATTCCAGTATAATCAATAATCCTACCAGCCGTTTTCCATTGCATTTATTTGTACTTTATATATCTATATGTTTTTGTGCTGCTAATGTTTCCTACTACGGTAGGACTTATGCATTTGTAAATAAAAGTTAAAGTTAAAAATGTTCTACTAAACGTACCAGACCTACAACTAACATACTACTACTACTACTACTACTACCATTACTACTACTTCAGCTACTGCTACTGCCACGACTACCATTACTACTACAACTTCTACTACTTCTGCTACTACTACTAGTAGTACCACCATTACTTTATTACCATTACTACTATTACTACTACTTCAGCTACTGCTACTGCCACGACTACTACTACTACCATTACTTCTACAACTTCTACTACTTCTGCTACTACTACTAGTAGTACCATCATTACTATTATTACCATTACTACTACTACTACTACTTTATAACCTACTACTACAGCAAGTGTTATTACTACTTCTACTACTACCTGCTATTACAGCAATTGCTTTTACTACTACTACTTCTACTTGTATTATAACGACGACAGCTACTATCACTATGATAATCATGATTACTAACACTACTATCTATGTTATCAATTGTAAACAGAAAATTTATATTTAAATTGTTTTAAGGGCGTTTGCATCAGTTAACCTTCACAATGTTTCGGAAATGTAAAGTGTAATGTATATAACTCTAAACTTTCGGATATAAGCAGCACAACTACGTTAAAATGTCTGTTTGTATTTATCACATTTCCTTTTTAATTGGTTTATTAATTTGAACTGAATTACGATAACTATGTTTTACAGATTTCAAACATTGTTTTCCTGTTTAGCATTGGTCAGTTACCATAGAAAATGCTTAGTAGCTCCTAGATGACAAGTGTTTCGGTGCCTCACTGCAATATCTGGCCGTGAACAAATGGCATGATACCAAACCCAGTCACTTTATCCTGACCTTTGGCCAACTAGTCTTTGGCTACCCTTATGTACTGAGCAGCAAGCCCACGGGATATGTATATAAGGGTATTGTTTTAATGAATTTTGTATGTCGCGGCCGGCGATCGAACCCACGACCTTATTTAATCTTCTATCGAGGTCGGTAACAAGCGTTATTAAAGACAAAGAAGGCCATAGTCAAAACGCATCATTGACAATACCCAAGCTTCAGTCGAGTCTCAAATATTGATGTTGAAATGGTCATTTGTAATATGAAACAGTTAGGTTACATTTTCCAGTAATTACACAATTTTATATCAAGTGGTTACGATGTAACTTGAGGACGCTTATACGTTGATTTACA
Organism: Solen grandis; assembly: GCA_021229015.1. Classification (NCBI taxonomy): domain Eukaryota; kingdom Metazoa; phylum Mollusca; class Bivalvia; order Adapedonta; family Solenidae; genus Solen; species Solen grandis. Next base: position 34,032,935 of record CM037781.1, on the reverse strand, counting down.
TTAATTCTGCAAAAAAAAGCAGAATGCTTACAAAATTGTTATTATAGTAAGTTAAATTATCATCAAAAAACTCGAATTGTAATGTTGGATAAATTTCATCTCCCGCACCACAGCTACATTTCTTTCCCCAAATGACTTTAACACTGTCCTTTGAACGTTTAACCCAAGTAAAATATCTAATTTTCGTAAACAACGTAGTAGTTAAACTATATCTAATTTTATATGGTAAGAAGTTAGAAATGTACGTCATATTCATTATGAACTACTACTATCTTAAACCTCAAAGTGAAATTTGAATGTCGATTTAAGATATATCTGTTCATATACTTACCTTTGACACCTTTATAGTTAGTACCCTCAGTGGTATGATTTTAAACTACGGGTCGTTAGTGTGCTGTGTCCTGTATATTTCAAGAGCGTTTTAGCTGATACAGTTTAATATATAAACCAAAAGGAGTATAATATAACAACCATTAATCATCGTTATATTTCAGACTACAGGAAATAAAAGGTATGTTTTACCTGGTTAATCTAAATTTCTTGAATATTTTTTGACGAAGGCTGACGATTGTCTGGGATCCCGTAACTTCCATTGATCTATCTATTGTACCATCCTATCAAATATTCAGAAAATGAAATGGGGCTTTATTTGAATATTGCGGGTTGTAGGGTCCCATCGTGTCGCGAATCGCGATGCGTTCGTTTTTGTTTTTTTAATTTAATTGACTTATATTTTTTCTGAAATGTTTTATTCTGACGTATAGGCACATGATTTTCTGGGATCCCGTTAATGATTATTATGTAGCATTATGTCAGGAATGGTAAAGAGAGGGTGTCCATCACCTTTAGTCATTAAAAGCATTCGTTAACTCTCTCTCTCTCTCTCTCTCTCTCTCTCATAAAACAGAAGAAACAGAAAGTACTGTATTGTAAATTGTTTAACAATTGATTAGATATGTTGAGAAGGAATGGATACCATACCATGCCGTACTTATTTAACTGGAAACCATAATGTGCGGGGAAATTGTTTATAATTTCATGTTTTAATTTCTATAAAGTGCAATATTAAACATAATTTCTTCTCTTATTGGGCATATATTTTTCTTTCTTATAAAAGGGACACTGTCAACCAAAATGGGTGGGGTGTAAACATAAGTTATTTTTTACAGTAATTTTTTCCTAAGTAATACTCAGTATCCAAATTAATTTCATATAAGAGAAGACAGTTTACAAAGGGCTTTCAGATTTGGCCTCACACTCAAAGAAATATTACTTGTCACATCTACATCTTACATGCACTCTATCAACACTGTTTGCTGTCTTGGCTGAAAAACAAACACACTGCTATGTACCTGGATTTAGTACCACACGACCTGAGATTTTTCATAACTAAACTACGTATATCATCTCACAATTTGAGAATTCATACTGGAAGAATCGGAGAGAATAGATTACCTAGGAGTGAAAGATTATGTTTGTAATGTAATTTTAAATGACTTTGAAGATATTTATCATTCTGTTTGTGTTTGCCCATGTTATAGAAACCTTAGAGTTAAGTACTTGGAAAAATATTGTTATGTTAGGCCATCAGTTTTTAAATTTTATGAAATATTAAATTCCTATGACAGTAAAGTTTTGAAAAAATTGGGGATTTATATAAAAGAATCTTTTAAATTAAGAAATACTTTATATTTTGTTGATGATCAGTATGAAAATTGCAATAATATTGTAAGTTTCTTCTACTCTCCATGATAAATATGTTTAATATGGACTGTTATCTGACAAATCACGTGTTTATTTTGTATATATGCAGTTGTTTAGACGATGTACTTTGTACAAGTCTTTAATAAAATGTGTTCTGTTCTGTTCATTGAATTTAATTATTTCTTCACGAATTGTTAAATGGACAATGTACTATATAGCAGCTAGTGTGTTTTTCTCTTGGGTTTACAGTAGTTAATACTATTTATGGCATGTAAAAACCTGGGTATTTCCATTTATCTAAATATATATCTCATGTCATCAGGATATTTATACTCATATACCTGTACATAAGTGCACGGAAGTGCAAACTTGTCGACACTGACTCATGCCGTGTGTATCGATTTGTTTTGAGTACTTGTCGTGATTAAGTGTTTGTAAACACGCTTGTGTGGGTATACATGTGTGTGTGGTTTCTGAGAAAAAAAAGCTTTGTTAAATAGATATTTCCTGCGCTGTCAATAGAAGAATGTCGGTATAATTTAAAAACATGTTGACTTCATAAGCGTCACGTATATGTCTATTCAAAATGCCTATTGATCTACATAATTTTCTCTTCTTACTTTTGTATTAATTGCAACAATAGCTAGTGGTTAATGCGTGCGCCCCGAGGTGGCGGGTTCGTTCCATCGCCGCAAAATCCCAAACACATTTGAAGTGGTACTAAAATATACAGTCCGTGCTTGGCATAGTTAAAAGGGTAGTTTTAGGACTGGTTGACCCGTCACTGGGTGTGGAATCATGCCACATGTCTATAGCGTTATATCGCACCGAGGCAGCAATATATATCACGTGTCGCGTAGACAAAAACAAATCCGATATTACTGAAATACTGTTGGCTGGACGTTTAACAAAGCCATTGTTCTCTTTCTTGGTCATGTATCAGGAAGGGCTAAATATTTTATCTGTTTTTGAGTACTTACTGGTTCATGAGCAGATCCAGCCCTTCACTTTGCGGGTAAGAGGGGGGGGGGGTGTCAACAGGTCAACAGCTATTAAATTTATCATTCGTGTGAGGGGAGACTTTGAAAATTGCCATTAACAACCCATTCTCTTGGAATTTTTTTTCAGAAGTGGTCCGAAGTGTCCTGTGAGTCAGATAAATAATTGTTGTGGATAACTTAGTAGTTTGCCGTGTTATTTATCTATTAGAATTTCCATATTACTGGTTAGATTCTAAACAAGAGGACCCATTAGGTGCAGAATGCAATACCAGGTCAATTCAATAACCAAAATGGATATTAACCTAATGAAATATGAGGGAAAAGAGTAGAAAAAAAATCTAGTTTTCTTTAGATGTTAGTATATCATATTCGTTTTATGTCGCATCCTTCAAATGTGAAACTTGACTGTTTGGATACAATAATAATGACATTGACCTGCAAAAAAGTACCGCCGCAAAAGTCACTAAGGTTCTTGTACTTTTGTATAAGATTTTAGATCAAAGGAGCTGTTTGATTTTAAGTAATCACACAAACAAGAGTTGCTTAACATAGTATTTGTTTGGATCCAATGTGACCTTGATATTTAGGTCACGGTTACAGAAATATCATTCTTGCACTAGCCACAAGCAACAGTTACTATATCGAAACATTCTAAATCAAAGGATTAATTAGATATTGAGTTATATCCCAAAAAAGGCTTATTTAACATTGTGTTAGTGAAAATGTACCATGTGTCATTTGAGGTACTATCATTAAAATCATGAAAGGTAGTTTAACCCTTTCCCTCATTGAGGACACCATGAAAAGACCTGTGCGAACAGCATAAAACCAGATCAGCCTGCGAGTAACTCGCAGGCTGATCAGGTTTTATGCTGTTCGCTGCTCCTCAGTGGTCTGGAAATGAGGATTTTGTAATTAAATTTTTTAAGGTTTAACTGTGATTTTCTGCAGATCAGGCTTTATGTGGTACCTACTGTGTGCGTCAAAATGAGTCTATATGAGGGAAAGGGTTAACAGTCATATGGAAGTATTGCACCATGTTTGAAACCAAAAGATATAGACTGTATATACATATTTCATTTTAACATGAATGGAATGGCTGTGGAAATTAACACAGAGAGACAAATGTCCTTTTTTATTAAGTGCGTGGGAGTGTTACTGAATTACGACAAATGGTGTCTGTAAAGACAACAACAACAGAAAACAGACAACCAATATCGTTTAATTTCCTATATGCACATTTAAATCATATCAACCCAATAGGGAGATATTCGCCATGACTATCTAAACGTTTGACATTAAAAGGGTTAATCCAGTTCTAGGATTTCACGTACCATGATGTCACCAGACCATTATGATGTTAAATGCACATTGCTTACAAAATTAACGAGATTACCTGACATCACTCTGTTAACAGGAGAATAAATATACATTATCCTGTAACTGGATTTTTTTTTTTTTTTTTTTTTTTTTTTTATGAGTTTAAATAGTTAGGACATAAAACTGTTTGAATCATTCAAGAGTTATTGACATACCAGTCGATGCCCGATCGAGTGGTTAAAGCGTTCGTCCCGGGAGGCCGTGGATTCGATCTTTGGTCCCATCATACAAAAGTCTGTGTTTGATACTCAACACATAAAAGAAGTTCAAAGAGTCCGATAAGTGACATAGAGTGGCTACATGAACGTGATATCAAAGCGTGGCGGTAATTTATTTTTCTCGTGCAGATAAAGCCCCCCAAGATGACTTAAATACTATCGTTTGTATGTGAAACCCACGCAAATTAACAACATAAAACACATATCAAGTTAAAATAAATCGTATGCTACATTTTTTAGACGTAAGCTGTATAAAATGGATTTTGACATTTTCCTTAAACCAGTCTTATCTTGGGTAACAACCGAAAAGTTCGAAAAAACAACAACACTTGTTTTAAATTATATTAGGACATCCCATTTAAAATGGGAGTTCCAGGGTGCATATCTTTCTGCATGAAAAAAAAATAAAATAAATAAACATAAAAAAACCCAGTTGAAAGAGTAAACATTTGTGAGTGTTTAGAAAAGGTAGTTAACCTTGGTAGTGGACTCGACTGTCTATGTCGAAATAAGCCTTTTAGGACTCATTAGCTAAATTAATTGCTTCGAGAATCACACTGACGGAACCTTTTTTATGTTTCGTTTATATTACATTTTTGTCCCTTTCTTTCTTTTTCTTTCTTTTTTTTTTCACTGGCTAATATATTACATTTCCTAAATTTAGCGACAAATACGTTTTCTATCATTAATTTAAAATCACATACTATTACAATTTGCCAGCATTATCATATAAAATACATGTATATTGTAACACTTTTACTTTCTGTAACTTTCTTTTTTTTTTCTCTTACACCGAATATCCTTTTTCTTGTTTAATCTATACACTTTTATCTGGATATTTTACATAAAGAAAATTCTGTCTCATCAACATCCTAGTTTGCAATGCAGTCGACAAGGAGATAAGCTCTTAAACAAAAGTTTTCATAATGAAATGCAATGACTCACTCTGATTTTAAAATGATATGGTTAAATAAGTGCGTGAAAAGTGTGAGAATAAACATGTGTATTGTGGTTAGTTAATTACTTATAGTTAAATTCTCTCTTTATAAACACTGACTAACTAAGAGTTTGCCCCGCCCTAATACTGCGTCACACTGCTATATAAGGAGATGGCGCCATATAAGTGTTATGTCAGCGTGTTGTTAAAGTATTCACACATGTGCACGTGCTTTCCAAATATGGATGTAACACATAAATTTCGCTCGGTTTTTGACCGTCGGCTCATTTCTTTTTCAGATTTCAATCAAGAGGCACGGAAATTTAATTTGAGTGATGACTGTTTTTTTATTTATTTATTTTCATTTTGTTTTAATTAGTTAAGCAACTGATTGACGTTAAGGAAAGAACAAAACGAAATATGTAAATAATAATAGTTTAAAAAAAGTCGCTGTCAGCGGAAGATATCAATGCTAGGAATACCCTGGAAATACTAAATCAAACGAGTTAATACATGATCTGTAAGTTGTTTATGAACGTTATATCAATTTCAATTCTTGTATTTATCAAAGTCATAAACATAGGTACTGGTTATAGCTCCCTTGCTTGGCGCTCAGTATAATAAGGGTAGTTCCAGGACTGATGGCCCGGTGTCCGGATAATGTGACTGGGTGTGGTATCATGCGAACTGTCGACGACGTGATACTGTGCAGTGTGACAGCACTACATCTGTCTCAAGTAGACATTGTCTCCAAATGATTTAAATACTGTCGGAGGGACGTTAAACCTAATAAACAAACTACAATTGTATTTTAGTATTTAATTTAGCGTCTTATTCTTTCCTTGGGAATCCGTTTGGATCGAGCCTGTAATCATCCCTTTGCAAACAATATTTCCGAAACTCCTTATTCTTATGTTAATGGTTATCTAAAAACATGATTATTTAAGCAACTTTACTAAATGTTTACAAATGACGTCAACATGCTCCAGTGTGCACGCCTCGTGTGTAGGGATCGGTGTAGTAAACCCTGCCATATATGATTATCACGTGAATAGGGCGGAGCATAATTTGAAATAATGACATGCGCATTTCGCCGTAAACTCTTAACAGTTAAATCACAATTAAGTAGACTAGTCTCGCAAAATCTCGAACTCTTAACAAATAAATCGACCAGGAATTTGAAAATTCGGGCTCACTGATTGGATAGAAATAGCAGGCAAACTCTAATTTACTTTTACGTCGAATTGTAAACAAAATTTTACACCATATACTAGTCACTCTGCGTTAGTACTTAGTACTTGGCTACTAGAAAGCCATAACATTCCCCTAACCCAACCCCAACGTACCAACAACATACGTCAGCAATGGACCACGCCCCCCTCGGATAACAATACGTTGTATGGCTTTTTTGTTAGATGGTAACCCGGATTTAGTATAATTAATTAAATCTTAATTACTTGTTGCAGATTTACAAACAAAATGCATCTATCACCTCTATTGGTCATTCTGATTGTTAGCCTGAGTGTGGGGAGGAGGCTAGCATACGATTGCTATGTAGAAGATTGTGACTGGTAAGTGGCCGTTTACATGGGTCAAATAAATACAAATTCCTTGCATATACATTTAATGGTTTATGGAATAATTCTATTTAAGTTATGTGCTTAACAATTAAGAAATACTAGTGACTTATCATATTCGAAACTGCATGTATTGGCTAGTGATAGTTTACTATTGTTTTCAAGTGTGGATGCAAAAAAAAAAAATACAGAAATTTGGAAATCGAGCTATTCAATAACTAATCATATAAGAGTAAACATCCGGAATACGAGTAGCATTGTGTAGACATATGCTTTACTGTATTGAGCCATATTTGTCATTATATCGTGTTTCGCGTAGTTTGAGGGAGATTTCCTTCTGTCGACAGGGACAAAGAATTCTGCAATAACCGGCAACAAAGATGTGAACATTGTGCCGGTCATACCCACTCATGTTTCTCAGAAAAGATGGAGAGGAACTGTACAAAGTTCTGCGTTGGTAAGATTGGTCATATCCCCTAATTGGCATTAAGGAAATTCAAGAAGCAGAAAAAAAACTTAGCATTAAAATTGTTGAAAGAGGCATTTTCTTTTTTAACCACACTATAATAATAGAAGAAAAAAAACTCATATGACTTTTTATATTCTTTTTTTTTATTTATTTATTATTACATGTATTATTATTTATTTCTTTTTTTGCATTTGGAAATATGTAACCTGTTTAAAATTGGGAATGGGGCCGATATTCAGAGCCTAAAAACAGGATAAAAAGTTGAAGGCAATAGGAATTACTTTACCACTTGCAGTGAATGTTTTTCATCAGCTTTAAAAGAATACGCCAAGTTCTTGAGATTGTGCTACATTACAGAATCTATCTGAAGTAGTACATGTAATTATAAGTTGATTTTTTTAATATATTTTTTCATCTATGCATCTTTCTCATTTACTTCTTTCAGAAAATGAACACCAAAAGCTAAAAGGTAAGAGCTCATTCCGATATATGTAATAATTCAACAAAAGTAATGGCATATTTTCTCTTCATTCCGTCTACCAGTCTTACCCTTCTTTTGTAATTAGAAGGAAGTGTATTGTTTTTTTATTGGGCATTACGTCACGGGCATTAGAAGACTATGTCTACTTGAGACAGATATAGTGCTGCCATACTGCAGTAGCACGCCGTAGACATGTGGAATAAAACCACATCCTGTCAAACTATGATTGAACCCACAACCTCCCATTTCCTGGGCGGACACACTGACCACTCGACAAACGGGACTGGAAGTGTATTGGGTCACTATCCAATCAGTACGGATGTTGCATGTTCCTAAAACAAAAACAGCTCAATATTTCCCCTTTCCTTTCCCTCATATCAGGTCTAAACGTTAAGTCATTATAACTGCTTGTATAATAGAATGTTCTGGATCTCAATGCACTTTGTCATGTATACATACTTGTTCTTTATTCTATTTATTTGTATATTCATCCTTACATAGAACAAGGTTGTCGCTATCCTCCGAATGTAACATCTGGTCATATCGTGGAACCCAGAGAGTTCTACGAACATGGGTCAGAACTGATATACACGTGCATGCCTGGATACCGGTTGCTAGGAAACCCTAAGTCAATTTGTGGAGATTACGGCCAGTGGACACCCCTGCCTTTATGTGAAGGTATGTTATTTAAAGAAAAGTGTTTTTCTTTTAAAAAATATGCGGCGTTCAATGGGATTAAAGTAATGGATACGATAGAATGGTTATATGGTTATATGACGTGAAGCTTTACATTCTGTGATGTCAAAGTAAGCAAAGGATGGAACTCAGCTAATGATTCAAACAATGGTGCCTATCTATTTTTTTTTTTTTTTTGCCGAGGTATCTTTCATTTACATTTTTATGAATATCGTTCAGTTTCTCTTGCGTCATCATCCATAAGTAAGTCAACAGTGTGGTCAGACAAAGAGCTACGTCGAGAATATCTTAAGTGGAATCAATTCATATTTCATTTACCTATCTTTTCATTATATGACCAAAACTGAAAGTAAATGTGAATGTAATCTAACTTTTCACATTTCAATATTTTGCATAAATATAACTATGCCCCTCGAAGGCATATACGTTAATGATTAACGGTGTATCATATTTCACACAGGGAGACATAATTTCTTATCTGCCATTTCCTGCTCCAGTCAGGTCACGTGCTATGACATTAAAAACTTTCAATCATAAACTCATATTACCGGTAAATAAGTTTAAAGCATTCGCTCAAATTAGGTATTATGTTCTACAAACCAACTGATATACTTAAATGAACTGTTTGAAGATGTGCAAGAAAGTTTTAATAAAGTGTTAGTGGTATTTAAAGAAACATCCGCTGTTCGGACACCAGATTATGGCGCGAACTCGACATTCCCCTTTTTCCCCATGGACAGGTGACCTCGTTAAAGTTGTCCCTCTTTATAACTCTTTATTAATACATGAATAATGTGAACATTTCATTTTCGCAATGACTCAGCTGATTCAACACCGACCTTCAAACTTGTACGGGGGCGGGTCAATAATTAGTATCGTCCCTCAGTTTATTTCACGAATACTGCATGGAGGACGTGCAAAGCTATACTATGATAAGCACGAACTCTTTAGCTTTCCAACGGTATATCATACATGTATATCTATACACAAGGACAGTGAGAAAATAAGGACTGAAAGAAGTACATACGATCAACTGCGTATAAAGATGTCTGCCAAACGTTCAGTGAACTCTTTAGAAATACGGTCTTATATTAAAACGCGTATGGCTTTAGGATTAAGCGCAACAGTAATTCACAACGAACTCTGTACTGTTTTTTTTGGTCTTCTGTTGTTAGTTTAAGAACAGTTCAAAGATGGATTGTTATGTTTAAGAACGGCAAAGAGAGGTTGGAGGATTCCAGTGGTAGAGTCAGGAAACCGTCAGTTATCACCAGAAACAACATTAAAAATGTAAAAGATCTCATTGGTAAAGAAGCACGATATACGATTTCTGAGATAGCTAGGTATGCTGGCATGTCAAAAGGGTCAGTTTTTACCATTCTGAAGAAGCATCTTCGAGTTAGGAAGATCGCTGCTAGGTGGATACCGCATTTGTTAAGTCCTGAACAAAAGCAAGAGCGTGCGAAATGAAAATTATTAAAGATGTTTCCAAAATATGACAGTAGGAAGTTTTCTAACATTGTTACTGGTGATGAAAGCTGGTCCCACTTTTTGAGCCGACTCGCAGAATAAATAATAAAATACAGAAGGAAAGTGCTAACTAAAGTTGACAAATATTTTTGTAAGCTTCGTCCTAGTACCGGAATGAGGGGCATGTACCTTTTGCATGATAACGCTACACTAAACAAAGCGGACATTGTGAAGAGATTTCTTGAAAATTAACATGTGACTGTTCTAAACCACCCACCATACTCGCCAGATTTGGCACCCTGTGACTTTTTTCTGTTCCCAAAGTTAAAGAAACACCTTCAGGGTCGCCGCTACAGAAGCCGGAATGGACTTGGATCCGCATTGTGTCAGTTATGTAAAGGTATACCTAAAGAAGACTATAGAAAAACATTTGAAAATTGGATTAAACGAATGAAACTCTGTGTATTACATAAAGGTGATTACTTTGAAGGAATGACATTTGCGTCAGTGGTTTTCATTTTACTATGGTAACGACACTAATTACTGACCCGCCCCCGTACATGATTTTAGAGGTCTTTCAATGAACTTGAAATCATTCCGTATTTTGTAGTTGTGACCTGTCCAGCCCTTCCTAAAGTTGAACACGGGCAGATTGAATACTCCGAGGAGTCTGCCAGTGACACGCTTCCAGTGAAAACAACGGCACGACTGACATGTGACGATGGTTACGTGAGACACGGTACCCTGGTTATCCAGTGTTCTGAGACAGGGCAGTGGACGCACACAATGCCATTCTGCGTGGAAGAAAAAGGTAAGTGATGGTCAAATATGCTGTACCACTTTCGATATTATCAAAATGTTGGGGACATTGAAACTTGTATATTAATAAATAACAAATATAATGTAGATTGGTTTATGAATGATGGAATCTCCTTCTTGACCCTTGACAAACAATTAATAGATTATTGGGTCATTTAGGCAAAAGGTGAAGGTCTATAGTTTACATGTACTCTCTCCTCTTTCCAGTCAGATAATGGAACCATTGATGTGTCATAATCTAAACTAATCTCAAAAGATGTTACTGTGATATTTCCCCGTGTTCTTTGCTAGTACGTAGTTTTTGTGGTCTTTATGGTACGGGGGAACTTGGTACGGAGGTTCCTTCCATGAAAGGTGTGAACGCTAAATGATTTAATAACTTTTATTTTCCAGTTGTGACCTGTCCTGCTCTTCCTAAAGTTGAACACGGCCAGATCGAATACTCCGAGGAGTCTGCCAGTGAAATTCTGCCAGTAAAAACAACGGCACAACTGACCTGTGACGATGGTTACGAGAGACACGGTACCCTGGATATCCAGTGTTCTGAGACAGGGCAGTGGACGCACACAATGCCATTCTGCGTGAAAGAAAAAGGTAAGTGCTGTTAAAATATTCTATATCACATTTGATATTATAAACATGTCGGGGAAATTGATATACATGCATTTTTAACCAAAATATGATGTGTAAATACTGGAACCCTCCCCAGTTATCTGCCGCTAACAATTCAAAAACCAGAATGGTTATCGAATATTTTACAAAATAATTAGACGTATAGTGCATTATTCATCACGAACAATAAAACGAGCCTAAAAGCAGCTCGTTTTCAGATGGTCTTTGATTTTGAATTTGATTTTTAACTATATATGTGTACAGTCAAACCTGTCTTAAGCGGTCAGTCAAAGGAACAGGAGAAACTGATCGTTTAACAGAGGTGATCGCTTAATGAAGTTTAGATATGTAACAAAATTGACCGCTAAATTCAGGTTGGTCGTTTATTACAGGTGACCGCTGATACAGGTTAAACTCTATTACGGTCATCAATACCCATCTATAGACGCAAGGTCATCCAATGTGACCATCATCTTAAAAAACATTGGGTGGTTTCCCCATCACAGGAAATGCCGTCAAAGAGGGTATTAAAACTATATTTAGGCTGATAAAACTTATTTCGATTCATTCACTTTTCCCGCATGCGCTAACTTCATAGGATGAACTTACGAAATCGTAACCCTTAACTGGTGAAGACGCCATGTTGCGGAAGGTGTCCTTCGGGGATATCGTATTCTAAATTCAACCGATTTCGTCGAAGTTACTTTTACGAAAATAACGTTTTTCTATGCAATGTGACCTACACTCTCAGGGAACAAAGACTTCGCCATATTTTTTAAATCTGTACCGATCATCTCTGAACGAGCTGCTTTAATGCACTACACGTGATTCAGGGGAAACAACTCTCCCCAGGCCAGAATTAGACGGCAGTACCAAATATACATATTAAACAAACAAATTAAAAAATAAAAATAGCATATCAGTTTAAAGTGAAACATTGGACATACTCCTAACAGGTCGTCTACCTTAGTAATAATGTAATCTGATTAAAAAAATAATATATGGATAACACGCCAAGTACCTATAAAGATAACATGCTTTTTAATCTCGTAATAATCGTGAAAATGTATTCCTTTTTACAGATTCGTGTTTAAATCCGTGGATGTGTTTTTCTCTGTGTATCGGATGTTCAATATTAAGTCCTTTTATAGTTTACTTTGTACGGGTCAATATCGAAATATCTCAACAAACCTAACACTAAAGGAATAAATAAGAAAGAAGAAGAGAAGATAGGGTTGATGCATGAACATTCTGACACTCACACAGTCAATATGGAACCCCGCGAACATATAAGTAATGATATAGGTGTTTCAAAACAAAGAGATAAATTAGGGGCAGAACCACTCCCACCCTCTCAAACAGCGCAACCGGAAACAGCTGAAACACAAGAAAAATCAGTCCGTGATGTGGCCGGCCCTCTTCAGCGGCAGCTGTCGTCCTCAGAATCTGATATCCACCGGGACGACCCACCACTCTCCGTGTCGACATCCGGGCCATCACGCAGTGAGGACCCTCTTGGTTGTTCCACGTCCAATAACGGAGAACTAAACAGACAAGAACCAAATCTAAGTCAGAGTTCCGAATCAAGTTCGAAATCCAAAGATTCTGGATTTGACAGTAGTAATACGATAAGTAAGTTTATATATATACATATACGTAGATATGTTGGACAATTTCAAAGCGTTTCCGTTTTATCAAACTTTCAATTTAGCATTTACATAAACTAATATAGTTTTATCCTTATTAATATATTCTATAAGTAGTGTTGCTCTACTGTTAAAATATGCAGTACCTACATTGAAGTTAAAGGCAATTATTTGTCAGATTTAAGTAATTCTAATATCAAAATGCATGTAACGATTATATTATAATAACAAATAACAAGAATCATTTCTGATTTGAAAATAACAAATATGTTTTATTTGTTTATTTAAATATAAATGCAAGAAATATTTTGGGATGACTACCGACCGCTTTGCACATGTGATTGGGGAAAAAAATAACTAAAATGTAAAGAGAAACTGACATGTGATACCGTGCATTTATGCGGTTAGATTTAAGATAAAATAACATGTCCTCTATGCTTGCAGATAATAATGGACCAAATAATGGTAATTTTGTACAAATGCCAATCAGAGCTGACAAAGTAGTGGTTAACAACACATACCATCTAAGAGAAAGCCAAGTTGATTCCAAGGATGTTGATCCTAAGCCTGCTAATAAAGTATCTACTTTTGCTGTTGAAGAGACTGGGGAGACTAAAATACCAGAGCAGCCTTCTACAGAGGCCGTTGCGGAAACTACGGAGTGCAAAGTTTAGTAGTAGGGTGGCGTAACATCATTTCATCCGTAAACATTATGGTAATTAATACGGTATTGTAAAAACTATTCACATATTTTACATTTTTATTTCAGATAGAAAGGCTTTAAAATACTATGAAACTGCGAATTATGAACTTTTGCTTTGAATATTATTGGTATTATCATAATGAATACAATATCGCCGATTTAGATTTAATATATGTTTTATAAGAAGATATTGAAAATGATGTTTTTGTTATGTAACACGAGCGCAAGATATTAAATGCAGTACAAAAATTGATCTATAATACGCAATCTAAACAATTCGTAAACATATTTTTAAGTCATACGGTCCGTACCTTCTGGTAAGGTTAGGGTATCTAAAGAAATGGTGATCATTTGTAAGAAGTGGTTATATATGATAGAAGCATGACCAAATCACCAGTGATTTGTACAAAAAAAGAGTATATTTTAAAAAGGTTTGGTCAATGTATGGTTTTAAAAAAGCCAAGGAATTATGTTAGTCCAAGCAAGTGTTGGAAAATGTTTTGATAAAACACTCAGACATATATCTTAATAAAAAACAGTCGTTACTTGAGATGTGAAAATTGTTCAGAGGGTGGGTAGGAAAACATATTTTTTAAGGCGACCCTTTATAAAACAGAAACTAATAACAGCTCGGCACAGTCTTGTGGTACAGATGTTAAAATATTTAAATGACACTGCGATCATAGATCGTTTTGTTATAAGACGACTCCCTTGACAGGGATTAGCGATCGACAGTTCTTGTATTAAACCACAATGACTTGAGAAGTATTCTCCCTTGACAGGGATTAGCGATCGACAGTTCTTGTATTAAACCACAAGGACTTGAGAAGTATTCTTCCTTGACAGCGATTAGCGATCGGCAGTTCTTGTATTAAACCACAAGGACTTGAGAAGTATTAAAAGTTGCCTTTGGCACAGTTAGGTGCTACAATTGGGTGTGCTCAAAGCATGCTCAATAATATGGTTATAGTCCATGATCCGTGACAGGTCATATCTTGAAAGTATGTATTATTATACACACTACGACATATGTTTGTGTTATAAATATTTATGACTTACAAGTTATGAAAAATAATCATATTACTTGCTTCGATTGAGAGAAATCAAAACTATATAACGTTTATAAAATGATTGTATCAAGACTTAAAATCACAATGAAGATGTTTAAAATAATATTGGTAATAGTAATTCTACGAGGAAATATTATCAAGATCAGAGTATGAAATTTCTTAAAAGATCATAAGGACTTTTCTTACTCTACACTTTTATTTTTTAAATGCCCGCCGAAGACGGGACGTATTATGGATTCACCTGCGGTGGGCGGCGTCCAGTGATGTTGTCCGCTCTCTAACTTAAACAAACGTGAACCAATCTTTACCATACTTGGGCACAATATCTCGATAACCAGCAATATTGTCCCAGCACTCTGGAGTTATGGCCCTTGAATTGATAAAATTTGGTCAAATTAATAGTGTCCCATCTCTACTTAAACAAACCTGAACCGATCTTGACCAACCTTGGTCAATATATATACATTGGCACTATATCTCGGTTCCTATCGATAACCAGCCATATTGTCCCAGACACTCCGGAGTTGTGGCCCGTGAATTGATAAAAACTTGCTGGATTAACAGTGTCCATTAACTCTAAAAACATATAACAAATCTTTACCAACTCGGTCACAATGTATATGGGCATACTATCGCAGCCAAGTTTAAAAACTTACTAAATTTTCCTAGACACCTCGGAGTTATTGCCCTTTAATTGATGAAAATTGCTAAATGAACAGTGCCGCTCTCTTACTCTAACAACATGAACAGATCTTGTCCAAACTTTGTCACAATTTGAATGGGCACAATATCGTAACCAGGTTTGGTAACCAGTCAAAATATCTTGAACACTCTAGAGTTTTGGCCCTTTAATTGATGGAAAAATACTGAATTAACAGTATCCGCTCTCTAACTCTAACAAACATGAATAAATCTTTACCAAACTTTGTCACAATGTGTATTGGCACAGTATCTCAATCAAGTTTGGAAACCAACATATCCCTCTTTAGAGGCATGATCTCTGAACTGCAAAAAAGCAAAGTGTCAAGAATTTGAAGTCCATGTAAAGTTTGTTCTCATTTTTATGTTTATATATTGGTTTTTCATCCAGGTTGCCTATTATTTTGACAGAGTTATTATCAAAATATGAAGTGTAGAGTTAGAAAAGTCCTTAAGTGTATGCGGCACAACATATGTTCATGTTCGATATGTTTGATCTTTTGATCATGACTAATTTCAAGGTCGATTTCAGTCAGCTATTTGGATCTGCATCAGAATGCCTTGTGTTCACAAGAAAAACCTGTGTTCAGAGACAAATAGGCTGTTCTGAGTTAATGCTAGTATGCACAATATACATATGTATATACATATATGTATGAACCTTTGCTTCTTTGTAGATATAATTGAATGTTTAGGTTATGAGTTTGAAGTCATATGAAGTGGGATTTTATATTTAAACACCTATTTTATCATGGGATGTTTATATTTAGTTGTATGTGAGTGTACGAGATATTTTATGGAGAGAATGACCATCTGGTATTTCTTTTTAAAAATGCATTCTTAGAATAGGTAACTTTGACATTAATAACTGTAATATAGTTTTCAAAAACTTTTTTGTCTTCTTATTATTTTTGTTAATGACAGTTATCAATTATGTCTTGCATAATATTCATATTTGTTCATATTGCGTGTTATTTTTCTCTCTTTTATTTCTTTGTGTATTTGAATGATGGTCGAATTATAAATAGTTTTACATTACTTTTAGTAGATTCTTGTCACTTTAACATACATAATTGAAATGTTTGATTTCTTCTGGCCTGAACATACATTTTAAGTACCTATATTGTGTTGTACAAAGTACCTCCTTAGTTATAAAGAATTTTTAATCCTCTACCGAGTATAGGTTTGCCCTCAGTCTGTCTGTCCTTCTGTCCCTCTGTCTGTCCGTTCGGAAATCTGGATCCCGCGATAACTTAAAAAACAGTTAAGAAAATATTATGAACATTGGTATATGAAAAGGTGGCAATATGGAGATTTTGCACGTCACTTTTTTTTTTCTCGGACCAAAATTCATTCTGGTTGCTATGATAACGGCAAAATTATGCACCTCACCGGTAAGGGACTCGTGTGTTGCGTTTACATTTGTTTCATGGGCAAATAAAACTATTAATTATAAAGGTGTATCATTTTGATCGAATTTAACAATGAATCATATAGGTATTTGATTTGTTTTCTTAAATCCAGGTCTCATTCTCAAACCAGTGTAGACTTCATGTAGTATATATGCAATGTTGATGAACAGTGGTATTGGTTGATTGATATTAATGCAATTTATACATTTCATGACGCTCTCAATCTCCTTAAAATCAGATTCAGTTTGCTGATTAGATCTGACGTCATCGTATAGAGGGTCATCCCAGATTGACCTTTGTATAAGCCAGTCAAATCAGTTGCAACAGAATCGTTCGGTATATCAGGGGGAAGTAACCACATCAATCCCACAATAGAGTAGAAAGATGTCTAAGTGGCTGGGTAGCAAATTCGGTAAACGGTAGCTCATTCGATAGAGCATTCGCCCTGTAAGCAAAAGGCCCAGGGTTCGAGTCAAGCTGCACATTTTTCTCACCCTGTGACAAATGCTTTACCGAAGACAGTTTAAAACGCGCTATTTAATTGATGTAAAATCGAGCACTTGTTTGTGCATATTAATTACTTAAAAAGGTCAATTTGACGTGACACCTAATGCGATGTTGTTAGATCCTAATCGCGGATAGTAGAGGAGTGCATATAAAGGATATGATTTTAATGAGATTGAGACGCGCTCATTGCACTTTTTATTTTCGTTTTTGATTTCATTGTATTCTGATTATTATCACTTTATATAAATATTTTTCTCTCCTTTTTTCAAGATACATTAGAGCATCTGAAGAAAATATCACTAAGCTGAGAATGGAAGAGTTTAAGATATGTCTGTGTTTATTTAATTATATTGTACATGATATTTTATCATTATTATTTCTCCCTTCATATCTATATGGGGGAGACATATTGTTTTTGTCAGAGCTGTCTGTCTGTCAAACATTTTGTCCGGAGCATAACTCTGCGCAATATATTTTTGGAGTTACTGCCCTTTGTTAAATTCATATACTTTATTTGTCCGGAGCATATCTCACAAAGTATAAAAGCTATTAACTTGAAACTTCACGGGTGGATAGAACTCAATGAGGAGAATTGTCATACACAAGGACCGAAACTTTTTAGCTCACCTGAGCACCATGTGCTCATGGTGAGCTTTTGTTATCACCATACCTCCTGCGTCCGGCGTCGTGTGTCGTCAGTCGTCAACAATTTGCTTTAAACGACATCTCCTCTGAAACCGCTAGACAGAATTTGTTTAAACTCTGCAGGGATGATCCTTCGTTGAACTATCACAAAAGTTACTAAAATAAACTTGATCCATGTAGAACTCTGGTTGCCATGACAAGGGAAAGAAAAAATATGAAAACTTTAAAAATCATCTTCTTCAAAACTACTGGCCAGATTTCAAAATGTTTTTGAACAAAATGATGTTCCTTGGTTAACCCTTTGCTCAGGTGACCGATCCATGGCCTCTATTGCCCTCTTGTTTGAGTTATTGCCCTTTGTTAAATTTCATACTTAGTTTTTGTCCAGAACATAACTTAAATAGTATCATAGCTATTAACTTGAAACGTCACAGGTGTATAGATCTTATTGCGGAGATGTGTCTTGCACGAGAACCGTAACTCTGCGCATCATATTTTTGGAGTTTCTGCCCTTTGTTAATTTCAGAATTATTTTTTGTCTGGAACATATAAATTCAAAAATTATAAAAGTTATTGACTTAAAACTTAACAGGTGGATAGACCTCACGATAGAAAAATGTCAAGCACAAGAACCATAGTTCTGCACATCATATTTTTGGAGTTATTGCCTTTTGTTTAATTCCATACTTATTTTTGTTAAGAGCATTTCTCGCCCACTGACAGACATATAATCTTGAAACTTTATAGATGGATAAATCGCATGGAGGGGAGGTGCAGTGCATAAGAACCGTAACTCTGAACATAACATTTTTGTAGTTCAATTTGTTCAATTTCATACTTGCATTTATGGAAAGAAATCAATGAGTGTCATGCACAAGTTTCATAACTCTGGGCAAGTATTTGTGGAGTTATTCCCCTTTTCACAATTTTTTGACCGCAAGATAACTCTTCGTTCTACTTATGCTATTGAACAAAATTTGGGTTATGGAAAGAAATTGATGAGAGGATGTGTCACACACAAGGTCTCTGCAGAGCTTTATCATTATAGTCAGCCCTTTAATCATTTGCATATGTCACTGTGTGCCTTAGTGTATATGTGTGTGTGTGAGGGGAAGGGGGTGGGGGACATCAGTTTTCTACGAGAACAAATCTCTATTCCTTTAGGAGGACTGCTAACCGATGTATGTATTAACTATTTCTCTTAACTCTCTTTAATACCATGCACGCGTACCTGATATTTAAACCTTTGAGAGAATGCTGCGTACCTTTTAAGATGGTTAATTGCCCTAGAGGTATTGAATTTGAAACCCATTTAAGACTGTTGAAGAAGAGTTATACCTGTGGTTCAAAATTAGCTATGTAGATATTGCATTAATTAGGTTTACACTCTATACATGTATGTTTTACAGTCCCCCAGTTATTGCGTTGATGCTAAAATTATATATAAATCATATAGGTTTCATACAATAATTCTTAATATCTGAAAGAACAATCTCAATATTCATTTTTGACTTTTTGTTTCTGATTTTCATAAGATCATTCATACTGAAATGTGTATTTTTAACAAACCACATATAACTCATCTTCTGTAAATCTTACTTTAGATACCATGTGGACAATATTAACGCTTTTGTTTCCTTTTTCAATAAAATGTTTGATTTTAGTTATCTGCTCTTTCATATCCATACCGGTATTGTCACAAGATAATGATATGTTATTTAACGGCCCCTTAATTATATCTCAGGTTCATCCAAGAGGTATCCTTTGAATAATTTTTGATAGAATTTACCCATAAACATTGCCATATGGAAAAGTGTTTTATCTTTGTGGTAGAAAATTGAATTTAACACTTCGTCGCTTGAAGGCGGGTATGGTCCACATATTTTAAAGAAGACTGATTCAATGTCATTCAATAGACTGTTTTGTCTTATAAAGCATATTCTACGAGGCCATGTTTACAGTAACATCAGATAAAATACTCATTGTGCGTTAGACGGGAGACAACGCGTGTATAAAAAAATTGAATAGTATCGTACTGCTTACATCCCCTTGTATCAATTCTTAAGCCATCAGATATTCAAATTTGAGTACATCTGGCACAAACGCAACATTGGAACTTGTCGTTATTATCAATACTACAAAGTGTCTCTTTTCATTCGACTCTTGCCTATACTAGACATTTATTATTCCGGTATATATGGATTTAGTGAACGTGTTGATGATTGCTTGCTTCTCGATTCATTGATTTCGATTTTGGTAGCTTCTCAATCTCGTCGTTCTATTAGTATTTGTTGATCCGATCGTGTTCTCTATGCGACCTGATTTCAGTTTACTTGTAAAGATATGAAACCCTGTACAGTAAAAATAAGACAACCCTTGGGACCGCTGTCAACGTAATGATCAGTTGGTCTGATGATCGAGTTTCAATTAACAGGAAATTGGACCAAAAAGGTCCTGAAAATAGTGGTCTTAATTGTGAGGTGGTCTTTATACTGAGGTGGTCTTTATATGAGGTTTTACTTACAGTGAGTGGTGAACAAGCAATACTACATGTATATACATTGACAATTATGCCTCAGTAGAACAAGCCCTTTGACATGAGTACCTCAGCCGTAATAAAACATTTAGTTCGAATTCAGGCCATCTGAATTGTAATAACATTCCCTTCCCATGGACGCCTTAGTATTATTTTTTATTTCAGTATCTTTTCACTTAAGTGTTCAGTTAAATCGAACTGCCGCCGAGTTCATAGAACTATGACATACAATCCCACTCCCTACCTTCAAAATCGAATGGCAAAAAGGACACGCTATAGTAAGTGATTAAAAGAATATATCATTCCTAGACATGGTTTTCTGAAGAAGAACCTCGTTTTGCTTCATTTTAACGAACTCCTGTAATCTCATCAGTTAATGATGACTACCCATGTAAGATTTTCTAAATCTTTACTTTCTTAAGATTACATTAGTTGTATAAACTTTTAACGCTTCGTCTGGCTAAAACGTAACCTTCCAGTGGGTATTCTTACTCTTATCTGTTAGTTTGAAAAATGAAAGCTATTTTTTGCTCTCCTAATTTGCTTTCTGCAAGAATTTTATCATAAAAAACTTTTTTCTTTCTAAATTAAATATTAAGAACACTCACAATATCCCAGGTTTATATGCATTCTTATGTTTAGATCTTTATTCAGCATATTCATTCTGATTTTGTTGTGTAGAAAAGGGTAAGATATATCGACATATTTTTCTGCGTTATGTCGATCATT
Source organism: Solen grandis (assembly GCA_021229015.1). Taxonomy (NCBI): domain Eukaryota; kingdom Metazoa; phylum Mollusca; class Bivalvia; order Adapedonta; family Solenidae; genus Solen; species Solen grandis. The sequence goes on along the minus strand of CM037781.1, from coordinate 34,011,624 downwards.
TGGAACGAAGTAAATCAATAAACCACAACGTACATACAAAATTAAAATAATTGATATCAGTGTATGTTGTTGATAATAACATCCCTCATTCTATCTTCTTTTTTTTCAAATACGCGCGATGCATTTTCCTTATATTTCACAATGATGTTACGCCAAAAGTTTGACCGCGAAGGATAACGTGGATCTGTTTGAATGTGTTGATATTTTGTGAAAAGGTAACAATACACATTTGGAAATTGTGTAGCATTTGCGAAATACATTGACTATTATTATAAAAAGGGAATATTTTAATAAAAAAAATAGGCGTCGATTGGGCCTTAAGTATTGGCACATGTGAAACGGTTATAGGATGTACGAAATCATTCATCTAGATCAAGCTATTCTCCATCCGTCGGAAGTACATATGTATAGCACGTATACGAAGACGGTGAAACAGACTGTCATACACGGCAGGTATTTCTAACGTTAAGACCGAAATAAATCTGAATGTGCATCAAAAAGAAATGTTTTGATTAAATTATTTTGTATCTATCAAAAAAGTAATTCAGTCAGAATACTTTTATTGAAATTTAGTGAATATGTTTCAGCTAGTTGTCATCTCAACAAACATTGGTATTTCAACAAACAATGGTGAGAAAAGGAATATATACCAATGAAAATTGTTAAAATACTCATACTCATTGCACTATAATACGTCATCTTTACAAAGCAGGTCAAAAGTGAAGTTAGACAGCTACACTGAAAAAGAATCGCAGATGTATAATCCGTTTAGAAAAATATTTTCGAATACCCATTGTATGTCTGTACTTCGAACACTTGCAGTAGATGAAGGTTGATAGTTGACAAGGTTACTCTGAGCCTCATAAAGGTTGGACGATCCACTGTTTAGATATCTAAACTACACTATTGAAATGTGATTGTCAAATGTCTTTATTCGGCTCCCTTGTTTCAGTCCGCTTTATTGTAGGTAGACATCCTCATTTAGCTTTTACGTTTATACAAGCTCTCCGTTTTCCATTTCTGTACCTCACTGTGTTTCTTTCTTGCAAAGAAGCCACACTGTAAAATAAATGTAAACTGTGTATGATAACTGATACTAATGGAATCAAAACGAATAAGAGAGATGAGTTTTGAATTTATTTGCAAGTATACATGTGCTCTTTTCCGAAAGGCTTAAAATCCGAACAGCTCAAGTTTGTCCGATTTTCATTTAATGCTTGAATTTGAAAAAGTTTTAAAATCTAGATGAAACTATTTACGAGTATATTCGATTCAGAGTTGCGGGGTTTTCTATCTAGAATATTATGTAATGTTTATTTTAGTTCATTTACTCGTAAAAAGACTCATGTATGATAATTCTAATGGAATTTTGTCTTTAACAGATATAGCATGTAATATCAAAGACATCGATCAACGACTAAGGTGTTCTCCTTTTGAAAAAGTGTGTTAAGTCTTGTTGAAAAAAAAAACAACAGCTTAATCCTTTCCCTCATATAGACTCATTTTGACGCACTCAATAGGTATCACATAAAGCCTGATCTGCAGAAAACCACAGTTAAACCTTACCAAATTTAATTACAAAATCCTCATTTCCAGACCACTGAGGAGCAGCGAACAGCATAAAACCTGATCAGCCTGCGAGTTACTCGCAGGCTGATCTGGTTTTATGCTGTTCGCATAGGTCTTTTCATGGTGTCCTCTATGAGGGAAAGGGTTAACTTGAGTGTGATTGAAAATGTGTTCAAGTCTACGTACATCTTTATCGTGCAACATTTGCGTATGTAGGAATACCTTAATGGTAAAATTTTGTAAAACTGCTTGATCTAATTATAACAGTTCTTATATAAACATAAGGCACAAAAAATGTACATGTATAAGTAGAAGAAAGTATCTTTGAAAAGAATATACGGCGTTGATGGAAATTAAAGTAAATGAATGGTTATAATTATGAAGTACGAATTATTATCTGTAAGCGTTTCATACTAGGAAGTCAAATTAAGCATAGATAGAGCATCCATTCCATTGCAATAGGCGGAGTAAACATTATTGTAATGAAGTGGCTTTAACAGTCTTTCTGTCACACTTGGACGATGAAACATACTAGACTTTTCGAGTGGGAAATTATGTATGATGTTTGGCAGAAACAGGACTCAGTGTGCATCTAAGAAAATTATGTTTTAGTAAAATCAACAACATATGTATCAAAAAACTGTGAGTCAGTCAGAATACATTGTTTCATATAAATGTCATTTTAATAAACAATTGTGCGCAACTTTTAAAAGTTAAGGCGATTTCTTCCAATGAAAATCATTCAAATATTCATTTGAATCTATCAGACGCCATCAGCAAATCGGTAAACAAAAGGTTCGTCTGTTTTACTTGTCTGAGTAATGGGCTATATTAAAGTTTTTACACGAAGACGATAACGATGACGACAACAACGGCGACGACGACCCCGCAAACATAATTACTCGACTTTTTCATCGAAACAGACGAGCTAAAGTTTAGACAGAATCCTACTGTACCTTGTACAGGATGAACGTAATCAGTGCAAGGAAGAGTACCCCCACAACAGAACACACGATAATGATCCACAACTCTACCTCCTGTTTGATTGTGTCACGCTCCACGCGTAGTGTCGTCTGCTTCTGTACAGGGACAAACAATCTAAATCTATACTTATAACATATGCTTGTGTATACGATAATTTGTGAAAAAAGCTTGCGATTGTTAAATGTGCCGATTATCTAGCTAATGATATTTTAATGCTGGATGTTAGTGGATGTTAGCAATCGCACACCAACCCAACTCGTGGCCGAAAGGGTAAAGTCGCTGAGTTTAACACTCACTTAGCCCCTCAACGCGTGGGTTCGAATCCCGGCAGTGTCATTCAGATTTTCATGTAAGGAAACCTTCCAGCTGGCTTGCGGTAGGTCGGTGGTTCTACCTGGATGCCTCCGTGCATTCGGGGTCTTCCTCCACCTGTAATTAGCTGGAACGTCGCTATATGACTGAAATACTGTCGAAGCGACGGTAAACTCAAATAGTCAAGTCTAGTCTAGTCACGTCCAACCCAACTAGTTAACACCGAACCACTAACGTTTGGTCAGATATTGTTAAAAATAACAGAGAGACTAAGGTCTGGCACGATGTTGAAGGAAGATGACGCCAAAGATACAAAATTTAAATTCATTATCGAACAGTATATGTATTACGCTGCTATCTAGCTTTTGGTCCAATAATTGAAACTTTCCTACATTAAGTGTTTTATCGAGACGAGTTATATAGTCATTGTAAAGGAATAGGCGGAGCGGGGTCTCAGTGGTAACGTGCTGGACTGCTAATACAGGGGTCAGGGTTCAAACTTGGAAAATTTCTGGGACACTTTCAGTGTACCCCGCCTAGCGCTGGTTCATCCAGACAGTTGTTAAAGGGCTTCGCGTATATCGGTGCTATACATCGGATACATTAAAGAACCATTGATTCTTTGTGAAACGAGCTAGCGCACCCTGATCCCTTGAATCCGCATCTGTCTCTGTGTGTAGGTACACATATCTAGAGGTCAAAGGGAGGACAACACTGACAAAAAGAGTCCAAGATAACCGAAATCAGAGGTGCTGGGCCTTAAAGGCGTTTTCTGTCAAAAGCCTCAGCACCATGGACAAAACTCCTGAGTGCGAACGCAAAATACATTGGATAGGAATCCTCCAACAGATGCAAGGAAACATAACGAAGAACTTAAGTAACACAGACGTCATTCATCGCATTACAAATATAGTGGATATTAACAATTTTTTGCCGTGAAAATTGACAATGACCTTTGCTATGGCAGCATATTCCTTTTACGCGACACGTTGCCTAACTTCTAAATCTTTTAAAACTGACAGTGCTCCACATGTTGCGTTCAGGACATAAAATACCTCCATTTATACCATAATTAAATAGAGTGATCTGAGAAGCAAGGTCCAATATTAACAATGCATTCCACTTGCCATATGACTATCTTACATACAGATAAACAAAAAAAATACACTTAAGCAATGAATTTAAAAGGTCCGGTCTACGGATAAAATTTTGGGACAAAGAAACTTAACCCTACTCTTTAAAACATACCAACTCTCAGTTTTCTTATTTATTGTTTATTTCAGGAAAGTCAATTTATTGGCAGTAATAACACTGATTTTGATGCATCCGCTCGACCAAAGAATCCCCAATTTACCATGCGGTTTGAGTCTAACACAGCAATGTTTCATTTGAACAGAATGTTTGCGTCTAACACAGCAAGGCTTCATTTGAATAGAATAAACTGTGTTTACCTCGGCATACACGGTCTTGTCCCACTGAACAACTTTCTCTCCATACCAGGCATGAGGGTCCGTGACCACGGCCTTCGTGCCGTACCGGATGACGCGCACTCCCTGGAGAAAGAATGTTGTATTGTTATTTTTTGATGACTGTCCGTATTAGAAAGATCTTGGATCTACACAAGTGTGTATGTTGGTCGCAATTCAGAGACGCACAATTTAGCAACTAAGTCTACCATCTTTATACATTTCTTTACAATACATTTATAAGATACAAATTAAACCAAACGCATCGAAGATATGTACCATGTTATTCAAGATACCTTTTCTTTAGCAAGTTCTTTTTCAAAGATGCCGATGGAAACGTTGATTGTTTCCTTGTCGCCTGCCTCCAGAGTCGGAATCTCACAAGAATACGTCACACACTCGTATTCGGCACACGTCTGCAAAAAAAAAGCATGACGAAACAATGCATTTTTATCGTAACATGGTATATACTGCTTGTTAAGTTATAAATCCCATTGATCATGGTTTCTCTTCTTCTTGTGGATTGTGTTTACATGAAACAGGTATAGTCTAGCGTTGAAACGATGTACGAATATAGCATGATGATCATGCTTTACACGAACTTCCCTTGTTTTGTATACCCCAAGACAGTCTACAATACCAGTACGATTTGAAACGTTATTATGATAAATTAGACCAAGTTGTCAAGAATATTAACATGTGAGATAACAATTGGTTTGAACACATCTATTAGAGCAATATTCACACAGCAAATTGCATTAGGAATATACATACTTTTTGGATGCGGTTGGAAGCCGGATATATTACACCTTCTCCCGTTAAGATAAGAATTGGACAATTCTACACAATGTATTCATATAACAACAATTAACATAATTGATCAGTGCAGGGAATAGAAAATAGAAGAATGAATAAAACGCACAATAGTCTTCCCATCCTCTGTCTGCTGGGCACCTGTCGCGGAGATCGGTGTAAAACTGGCAGCAGTGTCTTGCTTACTACGTTCTGGAATACAGAGCAATAGTTTGAGGATATCATCATTACCATATATCGGTCATATTTGATTTCATAAATTGTAATACTGTAAGATCATTACTTTTCGCTGACATTAAATTCCATTCATTGATTATGTACTTTTATTCATGGATCCGTTTTCTAGAAAACGGGAAGTCTATAAAATGAAGGTTTTCATTGGAGTTATATTGCTTGATATTATTCTCTCCATAAAATCAGCGAAAATTAGTGTCCCACGAAAACTAATGATTTCACGATACTATTTTTAAAAGTAATTTATGTTTACCGAGTAGATTTGAACACGACAATGATATGAGCGCACGACTCACGTGTGTCAGGCTGCTTGATCGTTCGGTCAGGTGTCGTCTGCGTTGTGAAGGGTCCGGATGTCGTCTGCTTATGTCGGTCTTCTACTTCTTCTCTTTTGCACTTCTTGGATTTGGACTGTAGCAAGCAGGTATTATAATGATTTTAGATTTGATGTATTTTCTTTCACACGTAACGAAACAAACTATGAAAGTCCCTTTCAGTGGTGCCTGACTGTGACGAAAAAAGTACGTTGCAGTCAGGAAGCCATGAACATTGCTTGATTATTATTATGTTATTATTTTCCGTCGCTGTAACAATATTTCAGTCATATAGCGACGACGGCCAATGCTGAATTGTGCAAGCAATCCTGTTAAAAAAAACCCAGATCACCGCCAGGTATGGGAGGCCTTTTCACTGATATCGCTAGTACTTAAATAATTTGATATGAATAAAGAACAGAACACTACAATTATTATAGTCAAACCCGAGACTGGGGAATATACCTCGGCAAGATCAATCTGAGGATCAAACTTCGAACTTTTGCAAAATTACTGTAGATCATGATTGAATTCTTTTGGTTGCTAAAAGAAAAAAAAGCATTTTGAAATAGTGTATCTACCGTAACAATGGCAATGACGTCATCTCCTTTCTTGACCGGTATCGTGATTGTGACGTTAGTACGGGGACTGAAACTGGGACCGTTGTTGATGACGTAATATCGGTGTAAGATTTTGATCTTCTGCTCACTGTTCGGGTTGGCCTTGTAACGCTTCTGGTCTGATGTTATACCACTGTAAAAAAGATGATGATGATTATGATGATGATTTTGATGATGATGATGATGATGATGATGATAGCTAGGAAATAAGTAATAATAACCAGACAACTCACTGAACTGTCCCCCAATACGAGCCTTGCCGAATATCTGGTATCCAATAAATTGCTAATAATTTCCTTTTTATTTAGTTTGTAAATACCCTGATTCACAATTGTTAAAATTGTTTCTACTTGAATATCATACATGTTCATACAGTTATCTAATAAAACACAATACAGCTAATATTAAATATTCAATACCAATAACATATCCGTTACTGGGCATAAAATACATACACATTTATAGCCACAACCAGTGTTTAGGTGGAACGAAACATGATGATTTTCAGGAGAAGATCTTATTATCATTATTATACATCTCATGTATTTACTGTAGAGAAGTAATTGACATAAGCTCTTCGTGAATTTACTGAAAAATGACACAGGAAGTACAAAACATATTTCAACATCAGGTTAACACAATGATATCATTTTTTAATACAGTTGGAGATGATATATGATTTTACAGTTATTTCTTTAGTTTAAAGATAGAAAATAAATTAACTTGGATATATCATTTAATAAAGTTATTGACTCAGTTGATATTTTTTTTTTCTTCAAAATTTTCTTACTGTTGGCCATCTAAAATAAAATGGTGGTAAGAATTTAGACCTGAGTACTCTGTATTTTGGTCAAACTATTCTGTTTCAGTTACTCCCATGTTGCATTGTAAACATTTGCGATCATTTATGTCGATATTTGTGTATCTTCCTTTTTCTATCACTAGATAGTGAGAAGAAAGTCTAAATTGTTTAAATGCAGTTCTATATTTCTTATCTTTAATACAAGACAAATTTTTTTTTTTAATTTTGGAACCAATAAATTAATTTTAATTGTTTCGCATTCCGATTAAAATTTTAATTTTGTTTGTATTTATAATTGGTATTATTATTTGCATCATATTTAAAAAATATTATGTATGGATGTTGTAAGTGAATTATTTGAAGAAGGAATAGTTCTCTACAGTATTTTATCATGATTATTTGCCTTATAGTTTTTAAAGGGTCCGTGGATTTTTTTACGCACACAATTTTCTGTACAAATTTACAATGAATTAATTCTAGCGATTTTTCATTAATGTGTCCCCAAATGGCAGCGCTATAATTAAGAATAGAAACCAACAAAATATCAAACAGTTTACATTGATCCTTTATTTCTAATTCTAATTAATTAAGAGCCATACAAAGGTTGTGTAGCGCGAAACTCGCTTGTTGGGCTAACTTTCCTTGGGTGCGATACCATTTACCGTTTCTGAAAAAGTAAATCCCTAAGTATTTAAATTCAGAAACAACTTATAAAGAAGTATCAAAGAGTGAAAAGTCATGTTGTGTTCATGGACCATTCTCAAAAATAACTATTTTAGTTTTTCTCGTGTTTATACTAAGCCCCTCCACAAACAATTTTTTCTAGGTCATTAAGCATAGAAAGTAACGCATGTGGTGTGTGAGCAAACAAAATTGTATCGTCTGCAAATAATAACATGAATATCTTAAATTCGTCTGCCTTCTATATCACTATTTATATAATTGGTTTTATCATTAACGAAGAATAGGAATAGTAAACAAGAACTAGGATCTCCTTGTTTTAAGCCATTTTGTGATGAAGTGAAGTATACAGAGATGGACGATTTGTATTTTACACATTATTTTACTACGGAATATATAGCCTTAATGTGTTAATAATTTAAGGTTTACATGTTCTTGGATAAGCTTATGCCATAAAAATGTTCTATCTATTTTATCAAAGCATTTTTCAAAATCAAAATAATTTTGTTCTCGAGCTTAGAGATTTTGTTGACTAGGCTTGACTAGATTTTTTTGAGTTTACCGTCGCTTCGACGGTATTTCAGTCATACAGCGACGTCCAGCTAATTACAGGTGGAAGAATACCCCAAATGCACGGAGGCATCCAGGTAGAACCATCGACCTACCGCAAGCTAGCTGGAAGGCTTCCTCACATGAAAATCCGAATGACCCTGTCGGGATTCGAACCCACGTGGTGAGGGGCTGAGTGAGTGTAAAAATCAGCGACTTTATCCTCTCGGCCGCGGAGGCCCCTAGAGATTGTGTTATAATGGCACGTAAGTTAAACAAACATCTATAGCAGACTTGCCACTTTGAAAAGCAAACTGATTAAGTATTATTTTTTTCATGTCGAACTGACTATTTTGTAAGACGATTTAATAGAACATGATGATATATCTTCCCAAGAATATTGATCAGAGTATCACCTCTATAATTTCCGGGATTTTCTATGTCACTACCTTTAAAAATGGGCACAATAATGCCCTCTCCCCAAGCAATGGGAAACTCGTCATTCGAATATAGTCTGTTGCAAAGTTTTAATGAAAATTCTGAAATGTGTTCATATGAATATTTAAATATCTCTGCTATCAAAATTATCTACCCCACAGCTTTTGATATTATTTTGTGAAATTATTGCTGAACGTATCTCTTTTTTGCTGATATCTTGATCTAGTAAATTATCTGTGATTGTGAATTCATCGTAATAATCGATTATTACATGATTTCCTTCTTCTGAGCCATATAATTACTTAAAGTGATTAAAAGCATCAATTAGGCTAATCATAGACCATGATATAACAATAATTCTACTTACTCAACGCTAACGACCATGTCATATTTCAGCTTTATCGGTATGTCTATTGCAAAGATATTGTTCGATGCATTCGTGTCACGATTAGCCTGGTCTGCCTTGACTGATATCTGCAAAAGGGGTGAACAGTGTATATATCATGTGGTAGGAAAACAGTTTTACAATCTGCAAAAAAATAAACAAATAAATAAATAAAGATGAAACATACATGCAGAAAAGTTACTCGCAGGCTGATCTGGTTTTATGCTGTTCGCATAGGTCTTTTCATGGTGTCCTCTATGAGGAAAAGGTTTAAGTATCAGCAGGGACGTTACTGACATATCTGCCTAGTTCAGAGATCAGCATGTAAGAGTAGTGAAAGGAGTGGTTGGTCCAGTTGCATGCATGTGAATGATTATCAGCCACAATTCTTAGCTTTGCCGAAACAAAAGAAAAATGTTGTTAATTTACTTGAATCTCCAAATTTCCAGATGATCAGAACTGATAAATACATCATAAAGATATAATTTTGTGGATTAGAAACGCTAATTTTATGTGGATCACCTAGTGGTACTGAAAATTATTAAATTCCGACCAATGGATACTGAGACTTAGTGCAAATAACTAATACAAACAAAGCAACGACCTTATGTCTTTATTTGTAGAATAATTAAATGATACGTACATTAAGTGAATTCTGCAAAGCTTTAAACTTTTTATCCGGCATAAGACTGGCCCGTGAGATATCGTAATGCAATACGACTTTGATGCTCTTGTTTTCATCTAGTTTAAACTCAGCACTACAGTTGGTGTCTGTGCTTCGCTTGCCGGGATTCCTTGACACACACGTAGCTCCCACGTCACCGAAGTTCAACACTGATCTGAAATAAACCGAGATAAAAAAAATCCATCGCGGCGAGTGGCAATATAAAAATCGACGAAAAGCCACTACAAGATTATTTTCTGTTTATCATATACCTATAAGTTTTCAAGATGCCAGTTTTCAAAAAAGAAAATAAAATGTGATTTATTTTACCACGGACTTCAAGTCACGCCGCAATGACGTTTGAAAAAGCATGACCGTCTTTGCTTGCTACGTAGCGCAGATACAATGCGGAAATCATGTCGAAAGTAGTCCGCACGGACAAAGACATAATATGGATTTTTTTATCTGCAGAGTTGTATTTGCGCCACGTGTTTTGCGTGAAATTGGACAAGAAAATAATTAGGTAATGCTAGGGCCACTTCAATGAGACATTTTAAGGACACTTTTACCTTACTCTTTAACTTGTTTTTAGATCAATATACACGTACTATTTATCAACCTTTAATTGCCACTGCATATATTTTATACCCTTGATGAAATTAAATCATGCTACCACAAAGTAAATATTTTTACAAGCTTACTTAAAACAAAGTATTGTTCATCATTATTCTACTTTACTCACTGTACTTTCTCGTGAAAGACTGCATTCACCTTAGATGTAAAACGTGTTCTATAAGAAGAATCGAATAGGTTTTTCACCTGGATCGTCATCTGTTGACAGAAAATGTAGATTTCGCTTATTTCACTGGGACTTTCTAGAAGGGCAGATCTGTACATGTTTAAGGGACACAAATTCGTTTTTTTGTTTTTTCGTTTTTTTTTTTAATTCAGTCACAAGTCAAAAATAGAAATTAGTATATGTTATTTTGGACAACTACCTCGAACAAAAATGTTTTGAAATAGACAATCATACAAAGGCTGCAAAGTTCGCGCTGTGATTTGCAATGAAGTCTGGAACGGTGTTTGTTAACCAAACATATCCTATGAGATAAATATAGTTTTGACCTAGTTGAACAAATGTGGCACAAATACATTCTAATTTAGTTGATTCATAATTACGGACTAGTTAAAACTCAAATGTCGGATAATTATGCCATTCTTCTACATGATGGACTATAGAAATTCTAGGCCTGCGTTCAGAGTGCATTGTAACATCTCAAGTTAAAGACTTTCCTGAACTACATTTGAAGGTCTAAAACTTCCCGATTTACCGGCATAGAGGGAAGACATTTTGCATCCATCTTAATATCCATTACGTTTTTACAGAAAATTGAACCTGACCATTTAAGAAATTCAGAAGTTGTAGTGATACAGAATTTGATATTTTTATGGTGGCATATTTCTGCCAGCCACTTATCCACTTAGCTATGTCGAAACTTTTCTGAAAAATTGTCACATATCCAGTTAGTATCTGGCAAGTAGCAAATTTTCAAGTTTTCTACTTAGGTATCTTAACAGGACTAAACTGTCTGTTAGTGCCCACTACTGCCAATCACATATTCACTTATTTTAACTGGATATCATGCCTTTTCCCAGATAAGTATGTGAAAAAATGCTTGTTATCCACATAATTTAACTGTCTAACTTGAAAAAAGGCGAGATATCCAGTTATCTTAAGTGAATATATGGCTGGCAGTAGTGGGCACTAACAGGCAGTTTTATTCTGTTAAGATACCTAAGAGGATAACACGAAAGTTTTCTACTTGCCAGATACTAACTGGATATGTGACAATTTTTCAGAAAAGTTTCAACATAGCTAAGTGGATAAGTGGCTGGCAGAAATATGCCACCATATATTTTGAATTATTTGAGACGTTTTGTAAAATTTAGTCCAGAATGCAGCTCTCAGATTGAAAGGCTTTTCATAGTAACAATTATCAAGAATATACCAGCACACAAATGGCCATATTCTATATTTTCTATATCACTTTAAAGGCATTCAAAAATGAAAATAGTTTTTTTTCCAAGTTTTATTAAATTTAGCGGAGATCATCTGTATTTAATTAATCATTGAAGTCTATGGGGAAATAAAGAATTTCTGTGACTATGAAAAGCTGAATTTGATTTTCTAAGCAAAGATTTTACTGGTGACAATGGTCAACATCTTAATACAGTTATAATATCAAATGTGTTATGGCTTAAATGTTGATCAAAAGAACAATTCATTTATCATAGCTATCAAATACCTAAAAAAATATACACCGTATGTATATGTACGAATGACTTACCCTAAGTGTGCTCCAAGGTCTTACATAAATCACAGTGGAATCATTGACAGTTTCGGTAGAGCCCTTGCTGTCGATTGCTATGTCTACCTTCAGATCAAGGTCTGATTGGCACTGGTCCCGAGTCTTACATCGCATATCAAAGTCAGCCTGTACCAAAATACTAAGAATATTATGTCTATTTCTGTAAGTCATTTAGCTCTTAAGGTGAATTAATCGTTTTACTGAAATCCAGGAAGGGCATTCAGCTTTCCAAGGACAATTATGTAGCTTTAACTCTTTGTATACTTATATAAAGAATCATTCACGACAAATTCAAACCTCGATTAAAATAATAATAAATTAATATAAGGTCATTATGGTTTGAAATAGTACAAAAAAAAACACAATCATGTGATATAGTTCGAGTGATATTTTGCATGTAAACACTCAGTTCCAAAAGAAAGTGCGCACTTTTTTTTAAATTTTAAATATTTCAATATTTAGCAAAAATATCAAGATAATATCCTGTGTGTATTTTTCATCGATCTAGCCTAAAACCAAATCTCTCCATGCAACGTGGTAGATTTTTGACTAAATCGATGACAAAAACAAACGAGATATAGTGTGCGAAAATTAAAACTGATATGTTTGCTAAATGTGGAAATATTTGAAATTAAGAAGTGCACCCTTTCTTTTTGAACTGAGTGTATATAACGAATTCATAGCTTACATCTTTTGAAACACGTGTTTCTGTGTTCTTTCCAAATACTGGATCTAACTCTTCAAAGATGTCAGTACTTTTGTTTAAGATATTGATCCATCCTTCAAGCCGTACTGGAGTCCATACGTCCCTTGGTTCCGGGTTTCCATTATTCAACTATTGAAACACAATTGGCTATTATTCATTTCGTTTTATAGCATACTGAAAAAAAACTCTAAGTTGGACTTCAAACCCAACAAACAGACTTATTCAGAATATATGTCGAACATTGCAAACACAATAATATAAGCACTACTTTCGCAAACAACCTTGTTTTAAATGGTCATCTTTTAAAAACGGATTTAAACATTTCAATTTACATGCATTAAACAGACATCTATACTCAGCGACCACATTCTCTGGTCGTTCTTGATGGCTGCCTAAGAAAGGCCTAATTTCATTTAATATTTGATTAATTTATCTACTGAATTTTTCATGATTGTCATTTATTTATTGGTCAATAACTTACTTATTATCTATTTATCTTTCAGGGGCACAAACCTTTACATCCAATGTGTAGTTTCTTACGCTCGCAGTTCCCGACTGCACGGTGATGTTCTCTGTGAGTTTGCTCTGTCCTGGAATGTGACGGAATTCGAAACGGCTGTAACCGTCTTTTGCTTTCAGCACTGTGTCAGCATGTAGGTCCCAGGACAAGGCTTTGAAAGAGTAAATAGAAAATAATATCATACTTAATCATCGCATTGAGTTTAAACAATATTTTTAATATGTGTGATGCATAACTTTCATACCGTTTGGAAGAAAATAAGGGAAGAGAAAGAAACTAACAACCTAACATAAGTCTCTCTAAAAGGTGTCGTGACTGGAACTTGACCGTCATGCTTGAGAATGTCGTAAAATATTATAGCCTCTAGGCCTTACGCATATCCATAGTGCGGTGACTTTATAAGATGAAACGAAATTGTAAGAGTTTCCAAATCGACGTGTACTAAATCAGATTAATTTAAACGGAATACAGATTTAACCGAATATAAACAACAGCATTCACTTTTATCATTATTTTATATAGTAACTACCACGAAAGATTCAATTTAACTGATACAGATTTAGATAAAATCTCACATGATTTATGTTTTATTCAAGCGTTTTGAGTGAAATTTTGCCATGGTTTGAGTATATTTCTGATGGAGCGATCAATAGGAATTATTTCTTAAATTCTAATGATCAATGTTTCAAAATGTGATAAATACCATCCCTGCTGTCCACCTATACCAGCTTGATTAAATAATATGAAACTAAAACTCATAAAAACACAATAAGTGATTCGTTTTCTGTGTTTTTGTCAATATCTAAAACGAAAATAATTCACAGGATATTCACAGGCAATTTTTGTTTGTCAAATATACATGTACATTACAAAGTGAAATTGTCTTGTATTATATTCATATGACGTGTAATTTGCTTGTGGAAAGGTACAGTGTACTGGTAAGAAATATAGTACAATGTCCATCGGTCAGAGTTATTTCGCCGTCAGGAAAAATGTATATATTACCATTAATTAATATTTTATGTTCCGTAAGTAAACCCACCCCAACGTCATATAATTCTGGAATATAACCAGCTTCACGTCATCATCTTCATCAGTCTTTTCGTTGCTTTTGTTCTGGACAACTAAGGTATTTGTTGGCAAATGTTAAACAGATTCCTTCTCGCCAAGAAATCTCACAGCACTGCGCTGTTTTTGGAAAAGCACCAGAAGTAGCTGTAACTTTTTGCCTACTGAGTAA